>CM050322.1:17582812-18182812 GCA_027475135.1 Bactrocera correcta | reverse complement strand
GAATAGTTACTGTAATACGTTGGAATATATTTTATTTATTAACAAATTATTTGATATATTTAAAAGTAGTAATTTTGAAGCTATTTTGCCCAACAAAAAAGTTTTTTCGGCAACACCCGAACAGTTGCAATTTTTATACGAGGCTCTTAAACTTTTAAAGACGATTAGGGTTAACGATGACACCGGGGCTGACATCCCTTCATTTTTCAACTACCTTGAGGGTTGGATTCTTAGTATAAATAGTTTAAAACGATTTTGGCGATTCTTGTCTCGCTCAGGTTTTCAACATGTACAGACGAGACGATTACATAAGGACAACCTTGAAAATTATTTTTGACAAATCAGAAAATGGTAGATGTGTAAGGATAACACCTTACCAGTTTCAGCAATTTGTTTAAAAAATCATGTGGGTTACGTTACGCTAACTTGGTAACCAACCGAAACTGCGAACCGACAGCTACCAACGAAAGCTTTTCATCTAACATTTCGAATGAAATAATAGAAAGTGTGTGTAGTGACCGTTTAATGCAGGACTTATCGTGGCAAGAGTTCCAAGGACTTCCAAGACCTGAACATTCGTTCAATAGGCTAGTATTAGACAGCAACTTCGAGGTAGGTGATGTTGAGGTAGATTTTTTTTAGAGACAATGCATTTATATATTTTAGTGGCTATTTTTATTTAAAAATATTTAGGAAACACACTTGCTCTCAACCCTTACCTTATTTAGGAGTTGAGTTTTCAGTCGAATATCTCTTTACGCAAGAAAGGCAAATTGACAGACGCAATTTTATTAAGCCGCCTCAGCGGTTTTTAGATTACTTAAAAGAAATTGAAATAATTTTTATTGGGGAATTTGATTGCACTTGTCACAGGATAGGCAGAGGGCAGTTATTATTCGATGAGACGAAACATGTCAGCCCTTATAAATGTTGAAGTAAAAGCGACAGTAATACTTATCTAACATTATATATTAGGATTCGTATATTTTTCGTCCTTAAAATTTTTAATAGAAACTTAAGTACACCTCACTTCAAAACAAAAATATTATGTGTTTCACATAACATGTAGAATTTTTAGAAAACAATAGCTTCAAAATTGGCACATAAATATAACATTTTCGAGATAATTTTAAATCCTTATGTTTCTTCGGCTTCTTGGTTCGTCTTTTAATTATCTTTTGTTATTTAAAACTGTGTTCTTAGAAACTTTGGCATTGTGTATATGTATATATATGTAATTATTATTTTAAGTTATATCAATTATACATATATTAAGGTGGGGCGATAATCTATGAAAACAATTTTTTTGTTGTTTTTCAACGGCATAGTTATGAAAAGTTGCCTTTTGATATATAAAACAAACATGCAAAATATCAAACAGCGGGCTTAATGTTTTGAGGTGCCCCAGTACACTCAAACATTTAAATAAAACAAAAAAATGGCATTCTAAGCATTTATTACAAAAAGTATTCTCTTACATTACTTAAAATACATAAAACTGTTATTATTTTTTCTTTTTTTTTGTATTGAAATAAGGCGGGTTGACGTGATAGCAGTCTTGCCCCAATAAACCTTTTCGTTTATTTTCCCAACAAACTGCACTCGATGCTTTTGTTAACTTGATGCAAGCTTTGGTGTGGCATAGAAAATCTGTCTTCTGACATGTACCAAGAACGGTTGACAATGTCTTTCAAGGTTTCATTAAAATTATTAAAGTTAGGGGTGGCTCAGTTATATCACAGTCTTTCCACAAAATAATCTTAGCGCAACATTTGGCATCGATGTTGAATGTAGGTACTTTAAGCGTTGGAAGTATTCGAGCATTCTCTGATTTTGCTTTTACCATTCTTCGATATGCCAGATCTCTTATAATCTCTATGTCATCACCAAACATGGAAATGAGAAGATTTTTTGGGAGTCCAAAGTATCCATTACGTTAAGTTTCTTGGTCAACGATTGCTTTTATTTCGGAATTCAAATAACGACTTAAGTTAATGGCTTCCAATATTCCGTTAATGAATGAAGAATTACATTTTATTCTAAACCACACTGGTCCATAAACTTTCATAACGTACATGGCTAATACAACTAACTTTACTTTTGGGTAAGTTTTAGTGGCATACAATCCTTGAATTCAATTAGCTGTTGTTAGCTATCTAGAATGGTTAAGGGCTCCAGCTTCCACATTAGCTAAATCAGAAGAAAATATACCAGTACTGACAGCGGTCATTACTTCGTATAAATACTTTTGGTCGGTACTAAGCTCTTCCCTAGTTATTTCAGGTAATATTGTAAGTATAACAGTAAATTCAACTATCGGGATTGTTTGACAAGTTTGTAACTGAGATCCTATGACGCCTGAAATACATTTAGGTCCTATAGTTTTTCCATGTAAATGTAATAAAGGATGACGCAGTGGTAACTCATTTGAATGCAATTGACAGATAAACCACTGTAATGGCCTATTGAATTCCTCCTCCATCACGTGAAACCTGCATTCACTACAGTTCCACCTAAACAGCTAATTCCCTCACATTTACCGATCAATAACACAACTTGAATCGTTCGACGAAATAATGTTAACGTCTTTTTACGACCCCAGTACGATCACATGCAAAGGCCTATTTTTTACGCGATAAATTTTTTTGTTTTCTATCTTATTTTTTTTTTTATTCTTCACAGTTGAAACTACATCGACACCACCTATCATTATTTTTCTGGTTGATTTTTGGTCGAGAAAGAAAGTTACTTCCTCCTTGGCAACACGACACCTTTTTAAATAGCTACAATTTCTGATATCTTTGCACATGCAGCTGCATATATCAAATAATCTATGGGGCTCTGATTTAAATGTTCTAATTTTTTTTTGTATTTTATGTTAATTTGACGGCCTTGATATGGTTTCATTAAGCTCCTGTATTTGTCGTGGTAGGTACGAATCAGTTGTAAAAATATTACACTTACAGTTGGAGGTGAAGATTTTTGCCATATTTTTAGAACTACACCCACTAACCTTTCAGATATTTCAAGAACTATTAGCTCTTTTGTTGTTTTATCGGGCTTCAATTCATGTTTTATCAACAATTAACATTTCATCAGATCATTATACGAAGGTAATTGAGAAACAAGTAACTTCCCCGGCAAACCAAAAACAGGACACTTCGTCGTTTGTCGTGTTTTATCTTGAGACATATTTCTACAATCATGAGAAGTAATAGGTACTAATTACAGTTATAAGTTAAGCTTCTTCTTCTTAATTGGCGTAGACACCGCTTACGCGATTATAACCGAGTTAACAACCGCGTGCCAGTCGTTTCTTCTTTTCGCTACGTGGCGCCAATTGGATATTCCAAGCGAAGCCAGGTGCTTCTCCATTTGGTCCTTCCAACGAAGTGGAGGTCTTCCTCTTCCTCTGCTTCACCCGGCGGGTACGGCGCCGAATACTTTTAGAACTGGAGTGTTTTCGTCCATCCGGACAACATGACCTAGCCAGCGTAGCCGCTGTCTTCTAATTCGCTGAACTATGTCATTGTCTTCGTATATCTTGTACAGCTCATCGTTCCATCGAATGCGATATTCGCCGTGGCCAACGCGCAAATGACCATAAACTTCCGCAGAACTTTTCTCTCAAAAACTCGCAACGTCGACTCATCCGTTGTTGACAACCAAGCCTCTGCGCCACATAGCAGGACGGGAATTATGAGTGACTTATAGAGTTTGGTTTTTGTTTGTCGAGAGAGGACTTTGTTTCTCAATTGCCTACTCAGTCCGAAGTAGCACCTGTTGACAAGAGTTATGCTGCGTTGGATTTCTAGGCTGACATTTTTGGTGGTGCTTACGCTGATTCCAAGATAGACGAAATTATCTACAACTTTAAAATTATGATTGTCAACAGTGACGTGAGTGCCAAGACGCAAGTGCGACGACTATTTGTTTGATGACAGGAGATATTTCGTCTTGCCCTCGTTCACTGCCAGACCCATTTCTTGACAATATCAATATCATCGGCATACGCCAGCAGCTGAACAGTCTTATAAAAGATGGTACCTTCTCTATTTAGTTCTGCAGCTCGAATTATTTTCTCTAAAAGCAGGATGAAGAAGTCGCAAGATAGGGAATCGCCTTGTCTGAAACCTCGGAGAGATCCTTCCCGATTCTGACGGAGCTTTTGATACCAAATTCAGGCATCGCGGTATAAAGGCAGCTCCTTTTCGTGCTGTCGAAAGCAGCTTTGAAATCTACGAAGAGGTGGTGTGTGTCGATTCTTCTTTCACCGGTCTTTTCCAAGATTTGGCGCGTGGTGAATATCTGGCCGGTTGTTGATTTGCCAGGTCTAAAGCCACACTGATAAGGTCCAATCAGTTTCTTGACAGAGGGATTTAATCTTTCACACAATACTCTCGACAGAACCTTATATGCGATGTTAAGGAGGCTAATCCCACGGTAGTTGGCGCAGATTGTGGGGTCTCCTTTATTAAGGATTGGGCATAGCACACTTAAATTCCAATCGTTCGGCATGCTTTCGTCCGACCGTATTTTACAAAGACGCTGATGCATGCTCCTTATCAGTTCTTCGCCGCCGTGTTTGAATAGCTCGTCCGGCAATCCATCGGCCCCTGCCGCTTTGTTGTTTTTCAGGCGGGTAATTGCTATTTGAACTTCTTCATGGTCGGTTAATGGAACGTCTGCTCCATCGTCATCGATTGGGGAATCGGGTTTGCCTTCTCCTGGAGTTGTGCGTTCACTGCCATTTAGTAGGCTGGAGAAGCGATCCCTCCATAATTTAAGTATGCTTTGGATATCGGTGACTAGATCACCTTTGGGGGTTCTACAAGAATATGCTCCGGTCTTGAAACCTTCTGTAAGCCGCCGCGTTTTTTCGTAGAATTTTCGAGCATTACCCCTGTCGGCCAGCTTATCAAGTTCTTTGTACTCACGCATTTCGTCCACTTTCTTTTTCTGTCTGCAAATGCGCCTCGCTTCCCTCTTCAACTCTCGGTATCTATGTTATCCCGCACGTGTTGTGGCCGATCGTAGCGTTGCGAGGTAGGCAGCCTGTTTTCTCTTCGTTGCGGCACGGCAATCCTCGTCGTACCAGCTGTTCTTTTGTACTTTCCGAAAACCAATGGTTTCGATTGCAGCTGTACGTAAGGAGTTTGAAATTCCGTCCCACATTTCCCGCTTATACCAAGTTGTTGACGAGTGCTTGCAGAGAACAGGAGTGCAAGCCGAGTAGAAAATCATTCTGCTGTCTATTGTGATTGCAGCTTCTCGACGTCGAACCTTCCTTGTGTTTGTTGGCGTGCGTTTTTTGCTGCACAGACGGTGCGAATCTTGGTTGCAACAGGATAGTGGTCTGACTCGATGTTAGGGCCTCGGAGCGCACGCACATCTAAAATACTGGAGACGTGTCTTCCATCTATCACAACATGATCGATCTGGTTGGTAGTTTTTCGATCCGGAGACGGCCAGGTAACTCGATTAATCTTGTTGTGCTGGAATGTAGTACATTACATGTAGTATATATGCTACAGATAGCCATATTTTGGGCCCCGGCGAAGTCGATCAGCCCCAAGTCATTTGGGGATATTTCCTCGTGGTGGCTGAATTTACCGACCGTCGTACCAAAGATACCAAGCGCTCATAGAAGGCATCTTTGGTCTCATCGTCCTTCTCTTCTGTCGGGGCATGGACGCAAATCAGCGATATGTTGAAGAAACTCGCTTTGATGCGGATTGTGGCTAGACGTTTATTCACCGGAGTGAATGATAGTACTCGGCGACGGAGTCTCTCTACCACCACGAATCCCACACCAAACTTGAGCTCCCTTATGTGACCACTGCAGTAAATGCCACAAGGACCTACATGTCTTTGTCCTTGTTCCGTCCATCGCATTTCTTGGACGGCGTTGATGTCAGCCTTTATTTTCACGAGGACATCAACCAGCACCTTCAACGGCACCTTCCCAATTAAGGGACCGAACATTCCAGGTGCATGCCCCTAATTCGTGGTCCTTATTTCGTTTGCCCTGGTCGTCATCAAAAGGGGGGACTCTCATCCGATGCTGTTGTTGATTTTTCATTGGGGGTGTTTTTCTACGTGGCGGGTCCCAAACCCAGGGCACAACCCTATGCAGGGGATGTTTCGCCTTCTCGCTTTAGCTCAAACGGATGTTCTTAGGTTACCCAGAGGATACTTGATCAAAGACCGGAAGTCGTGAGCTGCTTGAGTCATATGTAAAAGAATCATTTCTGGCCACTCCCAAGTAAATGGCGATCAAAGAACTTTCCTCACTTGCGTGAACTTCTACACATGACTCCATCCTCCGGCTAAAGCTACAAGCATCAAATATACACTCGCCAGAAAAAGTATCCGTACACCTCGATATGAAAACAATAAACTGAGAAATTTGTGATCAAATAACTCATTATGTATAAAAAAAAGTATACAAAAGCTTTATTTAGTATTTTCGCTACACTTTCTATAAGTTTTTTTTTTAAACAATTTTTTTTAAAACAGAAACAAAAAAAAAAACTCACATAATGAAACAGAAAAAGTATTCGTACAATTTGAAATTAAGTACATATAGTTAAATTATTTTGTGAAAATTCAATATCCTAGTAACTGGTGGGATATCCCTTACGTTTTAGGACCTCGGCAAGTCGTTGTGGCATTGAATGAACCAGTTTGGATGTGACATGATTTGTAATTTTGACCCTTTCGTCCATGATCACATTTTTGAGCACTTCTTTGGAGGTTATGGTGTGTTGGCGGATTCTGCGCTCCAGTAAATCCCACAAATGCTCGATGGGATTAAGGTCTGGAGATTGAGGTGGCGAGCGCAATTGGTTTTTTATGTTATAGAGCAACCAAAGCTTTACATTTTATGCCGTGTGCTTTGGATCATTATCCTGAAAATCATCACCAAGCCCCAACTGCTGAGCACTATCCTTCAAATTACTTTTCCTAATGCTTAAATAGCCGAATTGATCCATTATTGAATCTATAAAAACAAGTTTGCCTGCTCTTCCTGCCGCCATACACCCCCAGACCATCACGCTTCCTCCGCCATGTTTGACGGTGGGTAAAAGATTTTCTTTATCAAGTGCAGTACCATTCTTACGCCACACCAACTTTTTTCCTTTAATGCCAAAATTACAAAACTTGCTTTCGTCGCTGAATAAGACGCGTTCCCAAAACTCTCGAGGCTTGTTAATATATTTGTTGGCAAAATCCAAACGTTTCTTTCTGTTCACTTCGGAAATAAAGGGCTTCCTACGTGCTACACGTGCGTGATACCCATCTTTTTTCAAACATTTTCGTATAGTATCTTCATAGAGACGTCGCCCCCGCCCAATTTCGTTAGCCACGTCTGTATCGCAGAGCAACCTTTTCTTTTCTTCTTTTTGAAGTTTTTTCGAAGATTAATTCGCGCGCAACTAAACCTTAACAAAAAGTTGCGCGCTCTCTTTTTTTGCGACCGCTTGGCGATACAGACGTAGGTAAGTGTGGTTCTAATTTGTTTATAATTAAATATAAGTATTATATGAAACTTTTTGGTTTTTTATTTAATACTCCTGTGGAATCATTTGCGCCGACCGTTTCTCCACGGCCAACCACATTTTGGAACGAGCGAGCACCGTGCTCCACCACCCGAATTATCATTGGTCCTTCGAGCCGGATAACAGGTAACAAGTGAATTTTATTTAAAGTGAAAGTGGATAATTTGCCCGCTTTAGCAACTCGCAAGTTACAGCCAAACATATTTTGGATTTGTGCTCTGCAAGCTATAAGGCAATAGATTGGTTAATTTGTGCATCATTTATGTACAAAAACCATTGTGCTGTGTGAAGTGGAGACCAAAACTTATTTTTGGCACTCTACCCACAAAATCAACGCACAAGATTGCAGGTAGTATTGTACTTCATTTAAGTACAACAACAAATACACCTGGCAAATGCACTTATTTCACTTTACAAAAAAAACCACACTCTGTTATTCGAGAAAAAGTTATAAATTTCTTGGACGCACAAAATCGTCTGGAGCGTCAACAATCTCTCTCGGGTTTTTGTTTTTCCTTGTGGTTTAATTTGAGTCTAGTCGCTCAACTCTGCCTTCCCATATATTGCTCGAATAGCAATAAAGGCAAGCAGCAATAACGCAGCTGCAGTTTCGCGAGTGCAAACAAAAAAAAAAAAAAAAACAAATTACAAGTGCAGTGAGTGACACAAAAAACTTAGCAGAAAAGTGAGCGACAGCAAGAAAACCAAACAGCGAAGTGAGAGCAGCAAAGCAGCACAGAGAAGCAGCACAGGCCAAGCAGCCAAGGCCAAGCAGCAGAAGGAGAGCAGGAAAGGTAAAGCAGCACAGAGAAGCAGCACAGGCCAAGCAGAAAAGTGAAGTGAGCGACAGCAAGAAAGCCAAGCACAAAAGTGAGAGCGGCATACCAGCATAGGCAAAGCAGCAGAGGCAAGGCAGCGCAGCAGCCATTCCAGAAGGACAGCAACAAGCGGAATAGTGCAGTGATAAATTAGAATAACCCAGTGAACAAAAGTGAATGTGAATAAATTCAAATAAGTGCTTGTGAATTTATTCAATTACTTGTATTGTATTTGTACATTTTAATAAAGCAATTAAGCACAAATCAATTTTGTTTGTGTACATAGTTGAAGACTAGGTGTGCAAGTGCATTGGGCCGATTACCCAGCAAGCACATTCGAATTAAATTTGAAAAAAATATTTGGAAAAAAATACTTCACTAAATTTATTACTTTTTTTGTTCGTTCGAAAATTCACTCTTCACTAAGAAACAACGCACTACTAATTTATAACTTGTCCGGATTGGTTCAATAACTTTTGCAACATATTTGCAAATATTTTTTAAATTTCAATTTCAAGTTTTAGATCCGATTTTGTGCAACATTTTTGCAGTTCCGTTTAAATTTTTGAAAACAATGGAATCAATTAGAGCCTTTACCACAGCTGCAGACGCTCTACTGGAGTTTGAGGAGTCTTTTACTCCAACAGCAAACAATCAAAGTGCCTACTCTCTCGAAGTTCAACAAGCTGAACTGAAATCTCTGTGGGCAGAGGTAAAGTCAGAATACAAGTTGTGTTTGCCAAAAGTGGATCCTTCCGACACAATCTCAATTGACGACCTCAAACTTAAATATACAAGCTGTTACCACGCTTATGTGTGTTGCGCGGCCTTGATGGGCGAACACATGCACAACCTCACGGCGTTCAACCAAAGCCCTACTTCCAATTCAACGGTGATTCAACCTGAACGGTTACAACAAACTGTAGAACCCGTGAGGTATTCTAACAATTTACCGCCATGTGATACCGAAATATTTCATGGCGATGTTTTACAATGGCCCTCTTTTAGGGATTTATTTGCCGCCATTTATGGGAATAACCCGAGGCTCTCTCCAGTAGAAAAGTTATTCCATTTGAATCAAAAAACGCGAGGTGAGGCAAAAGATATCGTTTCGAAAGCGCCACTGACGAATGACGGATTCGCATTGGCTTGGAACAATTTGTTGTGTAGGTATGAAAACAAGCGAGTGCTTGTCAACACACAATTAAATTTACTATTCAAGCTTCCGCACATCTCTACAGAATCTGAGACCGAACTCAGAAATTTACAGCGGGAGATTAATAGCTGCATTTCAGCTTTACAAATACATGGCATCAATACAGATAGCTGGGATGCCATATTTACGTATTTGTGTTCTATCCGACTGCCGGACTATACACTGTCGCTTTGGGAACAATCTCTGGATTCGGATTCAGAGATCCCAAAATGGGTTGAGTTAGACAAGTTCCTAACCAAACGGGTTAAAACGCTTGAGAGAGTATCAAATCTCAAAGGCGAGTTAGGTACTCAACCCAAAATTAAGTCGGCTGATGGTGAAGATCGGATACCAACCTTGCAGTCAAGGATTGGATCTAAACCCATCAATACCCATCACGCCAAGACAAATAATATCAAATGTAAACTGTGCTCATCTCAATCACACATTTTGAAAACTTGTCAGCGATTCATTGAGATGCAGCCTAATGCACGGTTAAATGCTGTCAGAAAACTCCACGTCTGCCTAAATTGTTTATCGGACTCACATGAAGTCAAAAATTGTAAGAGTATGTTTAATTGTAATAAATGTAAACAGAGACATCACTCTATGATTCACCGGGATCAGAGTGAGGATATAGCTCAGATATCTGACAGCACTGACACTACTGAGATTTCTACTAAATCTCATGTAGCCTCTATTAAGGCCAATACTCCAAATGTGCCCACCAGTCGAAGCATGCTCTTAGGTACAGCCATGGTGACCATATGTCACAACCAGAGCACCTTCACTGTCAGAGCCCTGATTGATTCGGGATCTGAAGCCACCTTCGTAAGTAATAGTCTGCAAAAACGCTTACATCTGGCAAGCAAAAAGGTCAGCGCGCGAGTTTCAGGATTGAATAATACCGTATCAGGACGAGTTCAATCGGTATGCTCGATCACAATTGGCTCGCCCCGTAACAAAGGTTTACGACTAAAAGCGGAAGCGTTGGTACTGCCAAAGTTGACTGGACTACTTCCATCCAGATCAATTAATCCTTCAATTGTCAAAAGGTTACCTAAAATTCCTTTAGCGGATAATAATTTCTATACAAGTCAAAAGGTTGACTTGTTGATCGGAGCAGATCTTTACCCGAAAATTATACCAAATGGGGTAAAATTGAAAATTTTTGGATCCCTTGCTGCAAAACGAACAGTGTTTGGTTGGATTATAACAGGTTCCGTTCCCTCCGAAGAAAGAAAGATAAATGGCAAAGGCGACGGACAAAATTCAGTAATAACTAAACAACAAACACAAAACAATTTTTGTAGTATAATAGATACTAATTATATATTTATACAACAGAAACAACATCAGCAGCATCAACAGCGGCACCAGCTACAACAGGATCAAACCTACGATGATGGCGAAACAAATGATGCGACCGTCTTATCGCATCACACCGATACGCATTGTGGCGTCGGTGGGCCGACACTGCATGCAGCAGCGCCATCTCTGCCAGCAACATCCGTAGGCAGCACACCGCCGAGCAGCGCTGAAGCGACAAATACCAGCAATCTCTATTATTACCCGGGCGCCGTAGAAACTGTGGCAGCAACGCCTGCAACAGCTGCAACGCAGCGGCATACTGTCGCAGCAACGCCACCACTACCACCCCCGTCACAAACGTTGCCGCCATCATCAGCTGTGGCGGCCTCATCAGCAACAGCGCACTATTCACCACCACACCAGCAACTGCAACACTATGCCACGAGCAACACAGAGGCGGCATTGTCGGATGCCTTTCACCACCAGCAGATGTAGCTACAGCTACAACAACAATACGAGCAACCTTATAAACTGCAAACAGCCTATTATCACCAGCAACAGCAGGCGCCGCCGTCGCAATCGCAGCAAGAAGACCAATTAGCAACGTATGTGACGTCACAACAGCCGCCTATACAATACCTACATGCGGCGGCCACAACAACAACAGTAAATGAACATGCAGCGCGCAGCAACAGACAAGCAACGCAGTCGACAGCCACACAACACACAACGAACACATCACAAGCAGTAAAAACAACTCAGCAGCAGCAACCTGCAGCAATGGCGCACGCGTTAACACACGCCACACAACAACAACAACAACCGTGTCAACGGACGCAAAGTTCTGACCAACGAGGCCTCTCCCGCATACTACATGCCCAAGATCGAGCCAGACTCGAGTCGTCTCGCCGACTTCGACATGCTGGTAACTTCCTTTCGGATTGGCGGCATGGCAATGATCGACTGAGACTCGATTCGTCTCAGCGACATAGCCCGGACCGAACCAGACCCGATTCGTCTCGACGGCCACCCCATCCGAAGCGAAGGCGTGGACGAAACGCTCGACGTCAAGCAGAGGCACGCCATACGCTTATCATCAAGGAAAGGCACGCAACACTACCTTGGCAGCAAAGACTGCCGGCGTCATATAACATCGGCACAATAAAGTGCACTGGCTGCCAACGCCTCTCACATTCACCACCTACCTCGGAAGGTGGTGACTTCTATGCAAATTGGCGGCATGGCAATGACCGACTGAGATTCGATTCATCTCAGCGGCATTTCCCGGACCGAACCAGACTCGATTCGTCTCGTCGGCCACCCCATCTGCAAAGAAGACGTGGAAGAGGAAGTGCAGGAGCCAGTTAGTTAAGTTAGTTTTAAGTACATAATTTATTGTAAACTGCATTTGCAGTAATACTGCAAGGCGGGAAGAATGTTGACGCCGCCCCCGCCCAATTTCGTTAGCCACGTCTGTATCGCAGAGCAACCTTTTCTTTTCTTCTTTTTGAAGTTTTTTCGAAGATTAATTCGCGCGCAACTAAACCTTAACAAAAAGTTGCGCGCTCTCTTTTTTTGCGACCGCTTGGCGATACAGACGTAGGTAAGTGTGGTTCTAATTTGTTTATAATTAAATATAAGTATTATATGAAACTTTTTGGTTTTTTATTTAATACTCCTGTGGAATCATTTGCGCCGATCGTTTCTCCACGGCCAACCACATTTTGGAACGAGCGAGCACCGTGCTCCACCACCCGAATTATCACTTGTCAAACGAATTTTTAATGTTTTCACAAATTTGCGAGGCAGTAAGGCGAGGATTCGCTCTTACTGACTGTAATATTGTTCGTTTTTCTCGAACGGTCAATATACTTGGACGACCAGAACGTGGTTGTGACACAATCGAGTTAGTTTTTTTGAATGCTTGCACGACATACTGCACAGAAGAATGAGGTCTTCCGATTATTTTACCTATTTCTCTGAATGATTTGCCCTCTTTTCTGAGTTTAAGAACAATTTTTCTTTCGCCAGCGCTAATTTCTTTAATTTTTAGGGGCCATCTGAATTTTTGCACGAAGAAAAAATTCTAATAACTTTAAAGTGAAATGTTCAAAGCGAGATCAATCATGCACTAAAATATAAGCGCTTAAGTGAATGTTTTTGTCACCATATTACAAGGGGAATACCCCGTTATGATGTGTACGGATACTTTTTCCGTTTAATTTAAGTGAGTTTTTGTTTTTGTTCTGGGAATTTGCTTTTAACGTGTATGTCTCAACAAAAAACCTGTGAAAAGTGTAGAAAAAATACTAAATAAAACTTTTGTATATAATTTTCATACATAATGAGTTATTTAATCACAAATTTCTCAGCTTATTGTTTTCATATCGAGGTGTACGGATAATTTTTCTGGCGAGTGTACATGGAAAGTATTACTAACAGTAAATACTCCGAGTCCACCTATAAATTGTGATGTAACAAATAAAAAAACGGCGAACAAGTGAATTGCTGTAAGCACGCGAATAAAGAATATAGGTGTTCGACTTATTTTTTTTTTACTTTTATAAAACCAAACCGATTTACTCTACTTCAAATTTAGGATTATACAGAATTGACAGACGCAGTCGGTTGCTTACTTAAATCAACCGTTATTTGGATATTGTTGGCCTGGGATTGTATAAAGTGAGTGGCTGGGAAAATTTGCATACCATATGGAAAGTGGGAAGTTTTGGAGTGTGGAATAAGGAATGGGAAATTAAAGTGCGAAACAAACTATGTTATCATAATAAGATTAGAGAGTGATATACATCTTATATATTTTTTAAGATCATTTATTTCTATCATACTCTAACATATAATCGCTTAAAACATCAAATAACGTTTATAAAATGTTTGCGAATTTATGAGTATTTGGCATCAATTTTTAAAACTTCAAGTCGATAGGGGTACCTCTAAACATAGCATGAGGTTACTGACTTTTCTTGGGTTAAATATTTACCGCAAACGGCAACTTTCTACAGGTATACCGAAACAGAAATCAAAAGTTAATCAAATCGCTCCACCTTAATATATATGTATGGAATACATATATCGTACATTTGTGATATTTTTATATGAATTGTTTTGTTTTTCTGTATTTTATTACATTAATTTGTTACATTGTGGATCGTTTTGTTTTTGTGTTCATTTATTATTTTAAATTGTTACATTAGTAATCAGAAATGTACTTATTTATCTACCTATATATATTATTACCAGCATACATATTGTGATATTTTTTATGAATGGTTTTGATTTCTAATGTTTATACATATTCTTTTAATTTGTTAACTATGTATTTATTTTATATATATACATATTTATATATTTTTTTTTATGTTGTATATGGGCCTACTGAGGAAACGAGCACCCAAAAATAATATCGGTAACGCGCTATTTGCAAACCTCAATGGTTGTGTGGAAATTGCAAAATGCCTAAAAGTTATTTATAAAATGCCCAAGCTAATATTTTTCAGCAGTGGCATCATTGGCAAATGTTATAAAAAATGCGGGTTTCGACAGCTCCCTCTCGAATCAAAGAGTCTCGTATTATATTATCCATGCCCGCACTGTGACTCTTTAACGACTGTGTTCATGTCCTTTTTGTTAAGTCCAGCCCAGATTCACACTGTATACGTTTGATCGTTACCAGTTCGTTAATGTAGTAATCATCTTCAGCTTTGCGGCAAGAATTATAGGATTTGCGAATTTCTTCTTGAAGTCGATCTATGTTCTCTTGCGCTTTAGGGCGGCTTTTCTCACGCTCTGAATCGATTTTTTCTGTTGTGAAGTTATTTAAAAGCCTTTGCAAATTCGGTATTTCAGGCACTCGCATTTCTAATCCAGTTAGTATCTTAAACGGAGATATTTTTGTGCTAAGAGGTGGAGTGTTGTTTATGGTCCGTTGTACGCGTTCTACATGTTTATACCATTCACCAAAACTTTCGCTGCATAATTTCGATATCACGGGTATCACGATTTTGTGCATCCGCGTCCGATTTCTCTTGGAAACCCGTGGCAATTGTTAAATGCTGAATACCTTCTTTCTCACAATACTCTTGGAAAAAGATGACGTAAATGCTGAGCCTCTGTCGCTAATAACATCGGATTTCCAAAACCCTATGACTGCTTTCTAAGTCTGTCAACTATCACTTCTGCTCTATTGTCTTTTTTTGATAAATATTAACGAATTTGGAAAATGCGTTGATAACCACCAGTAAATAATTATAACATCTTTTGGACATTTCCATAGGTCCGACATAATCGACGTGGTATGTTACTAAAGAACAATCTTTCTTTTTAATTAAATTAAGCCTACTTTTTTTTCTCTACTTTATTTTCGTTCACTAAACATTCAATACAATTTTCTACTACGAGAGATGCCTTCGCTTTCAAATGTAAAATGTTTTTTCTACGACGCACATAGGAGCATTCTTCAAAAAACGAACAAAAACGAGAATTACAAACTTCAGCGATGCTACTGATTTTTTAGTTCCTAAGTAATCGTTCTACAATGAACCGATTGAATGACATTTAGCCCGCTATATTGCCAAAAGTCGCGAAATATCGCGAAACTCTTTATTGTTCTGGAAATTGCAAGTGGTTTTTTGTGTTGCGTGAAGTGAATTCTGGGAAATATATAATATTTTATGGATTCTGGACAACATGGTATGTATTTAATATTAATGATATAAAGATTAACTTAGTTAATGTATTATTTGTTTTTTTTTTTTCGGAAAAACAATGAACCATTAAAAAAACTTTTTTTTGTTAATTTTTAGAAATTAGTGTTTTTGTTATAGTTTCGGGCGAGGTCGAGCTATGAATTATTTTTCTTAGTAAACTTTAGGGTTTCCAATCAACATATAAGCTTAAACATTTTCTCCGTCCTTCCACCCATTGAAAAAACCGCGTTGAAAAAGTTGGTCAGTTGCATAAAATGAGTACTGATTTATTTATTTTTTGAATTAAATACTGAAAGTCTACTAAATTATTCTAGATGCATGGTATATAGATGGTGTAAGGGAGCTCTATCGGAGCCGGTGTGAAAATTGGGCAATGGGGGTTATACCGCCCACTTTTTGGTGAAATCCCACATCTCGGGACCCGATGGACCGATTTCAACTAAATTAAGTATGCAATATTCTTTTAATATTTCTATGCCACGGTATGAAAATGAACGACATCGGACTACAATCACAACTACTTCACATGTAACACAATTTAAAATTCCTTTTGGTTCTTTCACTTTCCAGTACACAAATTAAGAAGTAATTGATAAAACGGAATAATATTCTGCGAAAATAATTCCCTTAAAGTATGCCCCCTTTTGACCAAAAATTGTTCAAATCCACCCAAGAATATTCAAGCCCATAGGTACCGAATATGTGAACCCACATCCCTCCCTGGCAATGGTATTTCTGCATATCGAAAATGGGTTGAATCGGGCAAATATTTCCCGGAGCCCCCATACACACAATATAAAGATTTTCGATCTTATAAGTGACTTTATGCCGGATATATCCGCCAATATTTGGGCCAACTCAATGAAAATTGCAGAGCATGTTTTATTCATAACAGAATATTTTTGCGCCAAAAAATAGATGCAATAGGGCGAAAACTTGATTGTACAAAAGGTACCTTAATGAAAACCAAGGAACATTTTTTAAGTATGTGGCATGTTAGTAGTATGGAGGCTGAGCAAAAATAAATAAAATCTGGTCGATACTGCCCCCTACTGAAATATGTTCAACATAAAATGTTCGGTTGTACCCAAAATTAGCCCTTCTTTACTCGCTTTATTTTAATATATTGCATCATTATATTCTATCATGCATTTTTATTCATTTTCATTCATAAAATCACTTTAAATACATTTGTCCAGTTTTTGAGACAAAATGCCCCTACGTGCGACGTTTTCGATTTAAAATTAATTTTATATTTATATTTTTAATTTTTTTGTTCACTAACACTTTACTAATTAGTTTGTACACATTTATTTTACATTATATTGTGCAAAAATAGTTTTAATTCAATGTTTAACTTATTGTTCAAATCTATTTACTTAACAATAACGAAAAAGCTACAAACTGTCAAATAATCAGTGTTAACATACTAATATATTTGAACAAACAAACAAAACTACAATAAAAAGTAAGATTAGTAAAAAGGAATTTAACGCGAAAAAACTTGAACACCGCGGTGTAGGAACAACCAGGGCTATTTTTTTGAAACGCGTTCGAAGGCCACCAACGCCAAAAGGAGTTTTACGCGATAAAAATTTGACACAAACCGGTGTTGGACCAACCAGGTTTATTTTTTTGAAGTGCAGCCGAACTTGACACACCCCATTGGCGGGTAATAAACAGATTTTTTGTAAAAGGCAACTGAAAAAATCTTTTTTTGGATAAAATCCATATCTTTACTTCCTTTAGTTCATTTACGAAAGATGTCGATAAGGTAACACTAATTATATGACAGACTGCAACTCTTTAATTGTTGTCAAATAAAAAGATTTGAGCAATAAGTTTAATACTGATATAAAACCATTTTTGCACTGTATAATGTAAAAAAAAAAGTTTACAAATGATTTAATGAACATTAAAATGAAAAATATAAGTGTAAAATTACTTTTGAACCCAAAAAAAAAACTTATTCAAATAGTGGTAATTTTCAACTTTAAACGCAAATGTCTCGAAAAATATAGGTTGATTTGGAGATTCAATCATACACATTTTATTTCCGAAATCCTGGAACGGTATTCTAAAGTGTTCCCCTGAAAGCAATCCATCTGGTCCCCGATACCCTTGTGCCAACGTTTTTTCCAATCCTCGAAATAGTTGTTGAATTCAATTTCCGAAATAACTTTCAACGCTTAGGTATCCATTAATTCTAAACCGCTCCCCGGAGCAATCGTTTGAGTTTGCTGAATATCTGAATTTGCAGAAGTCACATGGAGCTAAGCGAATACGGTGGTCACGGCACCGCGGTATGCAACATTGCATTATCGTAGTGCCAAAAATAAGGGATGTCAGCCCATATATCCGGCTTATAACACTTAAATAATAAACCTTGTTGAAAATGTAGCCGGTCGGAAATAAATTGGAAAGCGGCACACCTTGATTTTTGGCCTGGTTTTTTCGGCTTCCACTCACCTCTGCTACCATATTCGGCCGATTGATCGTCTACTCCCTGGTCGTAAGCATAGATTCCACAAGTAATAGTACGCTTCGTGACATCCAGGTAATCGGAAAGCATTGTTCACAGACGTTAACGCGACGCAGTTTCTTGAAAAAATTTAGTGATTTTGCAACCAATTGTGCTTCCACCTTTCATAGGAAAAAATTATGTGTCTAATGCCTTAGTATATCCTCTCATGCTTATCTTCAATAAGTCTCTCTCCACCGGGAATTTTATTTCTGACTGGAAATTGACATGCATTACCCCTATTCTTAAAGGTGGTAGAAAGGACGTTGTCTCTAATTACAGACCTATTTCTAAACTGTCTACTATTTCGAAAATTTTTGAGTGTTCGGTTAAAAATAAATTATTTTTTGCAGAAAAATTTATAATTAATGTCAATCAGCATGGGTTTGTCTCTGGCCGCTCCACTGTGTCAAACTTAGCAGTTTTTATCGATTATTGTATGTCTGCATTCTCCGCTGGATTTCAGGTAGATTGTGTCTACACAGATTTCTCTAAGGCCTTTGATAAAGTATCACACAATATTCTAATTAAAAAATTATCATCTCTAGGGTTTCCACTTGCAGTGGAATAAATCATATCTACAAAGCAGACGATGCGTTGTCAGTGTCGATGGAGTGTCATCTGATTCATTCATTGCATCTTCGGGAGTCCCACAAGGAAGCGTCTTGGGCCCCTTCTCTTTGTGCTGTTTATCAATGACATT
Source organism: Bactrocera correcta (assembly GCA_027475135.1). NCBI lineage: Eukaryota > Metazoa > Arthropoda > Insecta > Diptera > Tephritidae > Bactrocera > Bactrocera correcta. The sequence continues at coordinate 18,163,978 of CM050322.1, read as the reverse complement.
TCCTGTTGCTTCTCTTTCGCTAACTATCTGTTATATAGAGATGACTTAAAAATTTTTGAAATAATCAAAAACACACAAGATGTACTCAAACTTCAATGTGATATTGATACTTTTCATAATTGGTTCCTGAAATCGAAGCTTTTTCTGAACCTAGATAAATGCTCACAGATCTCTTTTGGTAGGGGACGCAACATCCTCTCTTCCAGCTACAATATTTCTAATTGCGTCCTAAAATGCATTACTGAAATCAAAGATCTTGGGGTAATCTTTGGCAACAGATTTTCTTTCAGTAATCACATCAACTATATCACTTCAAAATTATTTTCTGTACTCGGCTTTGTCCGTCGAAATTCTAAAAATTTTTCCGACCCCTACACGCTAAAATTACTGTACACATGTTTTGTTCGGTCCATTTTGGAGTATGCAGTGTTTATTTGGAGACCATATTGCATATCGTCGATTAACAGGATCGAGCGTGTTCAAAGGATCTTTCTTAAATATGCTCTCCGCTCCTTAAAATTTGTTGACCCAATACCATCGTATACATCGCGTTTATTGCTTTTACATCTTAAATTACGGGAAAATCGAAGATGGACCTTCCCTTTCCCTTTCATTTGTCTTCAACGTAATTAACGGAGGTATTGACTGTCCTTATTTATTAAGGAAACTTAACTTCAATATTCCCCAGCGTTGTCTCAGATCCATTTCCCCATTTTATTACAAAAAGGAAAGTACTAATTTTGCTGAATATGCTCCCCTCAAGCTGCCTATGCGTGAGTTTAACTCGATTTCCGAGAAAGTTCTTCTTGAATTTTCTCACTCTAGGGTATCCTTCATTAATACCCTCAATTCTGTTTTTTAGTTTAAGTTATCTACTCATGTTATTGTTATTTTATTATTTTAGAATTCTAATATGCATCCTAGTTTTCATTAGTCTGTAAGAATTAATGTTCATAGACTTACTAAATAAATAAATTGACAAAAGTAAATAAATGCTTTTTAGTGATCCTACCGATATTTCAATCATGCCAGTAAGATCTCTGGCAGTTAGATAATGATTCTCACGCCCCAAATTCCTTTTATACACTTGCAACCTACTGCAACAGAGTTTAAAAGTGTTTTTCACCTAATGGTTGTATGTAACACCTAAAACTAATCGAGTTAGATATAGGGTTATATACAATATATGTAAATTAGTAGGATGACAAGAAAAGTTGAATTACGGGTGACTGACTCTCTCTCCGTCCATCCGTGCAAGCAGTAACTTGAGTAAAATTTGAGATATCTTAATAAAACTTGGTACCCGGGTTCTTTAGTACAAAAAAAAATTACGTGTTTGTATAAGGGCGTTATTGACCCACTGTCGCGCCCACAAATCGCCATTAACCGAAAACTTATAAAGCACTAAATTAAGATATAAACTGTAATTTGACACAGAGGATCGCAGTAGCAAGGAGCATTTGTGAGTGGACGAGGCCTCGACCTCTAATAACGTTAATATACATATCCACCAAACCATTAAGGTATAACGCTGATATATGTACATACATAATATATATGATATTTGCTGAGTGTAAATATAATAAGAACTCCTATCGATAGTGTGAAAATGGGTGAAATCGAAAAACAAGCCCGCCATTCCTGATATAACGGTACTGTTCAAAATGCGCAATAAATCAGTCAGCAATTACGCCAGAGCCATTAAATTTTAGGTCAGATGGTATGAAAGGGTTTTACGGGAGTCGGTGTGAAAACTGAACGAACTGAATGTGCCACAGCCCTTTTTTGACGAAATCACATGTCGCGAGACCCCACAGACCGATTTCGACAAAATTTTCTACGTAGCTTTCTTTCTTTTTATATACTTACATCACAGTGTGAAAGTGGATCACAACTACGCCTAACCGATTTAAAATTCCGTATTATTCTTTCACTTTCCTGTACATAAATCATGATTATATAATATAATAATAATATGATGGAGTCATGTGTAGAAGTTCACGCAAGTGAGGAAAATTCTTTGACCGCCATTAACTTGGGACTTTGACCAAGTATCCTCTGGGTAGCCTAAGAACATCCGTTTGAAGGCGAGCTAAAGTGAGAAGGCGAAACATCCCCTCCACAGGGTTGTGCGCTGGGTTTGGGACCCGCCACGTAAAAAATCTTACCAATGAAAAGGAACAACAAGCCTCGGATGAGTGACCCCCCTTTTGATGACGACCATGGCAAACGGATTAAGGTCTATGATTTGAGGGCATCACCGCCGTCCAAGAAATGCGATGGACTGGACAAGCACAGAGACGAGTAGGTCCTTGTGACATTTACTACAGTGGCCATATAAGGGAGCTCAAGTTTGGTGTTGGATTCGTGGTGGGAGGGAGACTCCATCGCCGAGTACTATCATTCTCTCCAAAGATGATTTTATGAGTGCTTGGAGCGCACTTATGAGAGTTGCTGCCGCCACGATGTCAAAATCGTGCTTGGCGACTTCAACGCCAGGGTGGGCAAAGAAGGTATCTTTGGCACTACGTTCAATAAGTTCAGTCTCCACGAGGAAACATCCCTAAATGGGTTGAGGTTGATCGACTTCGGCGGGGCCCGAAATATGGTTATCTCTGGTACCAGATTCCAGCATAAGAAGATACATCAAGCTACCTGGCTGTCTCCGGATCGAAAAACCACCAACCAGATTGATCATGTTGTGATAGACGAAAGACACGTCTCCAGTGTTTTAGATGTGCTTGCGTCGACTCAGACCACTACATTGTTGCAGCCAAAATTCGCACCCGCCTCTGCGCAGCAAAAAATGCACGCCAACAAACACAAGGAAGTTTCGACGTCGAGAAGCTGCAATCACAACAGACAGCCGAACGATTTTCTACTCGGCTTGCACTCCTCTCTCTGAGAGCACTCGTCAACAACTCGGTATAAGGTAACTGTGGGACGGCATTTCAAACTTTTTACGTACAGCTGCAACCGAAACCATTGGTTTTCGAAAAAGTACAAAAGAACAGCTGGTACGACGAGGATTGCCGTGCCGCAGCGAAGAGAAAACTGGCTGCCTACCTCGCAACGCTACGATCGACCACAACACGTGCGGGATAACATACCGAGAGTTGAAGAGGGAAGCGAGGCGCATTTGCAGACAGAAAACGAAAGTGGACGAAATGCGTGAGTACGAAGAGCTTGATAAGCTGGCCGACAGGGGTAATGCTCGAAAATTCTACGAAAAAATGCGGCGGCTTACAGAAGGTTTCAAGACCGGAGTATACTCTTTTACAACCCCCCAAGTTGATCTAGCCACCGATGCCCAGAGCATACTTATATTATGAAGGGAACACTTCTCCAGCCTGCTGAATGGCAGTGATTACACAACACCAGGAGAAGACGAACCCGATTCCTCAATCGATGACGATGGAGCAGACGTTCCATTGCCCGACCATGAAGAAGTTCGAATAGCAATTGCCAGCCTGAAAAACAACAAAGCGGCAGGGGCCGATGGATTGTCGGCCGAGCTATTCAAATACGGCGGCGAAGAGCTGATAAGGAGCATGCATCAGCTTCTTTGCAAAATATGGTCGGACGAAAGTATGCCCAACGATTGGAATTTAAGTGACCCCACTGTCTGCGCCAACTACCGTGGGATTAGCCTCCTCAACATCGCATATAAGGTTCTGTCGATCGTATTGTGTGAAAGAGTAAAGCCCACCGTCAACAAACTGATTGGACCTTATCAGTGTGGCTTTAGACCCGGTAAATCAACAACCGACCAGATGTTCACCATGCGCCAAATCTTGGAAAAGACCCGTGAAAAGAGAATCGACACACAGCACCTCCTCGTCGATTTAAAGCTGCTTTGGACAGCACAAAAAGGAGCTGCTTTTATGCCGCGATGTCTGAATTTGGTATCCCCGCATAACTGATACGGCTGTATAAACTGACGTTGAGCAGCAGCAAAAGCTCCGTCAGGATCGGGAAGGACCTCTCCGAGCCGTTCGATACCAAACGAGGTTTCAGACAAGGCGACTCCCTATCGTGCGACTTCTGCATTCTGCTGCTGGAGAAAATTATTCGAGCTGCAGAACTTAATCGAGCAGGTACAATCTTTTATAAGAGTGTACAGCTGCTGGCGTATGCCGCTGATATCGATATCATTGGCCACAACACCCGCGCCGTTAGTTCTGCTTTCTCCAGACTGAACAAGGAAGCAGCGCAAATTTGTCTGGCAGTGAACGAGGGCAAGACAAAATATCTCCCGTCATCAAACAAACAGTCGTCGCACTTGCGACTTGGCTCTCACGTCACTGTTGACAGTCATAACTTTGAAGTTGTAGATAATTTCGTCTATTTAGGAACCAGCATTAACACCACCAACAATGTCAGCCTAGAAATCCAACGCAGGATTACTCTTGCAAACAGGTGCTACTTCGGACTGAGTAGGCAATTGAGAAGCAAAGTCCTCTCTCGACGAACAAAAGCCTAACTCTATAAGTCGCTCATAATTCCCGTCCTGATATATGGTGCAGAGGCTTGGACGATGACAACAACCGATGAGTCGACGTTGCGAGTTTTCGAGAGAAAAGTTCTGCGAAATATTTATGGTCTTTTGCGCATTGGCCACGGCGAATATCACATTCGATGGAACGATGAGCTGTACGAGATATACGACGACATTGACATAGTTCAACGAATTAAAAGACAGCGGCTACGCTGGCTAGGTCATGTTGTACGGATGGATGAAAACACTCCAGCTCTGAAAGTATTCGACACAGTACCCGCCGCGGGAAGCAGAGGAAGAGGAGGACCTCCACTCCGTTGGAAAGACAAGTTGAGGTAGGACCTGGCTTCGGTTGGAATATCCAATTGGCGCCACTTAGCAAAGAGAAGAAACGACTGGGGCGCTGTTATTGACTCTGAAGAAGAAATAATATTGTATAACGAAATAAAATTTTTTGCACTTCAGAGTAATTGTTTAAGTCCTACCAAAACTGTTCAAGCCCGTGGGTACCGAATATGTGGATTACAGTATTCATAGTTGACTTTTGACGGAAAATATCAGTGAATGTGGGAGATCCGCAATTGAAATTCAGAGAGAATTCTTTTGAATGCAGTATATGTGAAAACTAATGATTATTTTGATGCGACATTTAGCACGGTCACTGACAGTCATTTCAACTTATAATAAAATTTCGACAAATGTGTTTTCTTGCGAAATTTAAATTAAAAAGTCTCACTAATTTTGCCCACATCAGCACACAGCACCCAAGCGACAGCTTGCAGTTGAGGTACTACTGTTGGAAATTTTATGTCTTCTAACAAAAGTCTGAACCGGAACCGAAACCGAACTTTACTTTTATAATTTTTTCAACTTCAGGTTATCAAACTTTGTTCCATAATGTTCAGGTGCCTACCTAATGCTATCCTCAGATATTGTGTGCTTTGCAGCTACCATTGGCAATATTTTGATACACCAAGATTTACTCCCATAAACAAGGTAAATATATGTAGATATACAAGCAATAGAAATAAAAGAGGTATATTTTTTATGTTCGGGCTTGGCAACCCTTGTGTTGCCATTTTGTTGTTATATATACACAAGAACGTGTTGACATAAAACCGCTATTAATGTTGCTTACAGTAACACAGTACGCATCTATAATATAATTAAAATGCGAACATTTTTGATGGTTTACAATTTCCGACGTGGATTACCCTAGGAACAGTGCATTGATGATAGTTAAATTTTTGGCACTGAAGCTCCTCCAAGAGCCAGTGTTCATCGATGTTAAATCAATTCAATCTAAGTGGTAGATTCTTCTTCTTTACTGGTGTAGAAACCATTTACGCGATTATAGCCGAGTTAACAACAGCGCGCCATTATTTTCTTCTTTCGCAAAATGGCGCCAATTCAAAATTCCAACGAAGCCAGGTCCTATCCCAACTGGTCTTTCCAACGGAGTGGAGGTCTTCCTCTTCATCTGCTTCCCCCGGCGGATACTGGGTCGAATACTTTTAGAGCTGGAATATTTTCGTCCATGACTTAACCAGCGTAGCCGCTGTCTCTTGATTTGTTGAATTATGTCAATGTCATCGTAAATCTCATAGAGATCATCGTTAAATCGAATGCGATATTAGCCGTGGACAGTACCATAAATCTTTCGCAGAACCTAATGAGTGACTTATAGAGTTTGATTTTTGTTCGTCCAGAGTACTTCTCAATTACCCACTCTGTCCAAAGTAGCATCTGTTGGCTAGAGATATTCTGCGTTGGAAAAAAATAGTAAAGATCTAAGCAACAAGGTAGAAATAAAAGTTGTAACGCATGTGAAATCAATAGAAATTCGGGATATGACTACAAAGTTTGATATAGTTCAAGCAGTTCTTTCACAGCTAAAAAAAACTCAATGCCGAGCAAATACGATTAAAAATATCAAAACAGCGTATGCAGGAACACGGCGGATGGAACACTGACTGATAGATCGTCCTATGTTAGTGCAAAGGTTTGTGGTGTCTACATCTTAGTTGCTACGTGCCACCAAGTTTATCGCTAGAATCGATAAATGAAAAAATCCTTGACGTTAGATATGCCCAAACAACAACGCCAAATCTTTTTGCAGGAGATTTCAACGCCTGAGCCTTGGAATGGGGAAGTAGAAAGACGAATCAACGTGGAAATGCTTTGCTCAAAGCATTCTCGGTAGTTGACGTGGTACTAAATACGGGACGTGGTACTAAATACGGGAACCAAGAATATATTTGAAAAAAATGGTTAAGGCTCCATAACTGACATTGCGTTTGTCCGTAGGTCCCTAGCAGATAAGACGGAGTATGTGATATATACTCGCATAGCGACCACCAAGTAATAATATTAGACACTTGCAATAATAATAAATGCTAAAAGAGAACTGGCCGAAAAAAAGTTAAAAGTAGATGATTGAAAGACGAATTAATTGATGAGGATTTATTTAAGATTATGGAGGACGAAAAATTAAGCAACTCAAATAACGCGAATGAGCAAGCAAAACTACTGACTGTTCATGTTAGCAGAGCTTGCGATGCTGTTATGGTAAATAAAAAGAATCATCACCGCCGAAAGCCAGTATATTGGAGGAATAGCAAAATTGGTATGTTGAGAAGCAGCTGCCAGAAAGTTCGACGGAAATATCAAAGAATTAGAAGAAACGTGGAATGAGCGACTACGTGAAACTTTTAAAATAATATGGGAATGGCTTAGAACAGCAATCAGGAAAAGTAAAGCTGCATGCTTCAAAGAACTCTGCGATAAAGCGGATGAAGACCCGTATAAATGCGGTAATGACGAAAGTTAGAGGTGATAAAGAACCAATTTCCGACCAGCCCTACTATTTAAAGAAGTAGTAGAAACCTTGTTTCCAAAGCAACAAACACAAGCAAAGGAATACCTTAGAACCCACCGTTTTCTGCCGGCGGATGACAATGAGGTAGTACGAGCATCGGTAATACAAAAGTTTGGACGCCATTCCGAATAGGGCGCAAATTACCGCTATCAAATTCAAACGTACACATTAACTGACGTGTTCAATAAGTGCCTGAAGGATGGAATTTTTCAAATATATGGAAAAGGCAGCACTTGGTTCTGCTATCAAAACCAAACAAGCCGCCAGAAGATCCAAGTTCGTACAGGCCCCTCTGTATGTTCGATACTATTGAAAAAAACCTTGAACGGATAATATGTGATTGGCTTAAAAACATCTAGAAGAAGTATAGAGTTTTTCTCAAAAGCAATACGTTTTCGTAGAAGACGTTCGCCCACTGACGCAGTTAAAAAAGCTACGGAAATAGCAGACAAAGCCATTGAGGGCACCAGCAGTGCTAATTTCTAGTATTAGGATAGTGGAAGTTGTCACATTTACAGAGTCCATATCTTAAATACTTGGGCATAAAATTGATAAAACACGGCCCTAAGCCGATTAATGGCTAACACAGGCGGGACAAGTCAGAGCCGAATACTATTATAGCAGAAACAGTGTAGAACGTAGAATCTTGGCCCGTGTCAGCTAATACTACCTATCTTATGGGCGCGCAATGTAAGTGAACAGTGAAAAACGCTACTACCTTCTCTCTTTGACGTAGGATGCTAAGAGAATTCACGGCATTTGGATTTTTGCCGCAGAAAAGGGTCAGCTGATTGCTCTCTGACAACGCAGGGTTGCCAATATCGATATACTCTAGTAATTATAAAAATTGTCTTCAATATGTTTGAAATTTTCTTAAAATAACTCAAAATCTGAGTCGAATGATATTATTTATAAATATATAAACTATTTTTAATAGTTTGTTTTCAGTTTTGATACTTTATATTATAAAAAATTGTAATTGAAAAAATAGATGTGTACAAAACTATATATGCGTATTGAACAATGGCAGCATTGTTCAAATGAAAACAAACAAAAATGGCTGATTTCTGCGCTTTTACTACGGTCTCAACTGTTTACAAATTTTCTCGATAAGAAAGGAAAACGAAGGAAGGGAGTAGCGTTTTTGACTGGTTCTGCTATTACTGGTCAAAGCGATACAGTGAATAGTTACATATGTATTCAGTGCCAGTGTGGGCTAACGCAGAAAACATATGCGAAACCAGTTAAATCCTTATTTTGGGCTAAGTGCACGTAGAGTTGGCAGCGTTTTCCGAACGGTATCTCACAAAGCCAGGAGTGATGTATGAAAAATAATAAAAGCAGGCCTCTATCAACGAAAGAGCTCGAGGAAGAAACACAGCAGAGTCTAAAGGAATGGCAATATTTGTGGGATTCAGCGCCCAAATGACGATGGACTTACAGGTTTACCAAAAATTTTTGCTATAAATATAAATTCTTGTTTGAGCTCTCTATTATGATCTAAGGACCAAAACCCCTCATTGACTTCAACACCCGCGCCGTTAGTTCTGCTTTCTCCAAACTGAATAAGGAAGCGAAGCAGATGGATCTGGCAGTGAACGTAGGCAATACGAAATATCTCCTGTTATCAAACAAATAGTCGTCGCACTCGCGAGTAGGCTCCCACGTCACTGTTGAGAGTCATAACTTCTACGATGTAGATAATTGCATCTATCTTAGAACCAGCATTAACAGCAACAACAATGTCAATTTCGAAATCCAACGAAGAATAATTCTTGCCAACAGGTGCTACTTTGAACTGAGTTGGAAGTTGAGAAGTAAAGTCCTTTCTTGACGAACAAAAACCAAACTCTATAAGTCACTCATTATTCCCGTCATGCTGTATGGTGCAGAGGTATGGACGATGACAACATCTGATGAGTCGACGATATAAGTTTTCGAGAGAAAGGTGCTGCGAAAGATTTATGGTCCTTTGCGCGTAGGCCACGGCGAATATCCCTTTCGATGGAACGACGTGTATCTCATACAGCTTATAGTTTCATCGAATGGGATATTCGCCGTGGCCAACGCGAATATCCCGGCTTCGCCGGCTTGGTTATGCCGTACGTATGGACGAAAACACTACACCTCTGACAGTATTCGACGTAATGCCCGGCGAGGGAAGCAAAGGAAGAGAGAAACCTCCACTCTGTTGGAAGAATCAGGTGGAGAAGCACCTGGCTTCGCTTAGTATTTGCAATTGGCTCCACGTGGCGAAAATAAGAAACGACTGGCACGCTGTTGTTAACTCGTCTATAATCGTGTAAGCGATATCTACACCAGTAAAAAAGAAGATTGTACATACATATATATTTTATTAACCTCCAGAAATAAGAGACTTCAACGAGGAAAATCTTACTGCCTTTTTAAAAAATCTTAGATTTGAAAGAGAGACCTTTCGATTAAAATTATAGGTTTTTCGATATTAAGTGATTATAAAGAGAAAAAATAAACGTTTTAAATAATACAATAAAGGAAGGGCTAAGTTTGGGTAAAACCTAACATTTTATACTCTTGGAATAGTCTTGGATCGGAATCTAAGCAGCTTAAGATAATTAATATATATGTATATAGTATACTTTATATAAATCATACACTAATTGACATATTCGGCATAAAGTTTATTAGGAAATCATTATATGTATGAAAGTTGCCGTAGTATTGACTCGATTTCATCTATCTTTCCCAATACCACGGACTGTTAACTTGCTAAAAAATGTTCGGAAGTTCTGATATTAGTTATATGGGGGCTAGGTAAAGTATCCGCAAAAATGTATCTATTTTAGACACAAAGAAGCACTATTATGAGTATTATGAGTAAACTATTATGAGTATGGACTTTTTATTGAGACAACTCACTTTTTGCCGATATATGAGGTACAAAGTTATCGGAAGCTCGAAAATCATTATATTGGGTATGTGGGGGTTATGAAAAGTATTGGACTGATTCAACCCATTTTTGATATACATATTAACTATTGATAGGGAAGAATTATCCCTAAATATCAATTATATATCTCACACATCGACCGATGTTTTCGATCAAGAGTCAAGTATAGGTACTGGAGTATTCGTGCAAAGTTTCATCCCGTTATATTAACCGTTTCTTGATTTGTGTACTGGAAACTAAAAAAAACAAGAAGAATTTAAAATTATATTATATGGGAAGTAGGTGTAGTTGTTGTCCGATTTCGTCCATTTTCGTACTACTGAGAGTGTCACGTTCTAAATTTTGCCGAAATCGGCCTGTCGGGTCCCGAGATTTTGGACAAAAAGTGACCAGTGCCACGCCAATCTTTCTTTGTGCTGTTAGTAGTTTTTAACAGTATCGTTATATAGCAAGTGAACGGGGTGTTAATCCGATTTCATAGATTTTAACACTGTCGGTTAGAGTTTTTATAACTCACCGCTCAGCAAATTTGGTTATTGTAGCTTTAGTCTTGTAGGAGGCATGTACATTAAGGGGTTATATACGTTGTGTTGCGGAAAAATAAAGCAAAATGTGGGAATTTTTTAAGGGATGTATTTTGTAGGGATGTAGCGATCATTTTATTGAATATGAGTTATGCGTTTCGAACATATTGCGTATGCTACTGCAATGCAACACCAATAACTCACCACACCTACACCAACCCAACCAACAAAAGGAAAGGACAACGGGGGAGCTGATTCATTCGATTTACCACTGCGCACATCATCAATTCGACACTTTACACTTTGTTACACGCAACCGTGCTTAATTTCGCACTCAACTAAATTTTTCCGTCCAAAACCCGTCCCGCCCGCGATAGTTAGCATTTCGGCAACAGCGATCTGGCGCGATATTTACATACCTACGTTTAAATCGATTACTTAAATAATTGAAGCCTTTAATTCTAATAAACAATATTTCTACAATTTGCTAAATAAACTTATAAATTATAAACTTCAGCGAAACGAAGATTTTTATTTTACTTGTGCGGGATAACCAATTACAAACTTTTTCAGGTTTATAACAAGCAAGATTTTTACAAAACAAAATTCAGAAATCTGACTGAATTGGAACAGCCTATTAAATCGATAATTGAGTCAATCCCAACTTTAACTCTTCAGGCCACAATAAATAATTTTCTAATTAGGTGTTGCATATACGTACTATATATAATAAAACAAAAAATAAATGTAATCCATTGATTAAAAAACGTTATTATAATTTGTTTTTGTAGCACGATTCGTATTAAAGGCGTAACAATGATTTCCGATGTTAACAAGAGATTAATTTGAGAAAACCATCTAAATATTAATCTGGAAGGGCCGATTGATAGAGTTATTCAACTATGTTCCATAAACCTAATCAAGTAAATGTGATTTCGTTTTTACAAACCGAATTATTTCAATTAAGGTACTCAATATAGCGATTGTTTCTTTTATTTTTTCGTAGTCTTTCTATTTCACGTCGAAATAGCTGTTTAAAACAAATGATACTTATTTTCAATAGATATGTAAATATTTTATTTTTCAAAAATGTAAATTTTCTCTAATTAACATGCGTGAGAATTGTGCAAAATAATGACTTTGCCTTGCAGAAGATTAGAAGACGAGGTTTCAGGAATATTTTAAATCCGTTTGAAGTCGCTAATGTACTGTTAAAATACTTTTATTTAGTATTTTAACTTTGTAGCAAAATATCGAAGAACTCTATTTCATCAACAACAGGGGCAAATGAACATTTTCTAATTGCCATTGGGGTATCGATTCTGTGGGCTACGGTCAAGTCGATACTAAAGTGATATGACGACGAGCCTGCGCGATAAACCCTTGGGGCATCCAATTCGTTTAAGATTTTTAATAACTATAAAACATTTACGTATATAAAAGACATTTGTATCTATATAAATTATAATTTGCACCTATATAATAATGAATCGCCAAAATGTATGTACGCTCATAACTTTCATACGACTGAACCAAATTTGATAATTGTTTTTTTAATGTGTTCGTTGTGGATCGGGGAAGGTTTAGAAATAAAAATACCTTATACTTTTAATTAGGAAAAGTCGGAAAATTGGATAATTCCAAAAAATAACTTCTTTTCATATAATTTTTTTCAATTTTTGTTTGTTTTGTTTTTCAATATTTTGATTTGTAAATTATTTTAATCGTTCAATTTCGGTCGCTTGTTTTTTTAATGCAAAAAAAAGAAAAGTTTTTGAAAATTATGCGTGTTTCACATATAAAGATCAATTACAGATTGAAATTTGTTACGAAGCCACGAAGAGGTCGCGCTAATATCGGTCGGCGTTCTATTTGGCATCAATTAATGGCAGCCTAAGGCAAGGCAATGCAGGAAGTATTCCCAGGATGCGATGACATATAGTACGTGCTGAATTATGGACCGCGATAGCTACTCAGCGATCGACACGATGTCACAACACGACTTTTCAATCAACAGTTACGATGTTTGATGGACTTTATCTTGAATCAACGTGCTGTTACATGCTGGATGTACTCTGTTGAGGGACAAAAAAGATGTTTGCCGCTTCTTCTTTTTTGAATGGTGGATGGTGGTTACATTAGATTAAATTGATGCAATCATTTTTGCGGAAATCCAGAATAATACGAAGTGGTAAAAATCAATATGGTATGTATGTCTGACGATAAATGTACGAAACACTATCCACGTGCATTTCTTTAGGAAACGCAAATTGGAAATGATGGATATCCACTCTACCGGTGTCGCTCACCAGACGACAATGGCAGAACATTTAGGATTCAATTTAGAGGAGTGAATATCGAAGTTGACAACACATAGATCGTACTATATTCGCCACTTCACATTCAAAACTTGAGTATTACAGTTTGGTGAAACCAATGAAATACGTTTGCAAATACATCACCAAAGAAAGCAACATTGCGATTATTGGCCTTGAATGAGATGAGATCAGTAAGTATCATAAGCGTCGATACGTGAACTGCAATAAAGCGCTTTGCAGGATATTTACATTTGCATTTCATGAAAGTTTTCCGACTATGGTGCGCCTCGCGGCGCGTACTGTACATGGTAGAGTGTTTGCAAGCCAGCAAGTACAATTAGTGGAACATGATTATAACTGGAATCAAATGATGGACGATGCGATAGCTACTCCGCATGCCACTGAAGTTCGCATACTTTTCGCGAAGATCATTTTGACATATCATCCTTCAAATTCGCGTCAATTAAGGGATACGAAAAAAATGATATTGTCGATGATATTTTACATTGTATTCGCTAATGATTGAAAATGGGCAAATTACGATTGATACTTTCACTGGTTTGATATAAAATTTTCCTGCCTATTGTCAATTCACTTCAACGAAAGAAGAACAAAATACACCAAATTACCAATAGTAACTAATGTTCAAGCAAATACTTGCGAAAAATTTCCGGCAAACCCTTTCTGCTTAATACTATAAAGCAGTAAGAGGGATTGTATACACATAATTAGTAACAAAGTCAAAATAGCAAATCTCAAAAAAATAAGAGACAAAAACACAAAGTAGGAAACAAACCATACGTACAGACATATTGGCATACTAAACATATATGTATCTTCTTCTTCTTCTTCTTTACTGGCGTAGACACCGCTTACGCGATTATAGCCGAGTCAACAACAGCGCCCCAGTCGTTTCTTCTCTTCGCTACGTGGCGCCAATTAGATATTACAAGCGAGGCCAGGTCCTTCTCTACTTGGTCCTTCCAACGGAGTGGAGGTCTTCCTCTTCCTCTGCTTCCCGCGGCGGGTACTGCGTCGAATACTTTCAGAGCTGGAGTGTTTTCATCCATCCGGACAACATGACCTAGCCAGCGTAGCCGCTGTCTTTTAATTCGCTGAACTATGTCAATGTCGTCGTATATCTCGTACAGCTCATCGTTCCATCGAATGCGATATTCGCCGTGGCCAACGGGCAAAGGACCATAAATCTTTCGCAGAACCTTTCTCTCGAAAACTCGCAACGTCGACTCATCGGTTGTTGTCATCGTTCAAGCCTCTGCACCATATAGGAGGACGGGAAATATGAGAGACTTATAGAGTTTGGTTTTTGTTTGTCGAGAGAGGACTTTGCTTCTCAATTGCCTACTTAGTCCGAAGTAGCACCTGTTGGCAAGAGTTATCCTGCGTTGGATTTCTAGGCTGACATTGTTGGTGGTGTTTACGCTGGTTCCCAGATGGACGAAATTATCTACAACTTCACAGTTATGACTGTCAACAGTGACGTGAGTGCCAAGTCGCGAGTGCGACGACTGTTTGTTTGATGACAGGAGATATTTCGTCTTGCCCTCGTTCACTGCCAGACGCATTTCTTTTGCTTCCTTGTCCAGTCTGGAGAAAGCAGAACTAACGGCGCGGGTGTTGAGGCTGATGATATCAATATCATCGGCATACGCCAGCAGTTGTACACTCTTATAGAAGATGGTACCTTCTCTGTTAAGTTCTGCAGCTCGAACTATTTTCTCCAGAAGCAGGTTGAAAAAGTCGCACGATAGGGAATCGCCTTGTCTGAAACCTCGTTTGGTATCGAACGGCTCGGAGAGGTCCTTCCCGATTCTGATGGAGCTTTTTGTGTTGCTCAACGTCAGTTTACACAGCCGTTTTGCGGGGATACCAAATTCAGACATCGCGGCATAAAGGCAGCTCCTTTTCGTGCTGTCGAAAGCAGCTTTGAAATCGACGAAGAGGTGGTGTGTGTCGATTCTCCTTTCACGGGTCTTTTCCAAGATTTGGCGCATCGTGAATATCTGGTCGGTTGTTGATTTACCAGGTCTAAAGCCACACTGATAAGGTCCAATCAGTTTGTTGACGGTGGGCTTTAATCTTTCACACAATACTCTCGACAGAACCTTATATGCGATGTTGAGGAGGCTAATCCCACGGTAGTTGGCGCAGATTGTGGGGTCTCCTTTTTTGTGGATTGGGCATAGCACACTTAAATTCCAATCGTTGGGCATACTTTCGTCCGACCATATTTTGCAAAGAAGCTGATGCATGCACCTTATCAGCTCTTCGCCGCCGTGTTTGAATAGCTCGGCCGGCAATCCATCGGCCTCTGCCGCTTTGTTGTTTTTCAGGCGGGCAATTGCTATTCGAACTTCTTCATGGTCGGGCAATGGAACGTCTGCTCCATCGTCATCGATTGGGGTATCGGGTTCGCTTTCTCCTGGTGTTGTGCGTTCACTGCCATTCAGCAGGCTGGAGAAGTGTTCCCTCCATAATTTAAGTATGCTCTGGGCATCGGTAACTAGATCACCTTTGGGGGTTCTACAGGAGTATGCTCCGGTCTTGAAACCTTCTGTAAGCCGCCGCATCTTTTCGTAGAATTTTCGAGCATTACCCCTGTCGGCCAGCTTATCAAGCTCTTCGTACTCACGCATTTCGGCCTCTTTCTTTTTCTGTCTACAAATGCGTCTCGCTTCCCTCTTCAACTCTCGGTATCTATCCCATCCCGCACGTGTTGTGGTCGATCGTAACGTTGCGAGGTAGGCAGCCTGTTTTCTCTCCGCTGCGACACGGCACTCCTCGTCGTACCAGCTGTTCTTCTGCACTTTCCGAAAACCAATGGTTTCGGTTGCAGCTGTACGTAAGGAGTTTGAAATGCCGTCCCACAGTTTCCTTATACTGAGTTGTTGACGAGTGCTCTCAGAGAGCAGGAGTGCAAGCCGAGTAGAAAATCGTTCGGCTGTCTGTTGTGATTGCAGCTTCTCGACGTCGAACCATCCTTGTGTTTGTTGGCGTGCGTTTTTTGCTGCACAGAGGCGAGTGCGAATTTTGGCTGCAACAAGATAGTGGTCCGAGTCGATGTTAGGACCTCGGAGCGCACGCACATCTAAAACACTGGAGACGTGTCTTCCGTCTATCACAACATGATCGATCTGGTTGGTGGTTTTTCGATCTGGAGACAGCCAGGTAGCTTGATGTATCTTCTTATGCTGGAATCTAGTACTACAGATAACCATATTTCGGACCCCGGCGAAGTCGATCAGCCTCAGCCCATTTGGGGATGTTTCCGCGTGGAGGCTGAATTTACCGACCGTAGTGCCAAAGATACCTTCTTTGCCCACCCTGGCATTGAAGTCGCCAAGCACGATTTTGACATCGTGGCGGGGGCATCTCTCATAAGTGCGCTCCAAGCACTCATAAAAGGCATCCTTGGTCACATCGTCCTTCTCTTCCGTCGGGGCGTGGGCGCAAATCAGCGATATGTTGAAGAACCTCGCTTTGATGCGGATTGTGGCTAGACGTTCATTCTCCATCTCTCCCACCACGAATCCAACACCAAACTTGCGCTCCTTTATATGGCCACTGTAGTAAATGTCACAAGGACCTTCTCGTCTCTGTCCTTGTCCCGTCCATCGCATTTCTTGGACGGCGGTGATGTCAGCCTTTATCTTTACGAGGACATTTACCAGCTGGGCAGCGGCACCTTCCCAATTAAGGGACCGGACATTCCAGGTGCATGCCCTCAAATCATAGTCCTTATTTCGTTTGCCATGGTCGTCATCAAAAGGGAGGGCTCTCATCCGAGGCTGTTTTTTTCCTTTCCTTGGGGGTGTTTTTTTACGTGGCGGGTCCCAAACCCAGCGCACAACCCTATGCAGGGGTGTTTCGCCTTCTCACTTTAGCTCGCCTTCAAACGGATGTTCTTAGGCTACCCAGAGGATACTTGGTCAAAGACCGGAAGTCGTGAGCTGCTTGAGTCATATGTAAAAGAATCGTTTCTGGCCACTCCCAAGTGAATGGCGATCAGAGAACTTTCCTCACTTGCGTGAACTTCTACACATGACCCCATCCTCCAAACATATATGTATACATCTACATAATACAAATAACATACATTAATATGTATGTATAATTGTCAAGCGCAAAAGATATATTTATACATACATATATTCACATATTTCTATAATGCATATTAGTCGTCCGTTCTAATAGAATAGAAAAATTCATAAGAGAAAAAAACTGTTTTCAATTCCATTTTCAAACTCTCTACAAGTCCAAGTATTAGGGTGTACCTAAATACAAATTATTCGGACAACAAATATTTTAATTAATAAAAAGCGCGGTTTTTAATAACAGTTAACAATTCAAATATCTTTTCGAACTAAAAAATAAAAAAATAATATTATTTTGCGAAAATGGTTAACAACAACAATAATCAAAATACACCTGCAGGTACTACACGCCCAAAACAGGTTGCTAAATTTATTTCACCGATTCAAGAAATCTCTGAATCGTTATTAGAAATAAAAAGCAAAAAAGCCGTGACATCCTCAATTATCACGAGAGCAAAAATTGTATCACCTCAGATACAAAACTAAAGGTCAAGCAGGTTCAATAGTAAAACAGTTTGCTCTTAACGCTTATAATTTCAATTTGGCTTGAGAAGTTAGAGCTTCCAAGAGCAAGATACGAAAATGAAAGAATACTTGTCGATAAAGTAGTAACGATACTAATGAACTTGCCAAAAATTAAAAAGGAAACAAGTGTAGAATTCATCAAACTAGAATCCACTGTTTCAAATTGTTTGTCGGTTCTATCGACACTAAATATTCCCACAGACAGCGGGGACCCAATTCTGGTAAACATTTGCACCGCCGCATTACCAAAAAAGTCGTTACTTCTATGGGAGCAATTGCTCTCATCACGAAAAAAGTGCCCAACGTGGCAACAAATGAAAGATTTTCTCACCACCCAATATGAAATTGCGGAAAGGTTAGAAGATAAAATAATCAAAACTAAAAACGACCAAAATGGAAGCTTAAATAGACCCCAAGCTAGAAGCAAAAACAAATCAAAAAGAATTTTTAACAAAATACAATCGTTCACATCGGAATAAAGAAAACATATGTCATGCGAACTGTGCACAAGAGGGCATAAGCTTAAAACTTGCGAGAAGTTTAAAAAATTTGATGTCAATGAAAGGAACAACTTTGTCAGGTCAAAAAGACTCTGTACAAACTGCTTGTCCCACTCACACAACCTTAATAATTGTAAAAGCAAATTTAACTGTTTATATTTTCACAAAAGACACAATTCTATGCTTCATTATAGCAGATATCACATCTTACCTCAAAGAAGTGCAAATACATAAGTAACCATGGGTATAATTACAAAAGCATATCCCGAAATCCACAATTCTAAAATTTGCCAAGAGACAACATGTTTCTCGAAGGCACAAAAAGCTCAAACGCTGCACAGTGAAACCCAAAGTGGAGTAATTACAGAACCAATTATCACCATGACAACTCAAGTTGGGAAAAAACCAAATCAATACCTTAATTCACAATTCAGGAAATTTCAAGACATAGGGAAACTTCCCCCAATATTAAATTAAACTCTAGAAGATCAGTATTGTAAAGACTTCTCTAAAGCCACATTTACTCGATCAAATAATGGCAGGTACGTCGTACGACAACCATATGAGCCACTATTTTCCAATACTCCACATATTGACAGAAAAAATAAAGTCAGAATTTAATCTGACAATAATAAAAATACAAATATTTGTCACTTTTCGAAATCCCAGGGTGGCCTTCGCCATTTATGATTACTAACTCAAGATTCATGGGACGGAAAAATAAAACCGAACTAATTTTCTCAGATATAAATACAGCAATGGGTAAACTATTCCTTACATACTAAGCCAATACGGTTTCTGAATATCCATATTGGCCAACATCTATGTGCGCACACAAAGCGATGCCACGAATACAACCTAATTACTAATTCAATATGGCAAAATGTAAATAATATCGCTTATATCTTCAATTGTACATACTAGAAAGTCAAAAAATCGAGATATTTCGTTCAATATTCCCTCATAGCTAAATTTTCAAAATATGAGCAAAAACTCAAAAAGAAAGTTAGGGGATCACCATATTCTCAATGCGATACAGTGACTCCCCTAGGCTTACTAAATGCAAAGGTAGCTCTTATCGCACCTACATAAGCGCTCCCCATAAGGGTGTTGGTGGGAATCTGTTGTAAAACTTTAACATTCCACTTAAAAAAAAAAGTAGATGGGAATTACCACAATACAATTCAAAATGAAGCCGTCCGCAATTCGCAGCTACTCTTTCGCAAGATCTCTCTCAGCCCTAACCTTAGGAAAAGTTTTCAAAGGAGCACCCATTCTGGCCATACCTGAGCCAGGCATCGAGTAGCTGTCCTTAATAAGCCGATAAGTCGTCCGCAAAATCAGATAAACCCGCAAAATAAAGTTACGTATCTCAAACGTATATTAAAATGCATATCAAACGAAAGCCGTATCTACACAAAAGTGTAGGACTCCAACACCAAATACCGTCGACATATGTAATTGCAATCTCATGCATAATACTAGGCAAAATATTTGCCTAGGGGACCCAGGATGTTTAAATGAGTTAAGCCTCCTCCCACTCTAACCGGGAAAAACTGGCGCACCCCAAGGAACTCACATCACCACATAACACCAAAACAACGCACCACATCTGTACCCCCACCCACTACACAAAAAGGATGGACAACAGGATAGGAGATACACTTCGTTACACACAATTCGATCATCAACATTAGCATTCAATTTTCGTTCTCGATACTTTCCACGTTGAGTCACGTCGACACCAGCTTTCGGTTAATTACCTCGTGGTACATCGATCCTGTGCGCTACGGTCAAGTCGATACTAAAGTGATATGACGACGAGCCCACGCAATAAACCCTTGGGTCATCCAATTCGTTTAATGTTTTTAATAACTATAAAACGTTTACGTGTATAAAAGACATTTGTATATAATAATAAAAACTATTGTTCATTTTAAATAAGTTGGCCTTTTCTTTGGCGATCGTAAAAGTGGTTTGTACTTCCGTTTGCAAATTTAAGCAACACTCTTAAACAATAACATTGTCAATAAATTATAAGAAAATTGTGGGATGAAAGCCAGGCGTTTTGTGACCGGAATCATGTCAGCCGGTTTAAAAAAGTGTGTTTGAGAAAAACGCGTTTAAAATTTGAGGTACTGGTGTGTACTGTACCAGGTGTGCACTTCGAGCGCTCCGAACTTCAGTATTATTATTTTTGGGTCGTTTTGAAAACCTTTTAATTGTAAAGTGGGTTTCTACATTAATTCTAAGGGTATAAGGGAACAGAAAATGAAAAACGATTACCCTACTTACCCCTATTCTTAAAGGTGGTAGAAAGGACGTTGTCTCCAATTACAGGCCAATTTCTTAACTGTCTACTATTTCGAAAATTTTTGAGTGTTCGGTTAAAAATAAATTATCTTTTGCAGTAAAATCAATAATTAATGTCAATCAGCATGGGTTTGTTTCTGGGCGCTCCACTGTGTCAAACTTAGCAGTTTTTAGCGATTATTGTATGTCTGCATTCTCCGCTGGATTTCAGGTAGATTGTGTCTACACAGATTTCTCTAAAGCCTTTGATAAAGTATCACACAATATTCTAATTAAAAAATTATCATCTCTAGGGTTTCACTCGGTCTCCTATCTGTTATATAGAGATGACTTAAAAATTATTGCAATAATCAAAAACACACAAGATGTACTCAAACTTCAATGTGATATTGATACTTTTCATAATTGGTGCCTGAAATCGAAGCTTTTTCTGAACCTAGATAAATGCTCACAGATCTCTTTTGGTAGGGGACGCAACATCCTCTCTTCCAGCTACAATATTTCTAATTGCGTCCTAAAATGCATTACTGAAATCAAAGATCTTGGGGTAATCTTTGGCAACAGATTTTCTTTCAGTAATCACATCAACTATATCACTTCAAAATTATTTTCTGTACTCGGCTTTGTCCGTCGAAATTCTAAAAATTTTTCCGACCCCTACACGCTAAAATTACTGTACACATGTTTTGTTCGGTCCATTTTGGAGTATGCAGTGTTTATTTGGAGACCATATTTCATATCGTCGATTAACAGGATCGAGCGTGTTCAAAAGATCTTTCTTAAATATGCTCTCCGTTCCTTAAAATTTGTTGACCCAATACCATTGTATACATCGCGTTTATTGCTTTCAAATAAAATATTGAGCGCGAATTAAAATTGTTTGGATGAAGGAAGATTTTAAAGTTAATATCCTTGCAGGATCCAGCGCAAATCTAGTTAATTTAGGGTTGATTGAACTGATTCCTTTTGAAAATGAATTCCAACAGGACGGCAATAGCGGGTGGACGAAGGTCCGGAGTTTTTCAAAATTTGTTTCTGCTCTTCATCATTTTACGAGAGGGACGTATGTCGTGACAAATAAATTATTGTTTTCCAATTTATTATTTTAAAATATTTGCTTATATTCATTCTGCTCAGAACTGCTATCAATGCCACATTTTCCTATTAATAAAAAGTAATTACATTATAATTAGAGGACTCATTGCGTTCATTAATTACATTCGTGACGCAGTGTGGTCCGATAATTTTTTTTATCTCAACTTCAACATCAGATTCTGAGACCTTTATTTGCTCAGAAAAAGTTAATACCAAGTTTTTTGCTAACGAAGCTTCTAATAAGTCGAAATGATTAAATTTGCTTTGTTGATAAGTGATATTACTTCACACACAATTCAAAAATATATAGACGTGAGAGTTTATACCGATATGATGTGCCTTTCGTATAAAATAAACATTTGATAAAAGTGAGAAAATGATAAAATTAAAACCAAAGCTCAAGTATATATAACGAAAAAAAAACATAAAAAATAATTAAATATACACACACCTTAATACAAATAATTATAAAGAATAACACATGTCTGGTGGAATAACAAAGAGAGGGGCAAAAGGTGGCAGCTGAAAACAAAAGCATAGACTTAGAAAACATTAACTAATATATACAAATTTGATTCAACTGAGGCCGAGACAGGGATTACACTTTTTGTATAACTTAAATCGATGATTAAAGAAAAACTTACCACTCAAAAGGACACTTATAAAACAATAGTTTAAAATAATAAAACAACATATTATTACATAAAAACCACTTTGTTATATAACATATACCTTTATTCTCAATATTTATTTCGATTTATGGCGATTAAACACTATATTGAAATTTAATTTATTATAAGAGATAATTTTTTAGCTTTTTTCCCAGTCTGCGTGTTTCTATTGTCTCATCTATCTAGCTTTTCGGAGCGCGTACGAATGGAATGGAGCAAAAATGTATATACCGTTAGTTTTATTGGTTTTCTAAGAAATAGCTTTGATACAGTCTTAAATTTAATTTTTTTTATTTTATTTTTGACTATGAAATCGATCAGTGTGCAGCGGGTCGCAGTAGCAATGGGCACCTGTAGGCCAACATTTTTTAAAACGTGGACGTGGCCCCGCCCCCAAAAAGTTTAATGTACATATCTTCAATTCCAATAAAGTTGCAATAACCGCAAAGACAGGGTGAAAATGGATGAAATCGGAAGATAAACCCGCTCACTCCACATATAACGGTACTGTTAAAAACTAATTATAGCGCAATAAATAAATAACTAAATATTCCAGAGATATTAAATTTTACCTTCGAGATGGTATAAGAGGGTTTTAAGGGAGCCGGTTTGAAAATTGAACAATGAGCATGACATTTCCTACTTTTTGGTAAAATCCCATATCTCGGAGCCGACGGGACAGGTATCGACATAATTTAGTCCGTGGTATTCTCTTGATATTCGTATGTCACTGTACTAAAATGGACAAAATTGGACAACCAACACCACGCTAATTCCCATATAACACAATTTTAAATTTGACTTGATTTTTTCGCGGTTAAGAACACAAATCAAGAAGTAATTAGTATAAAGAGATAAAATATTGCACTAATAATTTCTTTTAAGCATGCCATCTTGTGAACAATAATTCTTTTCTGACAATAGTAATTCTGTGTATCAAAAATGGTTTAAATAGGAACAATATTTCCCATATACCCAAAATAAATATTTTCAAACTTCCAGGTAACCTTATGATGGATATATCGGCCAATATTTAAGTTATCTCAATTAAAATTACATGTTTTACTCATAACAATAGATCTTTATGTCTAAAATAGAAAAACAAAAATTTACGTAGTTCCCATATAACTATTATCATGATTTAAACATCTGGCTGACTTTGCTCCGTATGATTGATAATTGTATGTGAGATACCTCAAGGAAACCCAGGGAACATTTTTTAGTTATATGGTACATGTATGGCATGATAATTGTTAATACATAAAATCGGGTTGATACTACTCCAACTCCCATATACTACGTATAATTTTCGTTGTCTAACAAATCTTACGCCGAATTTATCGGTCAGTGTATGAGTTATATAGAGTGTATGTATTCATAAAATTGCTTAGTATCTGATCATCGAGTTGACATTTACATCTTACGGTACTTTTTGGGGTTTTTTGGACTTTTAAGTTGCAAGAGTATAAAATGTTCGGTTGCACCCGAAATTAGCTCTTTCTCACTTATTTTAAAAAACATTAACTCTAATTTACTGACTGGGTTTTTCGAGTGACTATATTAATATATAGACAACGGTTTTATTAAACGATAAAAAGAAATGTAAACAAAAGGAAAATTCGCCAAAAGAAAAGTCGCCGGGATGTCTTCTGTCTCACTCACTGAAACGCAAAATAATTAGCCAAATCTGCACAGGTTCAAGTGATAATGGGGTAGAAATCTATAAGCAGTTTCGGAAAAGTAATAAGCATAACGTCGTTCTAAGATTAAGGAACCTTTTTAACAAAGCCAAAAAAGTAAGGCTGAGTTTCTCAAAAAATTTGGTGTGGTTCGGAATTAAATTCGTCTCGTCAACTTGATCATTTTAGGTGATACAAACAAACGTTAAGTAAATAATATCAATCACATACATATATGATGGTGTTTTGCAATTTTTCACATCTCTAATACCAACCCTTCCAAAGTCTCAAGGATTAGATGTACCAAGTTCATGTTTAGTAAAGTTATCGTTTCCGCGGATAGACAGACAGACTTCCTGAATTCAATTCACGTCGTCATTTCGGTTAAATAGTCTATAACCCGATTAGTTTTAGATGAATGATTAAAAATTAATAAAATTTGAATAAAACTTACAAGAGTGTAAAAATAGGAGGATAAATCAAATGGTAAAACTCTATCAGTTACCAAACATGAAACAATTAATTTCACAATTTTGTTTAAAATTAAATGCAGACGTTAGTGACGTCTTTAAAGCTGAAGTACAGAGCGACAATATTATCTAATATATAAAATTTCCATGTCACAATGTTAGTAACCGTACTCCTCCGAAACGGCTTTACCGATTTTTACCAAATTTTATATGCGTATTCAGTATGTCTAAGAATTGGTTACTATCTATTTTCCATACCCCTAAACGATAAGGATACATTGATCACCATTCAATTTTTTTTTAATATTTTGAGGAAATTGTTTGTTATTTTTTTATAACGTGCCATTAGAAAATATATACAACCCAAAAGTTTTACTTTTTTATCACCAACAATTAATTTTTAAAGCCATTTTAGTAATGTACTCATTTTTCATCCCGCTCGATAACTGATCAGTTATAGTGTATTTAACTGTACTTCGATTAAAAATCTAAAATTTTTTTAAGAAAATAAACATTTATTTTTATTATTAAAGTTTAATCCTGACATATGCTTAGCGTTACCAATCATAGATCTTTAAATTTGCCGCGCCTTTATTGGTGAGTGAAATGCCAACCAATAACGGCTTTTGTGTTGTAATTATTATTTTTTTTTATATAATTATTTTGAAATTTTTTTATGATTTTTTTTTAAACTAACATTTTTGATATAATTCGCCGTAATTATAACTATAACGTTTTCCATAATTAAGTAATTTTATTAGTTATATTTATATGTGTTTTGTACAGTGAGCAATGCCAAGAAAATATGTACAAGTAGGTTCAGAAGTATGAAAGAAAAAAGATCCCAAAGAACTGAAGAACAAATCCAGCAACAAAATTCTGATGCACGTGTGAGCATGCAGCAATTGCGTCAAAAACAATCAGAAGATACACGAGCTGAGCACAATGAAGTAATTTGTTTAGAACAACGACAATCACGTCGTTTCACCGTTAATAGACGCAGAACAAATGTCCAACAACGCCAACAGATACGTCGTGCATTTACAACTGATTAATTTTTGCGTCTAGCATTCCAGTATGAGCCGCAATTGAATATTATGCTAATTAAAAAGTAGTCATTGGTGCTATGGATAAGGAATGTCCGCATTGGCATGCTCTCAAATTCAAAAATGAGCCACCTGGGAAGTGTTGCGCGTCAGGAAAAGTGCAACTATCTGAAATTGAAACACCACCTGAACCATTGAACGGTTTACTTATCCGCACGGATCCAGATTCTAACGTATTCATGAAGTCAATTCAAACAGAAATATTTGGAAATAATTAATGGACAACAATACAATTCTTCATTCAAAATCAGAATCCAAGTTTATTATAAAATGGGATCATTGCAGCCAATGCCAAACGAACGACATAAATTATTACAAATCTATTTCTGTTGGTACTCTCAGGTGATTTCAGACAAATACTTCTCGTGAACAACACTTTCTTTAAATCATTTCAATTGTGGCGTAATGTTGAAAAGTACAGCTAAAAGTAAATATGCGCGTTCAAATGCTTTAAGATCCATCCGCCGAAACATTCTTAAAACAGTTTTTATATTTCGTTGATGGAAAATTTGCTACAGATGAAACTGGATACGTAAAATTACCGACCGATTTCTGCACAAACGCTGATTCGCAAAATAATCTCATTGAACAAATATTTCCTAATGTACACACACAGTACATAAATCATGAGTGGCTTACAGAAAGAGCTATTTTAGCAACAAAACATGCAGACGTTGGCAATTTAAATTTGAAGATACAGCAGTTGTTGCCAGGGAACTTAGTATCATGCAAATCTATTGATACAGTTGCGAAGCCAGTGAAGCTGTCAATTTTCCCTCAGAATTATGGAACTGACTGGATTTCCAGGCACGCCACCGCATAATATACCATTGAATGTTAGATTTCCAATTACCTTGCTTCGTAAACCCGGCACGGCTGTACAAACCAGGATTTAAAATGGCAATTTCAAAGAAAACATGTTCTGTGAAAACATATTCCTATCATACATACAGATGCGCCAATTCAATTCAAACGAATTTAGGTTCCGCTTATATCGGCATTTTAAATGACAACAAATCCCCAGGCCGAACGATGTCTGTTTGTGGCTTAGATTTGATTACGCCATGTTTTTCAGACGGTCAATTGTACGTAGCATGCTCTGGAGTCGGTAAACCATCAAGTTTGTTTGTGATCGCTAGAGATGGGCTAACAAAAAATATTGTTCACGCTATGGCATTAAAAGATTGATGATATTTGTTAAGAGTTACTGTCGTTATTAATATGTGATATGTAGTTTTGAGAAATAAACTGTAATAATAATACTATTTGACATTTGTCATTTTATATTCTCTTATCGTTCATAGCGCTCCATGCCTATTTCACGCATATGCCATATACTCGTATACTACTACTACATACTTCTTCCTCTTAATTCCCGTAGACACCGCTTACGCGATTATAGCTGTGTTAACAAAAGTGCGCCAGTCGTTTCTTCTTTTCGATACGTGGTGCCAATTGGATATTCCAAGCGTAGCGAGGTCCTTCTCCACCTGGTCTTTCCAACGGGAAAGACCCCGGCGGTTAAAGCGTCGAATACTTTCAGAGCTGGAGTGTTTTCGTCCATCCGGGCAACATGACCTAGCCAGCGTAGCCGCTGTGTTCTAATTCGCTGAACTATGTCAATGTCAGCATATACCTCATACAGCTCATCATTCCATCAAAAGCGTTACTCGCCGTGGCCACAGGACTTTTCTCTCGAAAACTCGTAACATCAATTCATCAGCTGTTGTCATCGTCCAAGCCTCTGCACCATATAGCAGGACGGGAATTATGAGTGACTTATAGAGTTTGGTTTTTGTTCGTCGAGAGAGGACTTTACTTCTCAATTTCTTACTCAGTCCGAAGTAGCACCTGTTGGCAAGAGTTATCCTGCGCAGGATTTCCAGGCTGACTTTGTTGGTGGTGCTTACAATGGTTCCCAAATATACGAAACTATCTACAACTTCAAAGTTATGACTGTCAACAGTGACGTGAGTTCCAAGTCGCGAGTGCGACGACTGTTTGTTTGATGACGGGAGATATTTTGTCTTGCCCTCGTTCATTACTAGACCCATTTGCCGTGCTTCCTTGTCCAGTTTGGCGAAAGCAGAACTAACTGCGCGGGTGTTGAGGCCGATGATATCAATATCAGCCGCATACGCCAGCAGCTGTGCACTCTTATAAAAGATTGTAGCTGCTCGATTAAGTTCTTTCTCGAATTATTTTCTCCAGCAGCAGATTGAAGAAGTCGCGCGACAGGGATTCGCCTTGTCTGAAACCTCGTTTGATATTGAACGGCTCGGAGAGGTCCCTCCCGATCCTGACGGAGCTTTTGGTGTTACTCAACGTCAACTTACACAGCCGTATTAGTTTTGAAGGGATACCAAATTAAGACATCACGGCATAGAGGCAGCTCCTTTTCGTGCTGTCAAAAGCAGCTTTGAAATCGACGAAGATTTGATGTATGTTGATTTTCCAGGTCTAAAGCCACACTGATAAGGTGGGCTTTAATCTTTCACACAATACGCTCAATAGAACCTTACATGAGATATTGAGGAGGCTAATCCCACGGTAGTTGGCGCAGATTGTGGGGTCTTCCTTTAATGGATTGCGCACAGCACACTTAAATTTCAATCGTTGGGCATGCTTTCGTCTAACCATACTTTACAAAGAAGCTAATGCATGCTCCTTACCAGCTCTTCGCTACCGTGTTTGAATAGCTCGGCCGGCAATCCATCGGTCCCCGCCGCTTTGTTGTTTTTCAGGCGGGAAATTGCTATTCGAACCTTTTCATGGTCGGGCAATGAAACGTCTGCTCCATCGTCATCGATTGGGGAATCGGGTTCGCCTTCTCCTGGCGTTGTGCATTCACTGCCATTCAGCAGGCTGGAGAAGTGTTCCCTCCATAATTTAAGTATGCTCTAGGCATCGGTGACTGGATCATCTTTGGGGTTTCTACAAGTGTATGCTCCTGTCTTGAAACCTTCTGTAAGCTGCCGCATTTTTTCGTAGAATTTTCGAGCATTACCGCTGTCGGCCAGCTTACCAAGCTCTTCATACTCACGCATTTCGGCCTCTTTCTTTTTCATTCTGAAAATGCGTCTCGCTTCCCTCTGCTACTCACGGTATCTATCCCATCCCGCACGTTGCGAGGTAGGCAGCCTGTTTTCTCTCCGATGCGACACGGCAATCCTCGTCGCACCAGCTGTTCTTTTGCACTTTGTTAACGAGTGCTCTCAGAGAGCAGGAGTGCAAGCCGAGTAGAAAATCGTTCTGCTATCTGTTGTGATTGCAGCTTTTCGACGTCGAGCCTTCCTTGTGTGTGTTGACGTGCGGTTTTTGCTGCACAGAGGCGTGAGCGAGTCTTGGCTGCAACGAGGTAGTTTTCCGAGTCGATGCTAGGACTTTGGAGCGAACGCACGTCTAGAACACTGGAGACGTGTCTTCCATCTATCACAAAATGATCGATCTGGTTGGGGGCTTTTCGATCCGGAGACAGCCAGGTGGCTTGATGTATTTTCTTGCGCTGGAATCTAGTACCACAGATAACTATATTTCGGGCACCGGCGAAGTCGATCAGCCGTAACCCATTTGGGGATGTTTTTTCTTGTCAACCAGCTGGGCAGCGGCACGTTCCTATTTAATGAACCGGATCGTCCAGATGCATGCCTTCAAATCATGTTTTGCCTTCTCACTATCACGCCTTCAAACGGATGTTCTTAGGCTATCCAGGGAATACTTGGTCAAAGACCGCAAGTCGTGAGCTGCTTGAGCCATATATGTATAAAAGATTCGTGGCTGGCCACTTCCAAGTGAATGGCGATCAGAGAACTTTCCTCACCTGTGTAAACTTCTACACATGACTCAATCCTCCATACCAATATACTTACACACTTCTAATAAGTAAGTTACTCTTTGTCTACACTAGAATTTATTTAGAAACTAGATATAAATTATAATGCAAAAAAACGTTTTTAGGGTCATCTAGTTTTTTAATAAAAAAAACTTTCGTTAAGAATTATTCAATATGCGAAGGTGGGTTTCTTCTTACCACAATTGAGAGTTTGTATAAAAATACCAAAAAATTAAAATTTACCTGAAATTTATGATGTACTCTAGAAATCTCTATCCGTCTACCAATCTGATCTATTAGTGTAAATACTGGATTCCAAACAATATGATTGCGCTCAAATTGGAGAAAAAGTGTAACATCGAGTGCAATACTGAAGCTCAAATCACCTGCATATGCTAAGTTCCAGGCGTCGTGAATAAATTTTGCGCTAAATACATAAAATATATTAATTATTTAAGAATTTCAATATCAAATATTAAATTCAACAATTACTTAAGATAAGCTTTTCAATATAAGCATACTTAGCTCTTAGCATGGTTCTTTAAAATCAAAATAATTATTTATTTTAGGCAAATCAGTCTAAAAGCTTACCAACAAAGTAATTTAAGTTTTATAAAAGGTTCTTAAACCAAGTAAGGATATGTTACTTTCATAATTAGCAAAATCAAAACAAAACTTAATATTAAAAATTGTTGCATAAGATCATAAGAGTTAAAAAGTGAAATCAGTTTTAAAGAAATTGAAAATGACAAAACTGTCCCATATGTTCAAGAATTAACTATTTCGCGTCCGAAAATATAGGTAGCATTGTAGGAAAAATTAAGCCATCTATATTTTTTTTGAACTTGGAAAATATAAAGCCCCTTGCCTTACAATGGCAAGTTAACATACTACAGTAGCCTACAACAATAAGTGCAGTTAAGCCAGTGAAACCCCAAACCGTGGGAATTGCGGCAATCCATGGGAGGTGAGCAGCACCGAAAAGATAGTTGCCCTACATAGTAGGGAAATAAAATAAATTAAACTAAACCTTGCGCTTTATTTATTGGTACCCACGTGAGGGCACGCGGAAAAGTCCTTATAAAGGACTAGGGACTTAAAGAATTATTGTGGCAGTGAGTTCGAACCCATTTTGAACGAAGAATCGTAAACTTTAAAAAACTATTCACGCGAAATTAAAATTTCCAAAAAAATAAAAAACCTATTTACGTGAAGTTAAGAATGTAAAAATGTAAATGCGTATGTAGAGAAAAAATAAAAATAGAACAGTTTATTTGAAATCAGAAGGTAGAAAACCTAAACTTCAAAGCTACCCCTGTGAAAAGAAAATCACTAAAAACTAGTTTAAAGGATTATTTTAAACCAAAAGATAAAACAACCATTTACGTGAAACTAAAGCTTGAAAAGCTATTCCTGCGAAAAGAGAAACATTAAAAAAGAACATATAGAAGTCTAACAAGTAAAGGGAGAACTTTAGGAACACCATTTATTTGGACCAATTATGAAGCTCTAAGTAGAGTGCTCTAAGTCAAGGAAGACGGGCTATAGCATAATTCTACGATGAAGTCGAAATTAACAGCCATGATTAATAAGATGTTGAAAACCTATCAAAATAAGAAGGATGTTTTAGAATCTCTAAATTGAAAGTACCGCCAAAATGCATTACGAGTATTTATATCCGGACTAAGCCGTCCACTTTGTGATATCTTATTCTTATTAAGGCCACTGGTTATGCCATCGGCCTTAGCGCTCTTTCAGGAATCAAATCAGGCGCGTTCGTTATTTGTTCAGAGATTTTCATTTTTTTGAGAACAGAAATCTCGACTACAGACTGCAAGCACGTATGTAGTTTGAACAGAATGCCTCTGGAGAAAAACAATGTACCATTTTCTAGACAACAAAACAAACCAACGCCTATGGCCTCTCCAAATTCCGAGTCCATAAAAAAAATGATTGATCCAATGAATCTCGCTCACCGCAAGTGAATTCATTTAATACCACTCCATCGAATCCCACTTCCTTTAATACCAGAGATTTTCCTTCAGGTAGAACAGCTTTTGGAAATCAAGGAGCTTCGGTATGTAGGTAGCAAAAAAAGACATCGCGATAGCGACCACTTTAACAATAAATTACAAAATAAACTATTTAGGTCTATAGCATTCCCCCGAAACTAACAAAGATGATCAACAAGACGAATGTAATGATTTTGTAGATTTCGATAATGACTCCAAATTTAATGAAAATCTTGAAGAAATTTTTAAAGGTAGATCCATGCCAGTTTACTCCAAATTTCATCCATATCCTATGGCAGCGTCTAAATTTGTTAAAAAGGAAGTAAATGATCTTCTGCGAGACGGTATCACTAGACTATCGCGCTCACCATATAATAGTCCAGTATGGGTTGTTCACAAGAAAGGAACATATGACGCAGTGAAAAAGAAGTTTCGAATTGTCATAGATTTCAAGAAAGTTAACGAAAATACTATTAGCGACAAAAATCCGATTCCCGACACATCCGTAATGTTTTCAAATCTAGGAAAATCATCAATTTTTACGACAATAGACATGAAATCTGGGTTTCCATTTGGGTTGAAACACGGTCCTAGCATTTTCCAAGGAGCAATAGATGATATACCGAGGGAGGAAATTGGAAAAACTTGTCACGTTAACATGGATGACATGATTGTATTTTCCAATGATTACAAAAGACACTTGCAAAACATCATTCAAGTATTGGAAAATTATATTCAGCCAAAATGATAGTTTCTAATCAGACGTTGAATTTCTAGGATTTGTTGCCTCAAAAAACGGTATAAGAACCTCAAAAGATAAGATAAAAGACATAGTCGTTTAAGCAGTTCCGAAAACACTTCGCGCATTACGTTCTTTTTTAGGTTTATCTGGCAACTACAGGCGTTTTATAAAAGACTACGCATTAATAGCGAAACCTCTCACGAAATATTTACGGGGAAAAATGGTACAATTAGTACTAACATTTCCGAAAACATAAAACTTACTTTCGACAACGAAGCTCATGAAGCGTTTCAAAAAATCAAAGACATTCTGTCTTCAGACGACATACTTCCTCTTTATCCTGACTACGAAAATCATTTTATTTCACTACGGATGCGTCTCCACACACCTTTCAAAACTTTGCAACGAATAAGCGAGAACTCCTCGCGATTGTTTGAGTTTTCAAAAATTTCTCAGTCCTTAACGATATTTGAACAGATTTCTGTGTACCTACTTCTATCTTCCAATTCTTTTGCCATTTTTCGACAATATTAAGTTGTTCTTGTAAGTGAAGTGAGGCATCACTAGGACTAAAACTGGTGGCAATAAACGCCGTATCATCAGCATAAGTTGCTACCTCTAAGCCACTAGCGATCGGTAGGTCAGCTGTAAATATTGTATATAACACGGGACCCAACACGCTCCCTTGGGGAACTTCAGCGTCAAATGCATCTTTTTGCTGGATATAAAACGTACGATTGCTTAAAAATGATTTTATAACCATTTCTTTATTTTATAAAGTAACCCTGGGTGCCATACTTTATCAAACGCTTGTTTAACATCTAAAAAGACCCCTGCGTTCCATACCCCCTTCTAAACACAAACTGGTGTTCGAGGTAATATGTTTTGGTCCTCTAAAACAGGTAACATTCTCTTTAAAAATATCTTAGAGAAGGTCGCCAGTGAACTAATTGCACGGCATGAAGAAGAGCAGTGCTCCGGTTTATTGGGTTTTGGAATCATTATTATTTCAGCGCATTTCCATTGACTTGGATAGTGGTCGAGTCTGAGCAATAGCATCGTAAATGTAAGTAAGTAGTCTGATACATTTTTGGGGCAGGGGTAAAACCAGGCGATTTTTTAAGTTTAATTTTCTTTATCTCAGTCGTTACTTCCTTCTTCCAATAGGCAGACTCATCTGGCAAGGCGATTCTAGGAAGTTTTGTACTTCAGTAGTGTTTTCATTATCTGAGATTACGTTTGGTATAAAAACTGAATGTAAATGGTAAGCAAAAGCTTCGGCTTTCTCTTGATTATCTCTGCACCTATGACCATAACTATTTTCTATAATCCTGTTTCTTCTAGTGGGTCACTTTAGATAGTTGGTTGACTTCCACGGGTTATGTTCAGGGTTGTTTGCATGGGGATCTAAATTCCTTACATACTCTGATGTTTCTTGATCTTTTATTTCTCGCAGTTTGGACTTCAATACATTGGTTGTCAAGAGGACTCCGACTAATTTGCCATCTTTTCCTGAGTAATCTTTTCTCCTTAATTAGCCGTCTTAGTTCAAGGGGTAGAAATGGTTATTTAACTTCGTTAACACTTGATTGTGAAGTGAAAAGAAATCCCGCTTCGTGAATACTATTTGTAAGGATTTTCAACTGCTAAGTCAATCCCATTGCCAGATTAAGGGTAGTTCGATTCACAAGCCAGTTTCTAAATGCTGCTATATCCATATTTTGCGTAATAATCTTGTATGGTTTTTCCATACTTGACAGAGTAGTCCCAAAGGATACAATTATTGGTGAATGATCAGAGTTTAAATCAAAGCTCTCCTTAATGTGGAGTTGGTGTTGTGATATACCTTTGAACACAGCAAAGTCTAACAGGTCCGGTCTTTTTCGAGGGTCACTAGGCCGGAATGTAGGTTTTCCGATAGAAATAGTTGAGTAATTGAACTTTGTTATACATTTAAATAGCTCAGTGCCTTTGAGGTTACTCAGTCTGGTTCCCCACCAAGGATGCTTAGCATTATAGTCCCCTCCAGCAATAAAGTGGTTACCGAGACCTTGAAAGAATATTTTATAGTCATGTAATTTAAACGCGAACCGTGGAGGTAGGTACACCGCTGCTATAGATACATCAATATGCATACATTTAATTTGAATAGCTGCAGCTTGTATATTTACTAAATTCACATTATCAAGTTTTTTTTTTTAATTTAAGAGTGTTTCTAACAATTACTCCTGCACCACCATGTGCCTGATCAGACGGATGGTTAGCATTTATGACTTCATACCGATATATGTATATATATATATGTATGATTTTCTAGTAAAGTGAGTCCCAGAAATTAGCATTATGTCAATGTTATGAGATTTTAGGAATAAATTTATTTCTTTGTAGTGATTTGAAAGTCCGTTGGCATTCCATATGGCTATACGAATATCTACATACATAATTTATTTACAAGGAGCATTATCGTATTAAATAAATTGCTTATTTGATCAGCTTGTTTTTCTAGAAGTTTTTCAATTTTTGACAGTGTATCGCCTTGGTTATTTCCTACTACTTGAGCATAAGTTGGTTGATTGTTGTTGAGGTTTAAGTTATTTAATTGACTACTTGGCCTTATGAAGTTTGGCTGGTTATAATTGGACCGGCGATTTTGAGATTGACTCTTATCATTGGTAACATTGGTAGCAGATTTTTTGTTGGGCATAATTTTTTGATAAATAATAAAATACAGGCGTAAAAAAATGGTGCATCCTGGTGACATTGATCCTGACTTTCCTAGTGGTCTGAAAAAACAAAAATCAAAATAAATTCTTAATCAATAAGGATGCTGTTATAGTCATCAATCAATTCAATCAAATTATTTTTTACGCTGAAATTCCTGAATTTTTTAAAATATTAAAAACAAAAATTTTGACACGATGCTGGTAAGAACGATAAAGGACTACATAAAGAAGGTTCACACAAAATTTCAAGTAAATCGGTTGTATAGAACTTGAGATAATCCCGGTACCGTGTGGAAAAAAGTAGTTTCAAAAAAAGCGCGTTTAAAAAATTCGATACGGCCGAACCGGGCTAGGTACTGCGTCACTAGCCTGTAGCTCTTAAAATAATTTTAGTTTTTAAAAATCCTTTGGAGGATATGTTTTTAAGGGTCTAAACTTTAAGTATATGAAAAAAAAATTGAATTTTTCAAAATTCTAGAGTAGAATACCCCCTTTACATATTTAAATTTTTTATTGCAAAATGATTTTGTGTGGCCGAATTCCTGGCAACGAAAACATTAAACGATATCGCTTAACTTCTGTGGTGATTCTTTATTAACAGCTTTCCCCTAGTATATTTAACGTTGTAAATTTCTGCGTTAGTATTATTTGGTTCAAGATCTAAGAAAAACATATTTAGTGGCTCCTTAGTAATGCGACTTTTTATGTTATTAACACCTCGAACAGCATGCCCAAAAAGCTCAACCTCGGCTTTAACTATTTCCAATGGCCTAGTATAAAGAAGATTTTTGATTACTACACGAAAGGCTCTGTCTTGCTTAAGTTGAAACGTATGAAATTTAATATTATCATTTCACATCACTTTGATGAGTTCTCTATATTTATCGACCGTCTTAACCATGATTCTTACATTACCATTCTTTGACATTGATTTTAGTTTTAAGATAACTTAATAGACCACTAATATCACAGACGTCCCCTACAAAAATTGGTGGGGGTTTTGGAGGGTATTTCACTTCTCTCACGCTCTTGTTCAACTGCATTTTTATCATCCATTATATTATCAGGGTTTGTATTCTTCGAGAATGTTTCTCCATCATCGTTATTTAAAATATTTGAAATATTGAATCACATTTGGTGAGTTCTGTATTGATCTTTTCGCTGGTCGTTTATTTACTTTTTTCATGTTGTTGCACTTTCAAGCGACCTCAATGCAGGTACTTATTATTGTATTTATTGTTTTTAGCGAACAAACAGGTGTCACAATTTTTTTTTTCCCTTTTTGATTATTTTATTTGTCACTAAGCACGCGGCACGCTAAGATCTCAGAATAAAAATAAGAAACTAATATAATATCAAAATGTAATAGTAAATATCAACAGCTTGTTATTCATATTTTGTCAAATTAGAAGTAGAAATAGTTCCTGTGTTTTGAGTCTACTAAGCCAAAAGCCCACATGCTGTCAAACTGCTGTAACGATCACATCGAACCAATAGAGGAAATTGACAACGACCTGATTTTTATAAACGATAAATTGGTGGAAGTTTGTGAAGGAAACTTTCAAGCAATAACGTTGAATGGAATGTTTGTTATTAAGTTTACATAAAATATGACTATTAATGATAGAAACTATTTACTCTAACTGGCGGAAGATGGTACCTAGTTATCCAGAAGCCGCACAATTTTTAAATCTGACTAATCATATAACATTATTATCGCTTCTGTACCTGCACAATATTAACCAAAAAAACCCAGACATCGTATCATTGAGAGGGTTTGTGAAAGCACAACCCTCGAGATTGCAATTTGCTTACATAGTCAAAAAGCACCGAAAGTGCAACGTTAGTATTGTAATATTGGACAACGGTCTTAAAGAATCCACATACGTATCCTCTTCTACCGGGGGAGTAGTTAACATATCACAGTAACCCACAACAACAAGTGCAGCTATGCCTGTGATGGCAACGCAACAAACAACATCAAGAGTGCGAGGCTCAAGTTGCAGACATAACAACCGAAACGCTTAGCAGTAGGTAACGACACCAACAGTCTCAAACCGTGGGAATTGCGGAATCAGCGTAATGGAATCATGCGGCAATCCATGTGAGGTGATGGCAAGTAGATTTGATAGGTGTTAGGTATTCCGGGACAGCACCGAAAATTTAGTCGAAAAGATACTCGCAAACAGATGTCCTACATTGTAGGCAAATAAAATAAATTAAACTAACCTTGCGTTTTATTTACTTTCACAGAAGTACGTAAGTTAACGGCAGCCTCCGAACTTAAAGTCTCAATGTAACTGTAAGCAAAATTATATTTTTTAAATACCCATCGCATTCCTGCATATTTTGCATTTATACAGCAACGCAATTGAAATTCACCCTAAACCAATATTTACATAATAAATTAATAAAAAATCATTCTCTTTTTCTTTGCTAATAAATTTTTTTGTTTTGGGTGAACAATAAAATAGCTTTTAAATAAATTTAATTAAAATAACTTTAGGAATAACAATTAAAAATGTAAAAGAATATAAGTTTTTACGGCATTTTTTTATTTTTTTTAATCGTTCTCTTGACAGGGAAGTTAATTGGAAGTGGGCCCCGCTAGTGAATTAACGCGCTCTTGTGCCCGAACCCAGGACAACAGTGTAAGAAGCAGTAAAATTTGTTTAAAAATTGACAGAAACACGAAAAAAAGATTTAATAACTCGTCTTATTGCATACAGTAATATAGCTTTACGTGAGGAAGTAGAGCAATTACGCTTACAAATGGTAGTGAATACTAGTAGTGCTACTGATTTTCAAACACAAACAATAGACGACAATTTAGTATGCCAAGAGTCATTAGACGTTGTTAAATCTGTACCTGAATTTACTGGTAGGATGGATTCAAATGTTAATGTCAAGAGAAAATAATCGTAGTTTTCCCCCATAAGAAAAAACATTCAGAATTAATAATTACAAAAAATATAACTCCTGCTTTATCAAGCCAGAAGTCTATGTTAATAAGAGTATATTAGCCAACTACTTACGGATAAAAACTGTGAATGGCTATTTAATTATAAAATATCACCACATAATAACTTTGTTTGGGTTTTAGGCAGATCTTCTACGAATTAGAGGCTTACAATCTGACCTACTATTAGGGTCCGATTTCCTTAAAAATATTGAGGCACACCTCGATGTGGAACACAATGGTATCGAAAAAATTACAAAAAAAAAAAAATGGATATAAATCTTATACTCGTTGGATTTTCGCTATAGCTGACCAAATAATTACATGAAATGAAAAATGGCCTGAACCACTTTGAAAGGAATCCAATGAGGATGGTTTGTAAAAAATAAAAATCAAAATATGTTCATTTTTAACCGACTTACGGGCGCAAGTTTCCAAATGTGACTTTTCCATACAAAATTGCAATTCATGAACGTTTTCCTGTTTACTATTGTGCGTCGCGTAGTTTATTTGGAGAAGCCCAAAGAGTGTAAAGAGTGTATTCTAACACAGAGAATACAGTACAACCATCGGAAAATCCCGCCAACAACAAAATTGACATTGACGAGTTTTTTTCTCAACTTGCGTCAGTGATCCGTTTGCGAGAACATTGCTCTATTCGGAAATGCCTTAAACATGGAACATGATAATCACATCGCATGCCAATGAGGTTTTCACACTTTTCGCGATGCTCATTTCAACAGATCAGCCTTCAAATCCGCGTCAATTATGCAATACAAAAAAAAAATGACATTGCCGAAGACATTTTACATCATATTCGCTAGAAATTGGAAATGGGCAAATTCCGCTCCTCTTGACAATGAAGACGAAGCCAAGAATTATACAGTGGAAGTTCTAAATTCTTTGGAGAGTCTTGGTATGCCGCCGCATAATTTGAGTCTCAAAGTTGGATATGTCATTATTATGTTTCGCAATCTTCATGCGCCGAAACTGTGTATTGAAACCCGACTGATTGTGTCGAAGCTATCGAATAAAAGGGCCGAATGCTTGATTCTACGAATTCCTTTGAGTTCTAACGATTTGCTATTTCAGTTCAAAAGTATTCCGTTTCCAATCAAAATTGCATTTGTGATGACACTCAACAGGACACAAAGATAGTCGCTAGAAATGTGTGGCATAAATAATATTTCCCACTATGAAGAAATTAATATAAGTGTCCCAGGATTCCAAACCACGACCATATCGGTTGAATCTAGTTTCGGAAAAATAAGTATTACCGCGATATGTAACCCACCTAGACACAATATCAAAATCAACTTGTACACGGAACTTATACTAAAGCAGCATGGAAAATTCATCATGGGTGGTGACTTTAACGCACTCTCAATGGGGCTCAAGAGTTACGACACTGAAGGAAAGAGAACTATTTAAAGCTGCTATTGCTTCTGGATGCAACTTTATGCCTACTGGCAAGCGAATTACTGGCCTTGCGACACAAAAACACTACCTGATCTGATCGACTCACACTCGAAGAAATCAAAGAAATTCATTATCATGGAAAATTGATTGGACTTAAATTCGGAAAACTCACCAGTATATCTAATCTTAAATGGTCATCTACAAGAAATACCACCTTATCTCTCTAATAGACATACGGACTCGGAGTATTTCAAAGTTATGCTCGCCAAAAATATTGATTCTAAAGTAAACATAACTACTAAAGATATATTAGAAGATGAAGTTGAAGCATTTACGAAAACTATTCCAAAAATCGGCTTGGGAAAGTACTCCTGTTTCTAAACAAAGAAACTTTTACACTAAATATCCTTCCGATAATTTAGAACTCATAAAGAAAAAGAGAAAACTGGCAAATCACGCAATTTCCTCAGTATAAAACAGGACTAAACAATTTAACTAAGATTCTCAGCACCAAAATAAAGTTAGTTACGGATCAATATATTTCTAATTATATTGAGAAATTAACGCCAAGCAAACATACGGATTATTCCCTTTCGTAAGCTGTAAAAAACGCTAGGAATCCAACATTGTCGAATGCACCCCTCAGAAAGCCAAACGGATCCTGGGCCAGAAGTGATGAAGAAAAAGCGAAAGTTTTCTCAGAGAAAATAACTAAAACATTTAGTCCTTTTGCGGACAATGGTACACTACCATAGCTGGAAGGATCGCAATACGTGGGTGAAATCCAACTAACAACAAATAAAGAAGTAGAAAATATTATTAAAAGTAGATTTAAACCAAAAAAGGCTCCCGGCTTCGACTTGGTGACTACTGAAGTACTAAAAAATCTAACGCGAAAAGCAATAGCAAAGCTTACGACTATAAAAAACGCTTTCTTAAATGTCATATACGTCCCACTGTCATGAAAAGTATCTGAAATCATTATGGTACAAAAACCTGGCAAAAGCGCACATGAAGACTAGTCATATCGTTCAATTTCACTGTTGCCTATTTTGTCCAAAGCTGTAATCATAAGAAAACTTCAGAACAAAATTGAAGAAAATGAATTTATACCCACTCATCAATTTGGCTTACGGTTATGTATATACTGTCCACCTCGTTTTAAAATTACAGAAATCGAATTTAAAGACTTCATTGGAAGAGTAGGTCAAAGATTTCTAGCAGGTGGAGATTACAACGCAAAACACACGTACTGGCGCTCAAACTGTTATAAGTAGGCAGAATAACCGTGAAATAATATCTCCTGGTAAGCCGACATATTGGCCTAGTGATCGTAAGAAAATACCAGATTTAATTGATTTTGCTGTAATCAAAAATGTAGATAAATCGCACATAACAGCTGATCCATGTACTGATCTATCTTCTGATCACTCTCCTGTAATAACGGGTGATTTTTTTGAGGTTAGGATTTTCATGCAGTAGTATTTGACAGATCACGTGGGATGTCAGACATGGTGTCAAAGAGAAAGATGCTCAGTATGCTTTGACATTTCATCATGAATAGACTTACTAACGAGCAACGCTTGCAAATCATTGAATTTTATTACCAAAATCAGTGTTCGGTTCGAAATGTGTTTCGCGTCCGTGTCCGATGAGCGATGAGGCTCATTTCTGGTTGAATGGCTACGTAAATAAGCAAAATTGCCGCATTTGGGGTGAAGAGCAACCAGAAGCCGTTCAAGAACTGCCCATGCATCCCGAAAAATGCACTGTTTGGTGTGGTTTGTACGCTGGTGGAATCATTGGACCGTATTTTTTCAAAGATGCTGTTGGACGCAACGTTACGGTGAATGGCGATCGCTATCGTTCGATGCTAACAAACTTTTTGTTGCCAAAAATGGAAGAACTGAACTTGGTTGACATGTGGTTTCAACAAGATGGCGCTACATGCCACACAGCTCGCGATTCTATGGCCATTTTGAGGGAAAACTTCGGACAACAATTCATCTCAAGAAATGGACCCGTAAGTTGGCCGCCAAGATCATGCGATTTAACGCCTTTAGACTATTTTTTGTGGGGCTACGTCAAGTCTAAAGTCTACAGAAATAAGCCAGCAACTATTCCAGCTTTGGAAGACAACATTTCCGAAGAAATTCGGGCTATTCCGGCCGAAATGCTCGAAAAAGTTGCCCAAAATTGGACTTTCCGAATGGACCACCTAAGACGCAGCCGCGGTCAACATTTAAATGAAATTATCTTCAAAAAGTAAATGTCATGAACCAATCTAACGTTTCAAATAAAGAACCGATGAGATTTTGCAAATTTTATGCGTTTTTTTTAAAAAAAAAGTTATCAAGCTCTTAAAAAATCACCCGTTAATAAAGCTATGTAAACAACCCATATTCGTTAATCCAAAATTACACATTAATATTGAGTACAAAATTATACAGGAAGAGATATTGACGAAAGCATAAGAGAAGTCAATGATATAACAACCAGCGCAGCTGTCTTAGTAACACCAAACAAAAGCTATAAGCCGCTTGGTTTCAGAAAAATATCTAATAGAGAAATAGAAATGCTTGTAAATGAAAATGCATGCAAGACGTGAATGGCAGATAAATCATTCCCCTTCCACTCAGCTTCAATTAAGGGATTACATGGGTTTCACAGTTTCAAAAAATCGAAATTTTTTTTGTCTTATTAAATTCTATAACATCTCCAGAATATTGCCCTAAATTTTCAAGTTGATCCGACTAATAGTTTCGGAGATACAGCCTTGAGAACCTGTGCGCAAGAGGCTAGCTAGGCTAGGTGGCGCCGTCTTTAAACGCGTTTTTCTCAAAACTATGTTTTCAAAGTCGGTTGTCAAGATTTCTCGCGAACTTCTCAATCGATCTTGATGAAATTTTACACAGGACTTTGAGATACCATTTACAAGGACTTGAACGAAGGATTTTTTTTTT
Source organism: Bactrocera correcta (assembly GCA_027475135.1). NCBI lineage: Eukaryota > Metazoa > Arthropoda > Insecta > Diptera > Tephritidae > Bactrocera > Bactrocera correcta. The sequence continues at coordinate 18,121,707 of CM050322.1, read as the reverse complement.
AATTACAACTATTTAAAAAAAAAATGTCGAGAATTTTTCATCGAAACTTGCATTTTTTTATAAAAACGTCTGCCAAAAATCCAATTTTAATTTTTTTTCTTTCATCCAATACCTAGTTTATTGTCTTTACTAAAACACGTATTTTTTATTTTTATTTCTGATGATCCTGGAAGGAGTTCTGCTGACAAAGCGGATGCACCTTTTTTCCGAGGGACTGCCGGAAATATCGTCGTAATGACTGCCATTTTGATATTTTATTTTGAAAATTTTACCAAATGTTTATCAAATATGAGTCTTTTAAATAAAAAAAAAATCATTAAAAGATTCAATTTTTTATATGTAAAAAAAATTATTGAAATAAGGCCGTTTTTTGCCCGAAACCCATGTAACCCCTTAAAATCTGCTGTACGTAAATTAAAAAAGGCGTTTACACGTGAGGAAGAATTGAACACCGAAATGTATATAAAAAATCTGTGTCCAGATTCAAACAAGCAAAATTCTCTTTGGATAGCCCAAAAGTCCATGAAGCCACCAACTGACTCAAACATGCCTATACGAGACTTGGATGGAAATTGGGCTCGAAGTGACGAAGAAAAGGCTAATTGCTTTGCAAATCACCTAGAAAAGGTATTTCAACCCAATTAGCCAAAGAACAACTTTAAGCTTTCAATCTTACCTAACACAGCTAAAAAGTCGCTCGAGTCTTTTAAGACTTCACCTTCTGAAATTATAGGTATCATCAAAGAACTTAATCCAAAAGAGTCGCCGGGTTATGATAATATTTCCCCAAAAATGCTAATTGAGATACCAATTATTGCTGAAGAGGTGCCTTCTTTGCTCTTCAACGCAATTCTTAGTTTCGGATACTATCCAATTTCATGGAAAAAGCCGCACTTAACACAACGGTCTTCATACAGACCAATTAGTCTTCTACCCTGTCTTTCAAAAGCATTTGAAAATGTATTACTATCAAAGATGCCTCCTTTCCTCCACGAAAATAATACACTACCAATGCATCAACTCGGTTTCCGTGCGAAAAATGGCACAATAAAGCAAGTAAATAGAATTACTAACGAGATAAGGAAAGCATTTGAGCACAGGGAGTACTGTCAGAGAACGTATAATATAGAGAAGGTTCACCGCGTTGCCAAACTTACGATATTTCATTTTTTGGAGGGATACTCTTTTCTATTAGTGGATTTCACCACAAAATCAGGGGTACTATTTTCTATAAGAGGGTTTCACCAATATTTTACAAAAGCGTCGAAAATAGCAGAATTGAGCATTTTCAGTGTTAAATGAGAACAATAATGATAATTTCAATCTTAAGCAATGTGCACTTACAGATTCCCTTTACTATGCGCAAATGATGCTGCATATAATTTATAGATCGGTATACATACATATATTTGTTATGAAAGCACATAAGTATGCACATATGTATACATATATTTTAAAATTGAGCTATTTTATGATGAATTCCATAAAATCTTTGCAAATGTATAATTCAATAAAATTTGTATTACTACGTAAATATGCATTTTATATACGTTTGGTACGATATACATACATACATATGTATGTATATTTGTATACTTAAATAAATATTTGCTTTGGTCAATCAACTTTTCGATATCATGTTAAAAGACCAAGCGGTCGCACATTTGCCCATAAATATTTAATTATGTTTGCATGTAAACAAATATGAAAGAACCATAGGCATAATGTTTGTACATTTGTCTACATACAACATATGTATGTAAATATGTACATTCAATTCCATAGGCATAATGTTTGTACATTTGTCTACATACAACATATGTATGTAAATATGTACATTCAATGCTTCATGCGAAATTTCCGTTGACGCGGACAACCAATGGCGAAGCTCATATTTTTTTGCTTTCATGTCAAAGAGTCAATATGTCGAAAGACTGACGCGTCACAACATTGTGTTGTTGGTAGAAAATCCGAGCTGTGCCGAAAACACAAACAAACGATCGCCAATTGCCACTGCTTCCCTTGGCGCTGAAACAGCATCGCATACAAACAATCGTAGATATGTATGTTTGTGTATGAGCTTGCATACATATCGACGCAGATTTTTGTCACGGAAAAATATTTTAGACAAATATTATAAATCGACAACTCCTATGTTGTCACTTTTCTCACTTCTTTCTTAGAACAAACACCAGAAGATGTTCAATTTATGATTTTTAGCTTTTGCCATAAAATAAAAGGCAAAAATTAAAAACAAATTCTGTCGAGATTCGAACCCGCATGCTCACCGCGGCTTTTCAAGCGCTTACCACCAGCACCACCATTGACACTCATATTGCGTTGTCCTAATTATGGTTTGGTTATGCATGTAAGAAATATTCAATGGATCGCTGATTGTTACCGCTTTCCTTGCTGCTGGAACAGCATCGCCTACAAGATAGCGTAATTATGTATACATATGTATGAGCTTGCATACATATCGACGCAAATTTTTGCGAGCCACGGAAAAATACTTATTTTAGAATTGACAAATATTGTAAATCGACAAGAGCTACATTGCCACATTTCTCGCTTCTTTCTGTGAAGAAGCATCAGAAAGTTGTTCAATTTATGATTTTTAGCTTTTGCCATCGTCGCGAAAAGACGCTTGTAGGCAAAGGCATGCTCGGGGAGATGTTACGGCGTCTGTTTATATGAATGAAGCGAGGTCGCTTGTGGCATATGCGCCTGCGTTTATGAATGAAATCGTTTTTGTTCTAAAATTTACTACATTTGGGCTTCGCCAATTCGGCTGCCATATTGACTTGTAATGCTTCTGCTATTTAGACAATTCTTGTTTTTGTAGGACAATGCTTCAATTTTTTGTTGGTGACATATTCACATGTGTACCAGAGACCTGCATTGAGTATGATCGATTCGGTTTGATCAGCCTCGCTCAAAACGGTCAAACTCAGCATAGAGGTCCACTACAAAATTGTTCGATCGAGTTTCGTGCTCAAAACGAACGAGTTCGATCAGTGGTTTTGATTGCTCTGCTTACTGATTGAAACTGATTTTTTGGTTCCGGTATGATGATTGGAAATGATTGTACAGAAAAACACGATCAAGTCCAATGATGCACGAAAACTCAGACATCGATCAAGTGTGCGTTTGAATTGATTGTGATTGAACCAATCAGATCGAGAATTGCGAATATGTAGGTGCTTAGTCTGTATGTATCTACATATTTGTGTGTTTTAATGGAAACAAGTGGCGATGCATAAAATTAACCAAAATATTACTGGATATATTTCTTTATTTTTAACGCTTAAAACTAAGATTCAATTAATGCTTAAAATTAATAAATAAAGGTAATGCTTAAAATATAAGGGAACACAAATTTCAAATTTTAATCACTTCTTCATTGAGATCAACAAAAACTTAAAATTAAAAAAGGTTTATTTTCTGGTTTCAATCTTAATCGCTAAGACTTTCATAAAATGAATTTAAAAACAATAAGCTATCAACTGAACAAGGCCCGAGCCTATTTCTTTTTTCAGTTATAATATTTTCAGCTAAAGTAAAAGAACGCTCAGGGGCTGCGCCGCTGGAACGAACCACCCGGTATATCCAAATAGTATGATTGTGATCGAGCTGAATGCAAGCAGCATTCTCGAACATTCTTTGCTGCTCACACAAGGCGTTCGATCGAGAAAAATCATTACGAAACAAGCAACAGTGATTGGAACTGAATATTCGCTTTGAGTACGCTCGCTTACGATCATTCTTTTTTGTTGAAGCAAAGTTTTCCGTCACAAAAACTCTGAGTCAATGATCGGGTATGATTGAAAAAATTGTGATCGTTGCAGGTCTCTGATGTGTACGCATATGTGTGTTTATATGCTTGTGCATTATTTGTTCGGAAGTGTATACAAATATATGTACATATAAGTGTATATGAATGTATGAACATGCAGATCAATGCGCGCACATACATACATATAATATATTGATAAGCGATAAAATCATGATTTAAATTTCTGAACGAGCACATTCGTATACATGCAATTATATGAGCAGATATAAGATTATGATATGAGCATGTGCAGAAACATAATGCATGATGCTATTTGTGACGATTGTTGTTTTTGTACATTTGTAGTTTTTGTGGGTAATATATTTACATGTGAACACATACAAATATTGAACACGTATAAATATGTATGTATGATGTGTATGTATATTATTTGTGTGAGAATGCCATACGCACATACATACATACATATGAGTGTACGTACATAAATATAGAGAAGCGCGCGCTTTTTATATTACTGATAAATGATAATATCTTGATTTGGAATTCATTTGCACTTGCATACATATCTGCAGGATAGATGCGTATGAAAGTTTTAAATGATAAGAGGTGTAATTTACATATATTATTATTGCAATATATTACGTTTTTAGGATATTACGATAATATATCATATATGTATGTATATAAAATATATACATGTATATGAAGTTATATTATATTATCAAAAATTAGAAATATTTAAAACGTAGCTTTTATTTGCACGTTAACTACAAATATTACATTGAAAATAGCATAATTTCTTTACAATATTATCAATTTTGCATGATTCACAAAAATTCGCAAAATGATATTCATATCAATTGATATGATTGCATGTAAACATATAAAAATATAAGCAAAAGAGCAACATACGTCTGTAATAGCAATGTATATTTCTGAGCATAATTTTCATTGAATGCTCGGCTCTGTTCGCTCAGCACTGTTAAAATTTCTCCTTCTCAGCCAAAAGTGGTGAAATCCACTAATAGGATTTTGTTAGCTCTTGACAGTTCACACGCTTGTCCGCAATTGAACCTTCTCTATATTATACGTTCTCTGGTACTGTTCAGCAATATTTCTGGATGTAGCGCAAGCGTTTGATAAGGTGTGGTACGAAGGCCTTTTATATAAGGTTAAAAAAATTCTACCCTTAGAATTGTATAAAACATTGGAGTGTTATTTAAAAAATAGAAAATTTATGGTAAAAGTGGGTGATTTCATATCTGATGCACAACAGATAAGGGCTGGGGTACCACAGGGCAGCGTTTTAGGCCCAACTCTATATATCACATATGCAGCAGATCTTCCAACAGGTAATAACGTATTAACATGAACTTTTGCGAATGACACAGCTTTAGTGAGCCGTAACAAATGCCACATAATAACATCAAAGTCTGTCGAAGAATAGCTAGCGAACTGGCGTATAAACGTGAATGAACAGAAGTGTAATAAGCATATTACATTTTCGCTGAGACCAAAGATGTGTCCGGCAGTAAAAATAAATAATATTTTAGTACCCCAAGCGAACGAAGTAACATTTCTTGGTATTCACCTAGATAGAAGGCTCAAGTGGAGAAAACACATCGCTAGTAAAATAACATGTATGATGATTAGAACTGCAAATTTATGCGGTTATAAAGCCGATTTGGATGTATGGCATTTAACTGTGGGGTACGACTTGTGAAACTAATATTGATATATTACAAAGGTTTCAATCAGAAATGCTTAGAACAATTACATGTTAACCATGGTACATGCGTAACGAAAATTTCCATAAAGACCTTGGTATTCTTATGGTAAAGAAAGAAGTAGAAGATAGCAGAATTATATATATATCTAAACTCCGAGATCACCCTTTGGCTAATGCTTTGGTATATACCTGCGATCAAACACGCTTTAAAAGAAGAGATATGCCTGCGTATTAAAGAGCGACGTATCAAGAAAACAGCTCAATCACTTGCTTGCCTCTCTAGTTTTTAAATAGATTAAAGATTTTATAACTTATTGTTAGGCTTTAAGAAAAAGCAGATTCAATAAATAAAAAAAAATTGAAAAAAAAAAATTGGATTTAGATCTCAACATTCCACAATCGATCAAGTTCATCGAATAACGAGCATAATTGAAGATGCGATGGAAAATAGCACAATTGCACAGCTGTTTTCCTTGATGTATCGCAGGCGTTCGATAGAGTATGGTACCATGGCTTACTTCTTAAATTAAGACTTCACTCTCCACAGTATCTAACCGATGTAGTTGACTCGTTGGGTATTATTATTATATGAACTTCACTAACAAAAGTGCTACGTACATCCCCTTACACATTGGTATTACATTTATTGAAGTAATCCCGTATTCCACCTCGGTGAAATATCTTGGTGTGACGTTGGATGCATAGTTGAATTGGAAGGACCATATACAAAAAAAAGTTTCAGAACTAAAACTAAAATACCACAAAATAAACTGGTTGATCGGAAAGAAATCACCCTTAACAACATCAAGTAAACTTCTAGTCTACAATCAAACTTTGAAATTTATGAGAATGTGCCGCCCCGGTATACATCGAAGCTGTTCAAAGATACCAAAACCAAGTTCCGCGAAAAATGGTAAATGCCCCGTGGTACATACGCAATTCGGATCTGCATCGTGATCTTCATTTAAAAATGGTTCGGGAAGTCATTCGCGAAACATGTAAAAAGGTAACAAAATCATGTAAACAGTGAAGCCCGACAACTAGGAGAGACTAGTAATAGCAAGCGCAGACTAAAAAAAAAGAACAACGTTTCATGATCTATTACGAATCTAAGAAAATAACAAATATTATTATATTTAATTGTTACATTTAGTTTAAAAAAAGAAAAGCTCGCTATTACAGCTTTTATTGTTTTACTTCATACATTGAGAAAAATATTGTTAGTTTAAATTTATCACTATCTGCAATTTCAATGAAATGTAAGAAAAAGATGTTGAAAAATCGAAAATAAATGATTTTCAAAACAATATAAATCCAACTTTCTTTTCTATTCAAAACACATACTTAGTTTCACGCAGGACAACACCTGCTGGGTCAGCTAGTTTCCAAAAACCAAGCCGAAGGAAATGACGGAAAACATCAAAATAATAACAATAAGGAACGTAAAGTTTCCACAAACGAAAGGAAAAAAATGGTAAAAATAAAAACAATAAAACCAAGAGAAAAAGAGTTACCACAAATCCAGTTAACGGAAAAATTAAAGAAATTAAATATAAGGAACAGGAAGATTCCTCAAATCAAACCGGAAATAATAGCGGCAAAAATTAAAAATTTAGGGAACATAGCCAACATAGAGTTTTGGCGATCACATTATACGAGTATTTAAAAAATATGTTTTATCTTAAGGACAAAGTGGTCCTTAAACATCAGCCAATAATTTTATTGGAAATATGAACAAAGACTACTCTCTTATGAGCGAAAAAGACTCGGATATGTCAAACACTAACTGTTTTTATTCGGCAAAAATCTCCAAAATTTTGGAAAATAATAATCAAGGAGAGCATCTCTCTCAATATATATCCTACATAAAGGAAACAATTGCCTAAACGCATTCAAGCATTAATACAAGCTTCCCATTCATGTCAAATGTAAAAACAGAAATAATAATGAAAAGTGAGGATCCGATATGGAGCAAACAATATCCATATCCCTTATCTGTAAATTCGTTTATTAATGACGAAATTAACAAAGTGATTAATGAAAATAAGTAAGAGTCTGTATAATTCACCAAAAAAGGGTACAAGGGATGATGGTTCTAGAAACAATCACGGAATTGCTAAAAAAGTCAAAATTAGGTCATAGGTTTCAAAGGCAAAAAAAGGATATATTTGTGATTTTTTGTGGCAACATGAGTAATATATATATAGTTTTTTTTTTTTTAATTTAATGACATGTTATTGAACACCTTTTCAAAATTTTCAATGAAAAATATTAATAAGTAAGCCTCTAACGGTGAATCTCCAGAAGTGGTTTAGCGGTGAACATTATAACTCGTTACTGGATCATTCGAAACAAAAAGCTTCATATGCGTTTTAAAGGTGATGTATTTATCGAGGTAATCAGAAAGAGTTATTTTTTATTTTTTGCAGCTTAATTTGTTAATAAAAAAAAAGAAAAAGTAAAAAAACTCCATCCGATTAACTGTTGATTTATGTGAAGAAATAATATTTAAATTTTCAAAAGGTTCGGTTCAGTAGATTTTGAGTTTTAATGTTCGCGAACTTCAAAAATAACGTATTCGAGAAAATCGAATTAAAGTACCGGGCAGGTTTGAAAGTCAGGTATCACGGTCAGTCGTTTAAAACGCTGTAACTCCGTTAGTTTGACTATAATTAACTGAAAATTTGTACACAATATTCTCGACATATTGGTCATTTAGATAGATAGATAGAAATAAAAATAAAAAATGCCAAAATAAAAATTTTAAAACCCCCCTCTCTTAATGCAAAGACTAAATATAGAAATTTATTTTTGTGATCCACGTCATAGTATAACCAATGGACAAATAGAAAGAGTTCATTCTACAATAATCGAGATAGCACGATGTCTTGAAGAAGAATACAATTTAGTGAGCAACTTAGAAATTATACGTCGCTCGACAATATAACTTAACAACATATTCAGTAACCAATTTCAAACCAACAGAGTCTCTTACAATAAAGTAAAACATGAAAAATTACAAGACACCTTAAAACAAGCACAGGAAAAGATGCAACATTACACAATAAATATAGAATAAAAAAAAAGAATATCACCGTATAAATATTTTGGGTGAACGAATAAAAAATATTAAATACTTGCCGATCCCGCAGCCCTGCGTGAATTTATGTGTTTTGAAATTAAAAGAAGTTGAATTTATGTTGTGTCGAAATGTAGCGCAGCTTGATAAAATTTTTTTTTGTTTTCTGTTCTGGTGCGTAAATATACAGAGAAGATGGGTTTCCAGCTCGTGAACACGCCACGTTTATCTGGTCGTGTGAAAAACATGGCTTTTCTAGATTTATGCCACACTTCTATCTATCTATCCTTTTGTCCTGTTGATTCCCATTACAAATGCAATTTTCTTTGGAAACGGAATATGTTTGAAACGAAATTACTGTCCCCTTATATTCGGTAACTGCTTCACAATTATTGAGGTTCTTTACACAGTTTCGGTGAATAAATGAAGATTGTGAAACATACTGATGACAGATCTAACTTTGAGATGTAAATTATGCTGCGGCATACCAAGCTTATTCAAAGAATTCAGAAATTCCACTGGACATTTCACGGCTTTGTCTTCATTGTCAAGACGATCGATGGATTTGTATGAGCGCAAACCTTTCTGCATTTGACTTTGAATCTTCCATCTTCTTTCATTAACATCGGTATTTTTGGCAACTAAAATTGCGCGGGCTCTCAAGCAATAGCAGTTATGACAATTTGCCATTGTTGGGATAAACGTGATGAGTTCTTCTTTCGTTGAAGTGAATTGACAATAGGCAGGAAAAATTTATATCAAACCAATGGAAGTAATAATCGAAAATTGTCCATTTCTAATCATTAACTAATACAATGTAAAATATCATCGACAATATCATTTTTTTCGTATCCCTTAATTGACGCGAATTTGAAGGATGATATTTCGAAATGATCTTCGCGAACAGTATGCGAACTTCAGTGGCGTGCGGAGTAGCTATCGCATCGTCCATCATTCGATTCCAGTTATTATCCTTTTCCAGTAATTGTACATGCTGGCTTGCAAGCACTCTACCATTCACAGTATGCCAGGATTTAAATGAAGTTGAACCGCGAGGCGCACCATAGTCGGAAAACTTTCATAAAATGCAAAAGTAAATATCCTACAAAGCGCTTTATTGCAGTTCACGTATCATCTTATTCAAGGCCAATAATCGCAATGTTGGTTCCTTTGGTGATGTATTTGCACGCGTATTTCAGTGATTTCAGTGAATGCTAAATGTTCTGCCATTGTAGTCTGGTGAGCGAAGCCGATACAGTGGATATCCATCATTTCCAGTTTGCGTTTCCTAAAGAAATGCACGTGGATAGTGCTTCGTGCATTTAATATATTGGCTTTTACCACTTCGTATAATTCTGAATCTATCTCTGGATAAGAAATTTCCGCAAAAATTATTGCATTAATTTAATCTAATGTAACCACCATTCACCATCCAAAAAAGAAGAAGCGGCAAACCTCGTTTTTGCCCTTCAACAGAGTATTCAAGATAAAGTCCATCAAACATCGTAACTGTTGATTGAGAAGTCGTGTTGTGACATCGTGACGATCGCTGAGTAGCTATCGCGGTCCATAATTCAGCACGTACATATGGGAGTTCTTCCAGCATTGCCTTGCCTTAGGCTGACATAAATTGATGCCAAAAAGAACGCAGACCGATATTAGCGCGACCTCTTCGTGGCTTCGTTACAAATTTCAATCTGTAATTGATCTTTTCATGTGAAACACGCATAAAGTTTTCACTGAATAATTTTCAAAAATTTTTCTTTTGAATAGCTGGATTAAAAAAGCAAGCGACCGAAATTGAACGATTCAAATAATTTACAAATCAAAATATTGAAAAACAAAACAAACAAAAATTGAAAAAAAATTATATGAAAAGAAGTTATTTTTTGGAATTGTCCAATTTTCCGACTTTTCCTAATTAAAATATAAGGTATTTTTATTTCTAAACCTTCCCCGATCCACAACGAACACATTAAAAAAACAATTATCAAATTTGGTTCAGTCGTATGAAAGTTATGAGCGTACATACATTTTGGCGATTCATTTTTATTTATATAGATTTTCGTTTTTCTGATACACAATTGTACTAATAGTAATAATCTGCATTTTATATGATTTTAAGTTTAAAAAAAAATGAACGACTCTCATACAAATTGAAAATTTAGAATTCCAAGATATCTCATATAATGAATAAAATTCATAGTCTAACAAGAATGATATTGAATCTTGGACGATTTATCTTAGAGAAGGGTGATTTAACGGCAGCCTCATTACTTAAACACAAATGTAACTGTAAACAAAATTACATATTTTAAATCATCATTGCGTTTCTGCACAAATGCAAAGTATGCAGAAACGCAGTTGTAATTCACCCTAAACCAATATGTACATAATAAATTAATAAGAAATCAATATATTTGTTATTTGTTTAGATAATAAATATTTTGTTTGGATGAACAATAAAATAACTTTTAAGCCTAGATTTGAAATTTTTTTATTACAAACATTTTTAAAACTTTAACAAATTTTGATATCACTACAACTAGTTTCAAAAACTAACGAGCAGTTTGATTTGAATAACTTAAAAACAAATTACATAGAAATTAATAGTAATATTCATACATACAAGTATATGCTTTATAATTAATTCCTTTATTTTTTAGCTTTAGTGTCCAAGGACATCTCATAATTCCTACAATAGTGATATGGATGAATAAAGCCTAGGTTTTACGCCCATCTCCTATTGTGGAATTATGAGGATACCCGCACCAACACCACCCTAAGCCAAGGTGTCGAGGTACCCGTACCGAGGGCTGAATAGTCAGCGGGGGATAATAAATAGGTGATCGCGAACGGTCGCCTCCGATGCCCAGGCGAGGTCGGAGGTATAAAAGCCTTCTCTCCGCATACCGGCTCTGCGGACAAGTGACCAACCCTTTTCGGCTAACTCGTGGAACCAAAAATGAACGGAAACAACAAAACAACATCAACAACAAAATTGACGACAACAGCGACGACTAAGGACATGAACTACAGGATTCCCATTACCGAATCCGAAGACGACGAATTACTCGCCCGCAGCCGGGAGATGAGCAAGAGTACTGCCGGACATACCAATCAAAGTATACCGGTAGATACAGCAGTGAAAACAGTAGATTTAAATAATGAAGCGTCCACCTTCAAAGCTGCCATGAGCACCAACCAAAGTGCACTGGCGGCTAAAGGAGAAATCAAAAAGAAGCGCAAGAAATCCCAGAATCGGCTGAAAAAAAAACCGCAGTTAATGGGGCGGAAACAAAGCGTTTCAAATCAATAGTGGAGGAATATGAAAGCTACCTGAAAAGGAAGCAATCAGAACCTCTAGAAGAGAACAAACAGGAGAGCACTTCACAAAAAAGGAATCGCTCTACCACAGAAATACCAGAAACTCTGCCTAAAAAACCGAGGCGGAGTGAAGACGAACACAGTAGCGCAACAGCGTTTCTGCGATGTAGCCAGGGAAAGCCTGCAAGTGGCCATTATAGATGGAAATTCCTCCTCTCCGAGCACGGTACAGGAAAGATGGGTAGAGATAGACGTCAGATTGTCGAGTATGGTGTTAAGCTATGTACTCGACAATCCGAAGGGTTCTCACCCGGAGTTTGACTCTTTTGAGACCCTCAGGGACCACAGGGTCATCAAGTGCGCAAACCAGTTTGTGGGAATCGAAAGAACCCGAGATGCCCAATAACATACGATGCGTACAGATAAGCCTGCAGCACTCTTCGAGTGCTACAGCGAATCTGACAACCCTCATGAACGAGGGGAGCATCGACATCAGCCTAGTGCAGGAGATCTGGGTCAAAGAAGATACCATTGAAGGGCTAAACAGCAGCAACTATAACCGGTTTTACACACGGAACAAAGGTAAACCTAGGGCATGAATTCTTATCAATAAAAGTATAAATGCATTTCTTTGTCCTAATTACAGCACAGCAGATATCATAGTGGTAAAGGTGGAACAGAAGGAAAAGCCCTTCTTCTTGATCTCGGCCTACTTGGCCCATGACGAAGACATACCACCGGCCCCGCTCACCAGACTAGTAGAGGAGAACAAAGGGTGTGATGCAAACGCAAGGTACACCGTATGGGGTAGCTCCAGCATAAACACCAGAGCTGAGTCACTCTTGCAGTATATTCTGAGTAGCAATCTAAGAATATGCAACAAGGGCTATAGGCCAACCTTTATTTTCAAAAGCTCTGATAGCTCTCCGGGGTGGGAGGAAGTGCTGGACCTCACGCCATCAACAGACACAGACAGTCTCGTTGTGGATAACTAAAGGGTATCCGGTGAGCCTTCCATGCCAGATCACTCCAGGATACTCTTCAGCATTCGCGAGCAATACAGTGCTCCTCTCACCGGAACCCTAGAAGAACAGCATGGGAAAAATTTACCATTATAGCAACAAAATGCCTCGAAAAGGGAGGCAATAGGTGTATCAGAAATCCTCAGGAACTAGGTTCAGAAGTAGAGAAATTTTAAAAAATCTTAACCACAACTTTCAATAAATCTGCTCCGCTAACAGTTCTGAAAAAGAGAAAGTCTCTTCCTTGGTGAACTCAAGAATTTGAGAACACAACTAAGGAAAGCTTTCAATTTGAGTTTTAGAACCAAAATATGGCAGCCGTATAAAGATATTATGAAAAGATACAAAAAAGCAGTCAAGAAAGCTAAAAACGACTCATGGCGATATTTCTGCACATCGATAGAAAGTGGCAGAGAGACCGCTCGGCTGAGCAAAATGCTATCCAAAGATCATATTAATACTGCCTACATCAGGACGGAGGGAAGTGATTGGACCTCCTCAGCAAAAGAGTCTCTGGAGGTACTAATTACAACGCACTTCCCCGGGAGTCAGCAAACACCTTCAACGAGGGTTCAACCAGAACCACCGTTGAACGCAGCTGAAGCCAAATAGTAGACAAAAGCAAAATCAAATATGCAATAAATAGTTTTGCACCAGGTCCTGACGGGATTATGCCCGTAATTACATCTGGTATTTTGTTGATGTCCGTTGGCCAGTAAGTTGGTGTTCCGGTCAATAAAAACTCGCACCCGGCTTCATTAGCTGCCTGGAATAAGTCTCGCGCTTTAGCTGTCGTTAGGCGCGATCCCCAGTAAACATGCTTAGCGTTTAAGTCGCTTCCCATAATAAATTTGTGTGGGTGCATATTGAGAAATTCTTTATATTCTTCAACAAGGGTTTTGTATCTCGGCGGGCAATATATAGCAGTAATTGACAAGTGCTGCTTTATTGCTTTTAATGTTATAGTTGTGGTTTAAATATTATGCATACAGATTTTTCTATCCTCATAATGTTTAATGCTGTTTCTAACAATAACAGCAGTGCCTCCCTTCGCACAATTACTAGGGTGGATTGTATGATAGATATCATAGTTTATGAAAGTTATATATATATAGTTAGACACACATCTATTTTCTCTTTTTGTAAAATAAGTTGAAGCACCAAGGCTTTAATGGCCCATTGGAATTCCATGTCAAAACTCGAAGCGCTCCATTTATGTCTTAGATTTTGTTTTATTTTTCTTTTTTCGAGGTTATCTAAAGGTTGCACAGATTGATATTGATTTTTTCTTGTTTATTTAATATATCAAGGATTTGAGTTAGTAGGTCTTCGGTCATCTTTGTGTTTTTTTTTCGCTCACCACGTTTGAGTTGCTTTTCAGTACTTCAGAAAAAGTGAGGTTACTCGTCTTTACACGATTCTGCTTGTTGACAGTATCGGTGGGTTATTTGATGTGCTGGGCAAATTTTTGGAATTTTTGGTTTCTTCAAGGCTTTGTTACGAATACTTTAAAGTTCCTTGGCAACAATGCATCCTCTGTAGTTTGCCGAATGGGTTTCGCCACAGTTACAGCATTTTGGTTTTTCCGAGCTTGGTTTTTGGCATTCGATGGTTTCGTGCTTACCACCGCATTTAACGCACTTTGACATATTGCCACAGGAATTCTTGGTGGGTCCAAACGCCTGGCAATTTTTACATTGTGGAATCAGCTTAGATTTCCTAATAGACTCGATGAGAACAACGGTTTGAAGAATGTGTTTGATTTTATAAATTTTCTTGATATCTTCATTAGAATCAAAAGTAGCTAAAACATGTTTAAAGGTTCTCATGTTTTCCACTTGAGTTTATTTACGACGTTCATAACATTTAAACCTTGTTCTTTTAAATCAGCGATAATATCACTAATGCTACACGAATGGTAGAGATTTTTAATCATAAGCTTTATTTGGCGCGTTTCAAAGGAATACTATGAAGCTACCGACGCAAACAACATTTTTATCACTGATCTATAGTCATCACTGGATGTAACGCTTATTTTATGAATGTCTTTATTTAATAGTTTTAATACAAATGAACTTTTGGTATTACCTTTACTTAGGTTATTTAGTTCTTAATAATTAGAGATATTTGAAATCATAATAGGTGGAGGCCGCGGTTCATACTTCGGTTTTTCATTTTTAAATGTGTGGTTTTCACCGTTCGATGAAAAAGTATTTTTTTTAAGATCACTTCTTTTTACTAGGCCTTTATTTTTTCTTTAAAATTCAGTATGTTTCCAGAGCTAATTCTTTTTCATCAGTTTCCTATTGTGATTGACTATAATTAGACACAAGTAGGCGATTATTTTGTTCTTTAAGCTTTTGATTTTCACTTTTTAATTGTTCGCGTAACTGTTCTAATTCTTTCAAATTTTGTTTCAACTTATCTATTTCTGAAAGTAATTTTTTCGGTTGGCTTGTTGGTATTTCCCCTCCAGGGGGCGGGGTACAAAGCATAATCCAGATATATATTAGGGGTATTCAAACTAGCTTTGTTAATTTTTTTACGTGGGTTTTGTTTTTGTAAAATTAACAGATTATTGTTTTACCGAGTGATGAATTACCAGCATAGCAAGTATGATAGTTTTTTCGTTACTTGGTAACATCACTCAGCTGTTTTGTTTGCGTTGTTGCCTCAAAAGTTAACTTAATTCATTGCGAAAAAATACATTTGTTGTCTACTACAAATTACTTTCTGACAAATTTTTCAAAAGTATGTATTTAATATGATTGAATCAGCTATTTTGAAACAAAATTTACACTCACTACTGATGTATAGCAAAAAGTGTGTTCACAGTTTAGTGTTTCAACGAAGTATAAACTAATGAACTACTAGATTAACAAGTTCGGTCTGAATACCCCTATTATATATTTATTGTATAAGGGATTATTCGCAGGTAATGGTGAGTTAGTTAGCCAATAGTTAGTAGAAATAAATATGTGGTAACTACCAAAAGAAACGTTCACCAATCTCAGTGTGTTCTTTTAGGCTAATCTAGTACAGGTAAAAAGCTTAACTTAAAGAATGCAAATATAATTTGATTCTTGTATTGGATAACAATAAAGCTTATACCAGAGAACGTAAAAGAAGCGATCGCCAAATTTTACGAGGTTGTTTCGATTCAAATATTTCGAATTTGCTTTCGTCCGTATAAAAAATGTTTTCCCAGAAGTTTTGAGCCTGATTTGTATACTTTTTTACAAATTCCAGGTTCATCTGTTGATTCGCCTTTGATGCATAGGGCATTTGGCGTAGTACTCGTCCATACAAACCGCTTTTGTGCAACGTTCTCCTGATTGTACTGGCATTTACTGGTTTATCCGATGTCTTCCCTATACCTTTTGATATTTGAACAGCGTTTGAAACTGGATTTGCTTTTACTTCCCGTACTATTGATGGCGCTTCTGTGTTAGTAAGGCGCTTTGGTCGGCCCGGTGCTTACAAATTTTCAACAGTCTGATGTTCACATGTTTATCAATATTTTTTTTATTGTGAAATAGTGTCTTCCAACCATTTCTCTGATTTCCCGCAAAGAATTACCTTTTTTATGTAAATCTAATATGATTTTTTAACCGTTTCATTGGTTGTTCGCTTACCCATTACAAATTTTGATATTTTAATGACTTAACCTCAAAAAATACAATAATGATATAAAAGAATATGTTTTACCATACTCAGTCTCCTGAATGGTAACGGTTTCCAAAGGATATTTGGTGCTTCGCCGAAATAAGTATCAAAAACAAACAACGGTTGTTGCCACTGTTTACTTTTTTTTTGACGCGAAAAAC
Organism: Bactrocera correcta; assembly: GCA_027475135.1. Lineage (NCBI taxonomy): Eukaryota > Metazoa > Arthropoda > Insecta > Diptera > Tephritidae > Bactrocera > Bactrocera correcta. The sequence continues at coordinate 18,104,927 of CM050322.1, read as the reverse complement.
GAGAGTATTTTTAGTTTAAGCTAATTATTTTTGGCTGTGTTTAGTTTTGTTTATTATTAATACTAAGTTAAACTCTTGTAATATATGAGTTAAATTCTATAATAAAACTTTTTATTATTATATTAAAAACTGCTTTGTAATAAACATTTTAATATTGGTTGAATGGCTGTTTACTTATTTTTGACTTATTTTTTTTTTGTAAATTAGATTTCATTTTAATATCATTTACATATCAGCGCATAATTACAATTCAAATTCAAATCATGAAAATCATATAATGGTTTATCAATAATATACCCGAAGACGGGAGTGTCCAAAAAGGTGCTGGCTGGAGGTGTGGGCTGTACCACCGCAATATCGCTTTAATCGACCGCTTGGGTATTCGGTGCTACTGATCCGGTTGGCACTGGAGACGTATCCTCCAGTGCGTACAGGCGCACGCAACCAAACTTTGGGTGCTCTAGCTAGGCTCTAAGCTACCGGGGGGTTGGCAGGTCGCGGATAGCCGAACGGCCTGTAGTAGCAGGTTAGTTGCGAAATAAGTTAAAACGAATAAGCAATCCCCGACGAGGAGCGGCAGGAGTGGAGGATGCGGCACAAAAGCTAGCAGATCCGTTGAAGCTCCTGTGACTGTGGCGAATCGGCACCGCCACATAAAAATATGCGTCCCCTCATCATGTTTGGACATGATGAACAGGAAAAAAAATCCAGGCGCGATGGACCCATAATGGGCGGCGCGGCGCACTGGGAGTCCCTGGATATCTCTTCAGCGATGTCTCCGCTGGTGGGATGTAAAGGGTTATGTGAGCTTGCTCTGCCGACACATGGAGAATTATTTAACAAAAGATACCAAAAGCAATAGTAGCAGTGTACCTGACTGCTTATCGAATAACGGCCCTCAAAGCCCTGGCAGTAGGATCGCAGAAACGGAACCGTCCAGGAGAACGCCGACCTTTAGTGGTTCTTGTGTCGAAGATCCCTTTAGACGCGTACCAAGACTGATGCGATCACCGAAATAGGGGCTCTTCGTGGAAAAGACTGAAAGAGTGAAATCGTCACCACCAGCGCTGCAAGACAGCACGCCTCGAGAAGAACTTACGCAACCAAAAGGGGTCATTATGTCTCAGCTGGGAGATATGATCAAGAAGCTAACTGATGCCATGAAACTGCCTCAACGCTCAATCAACAATCAGATACGTGATCTGCTAACTTCTGTGACGAAGCTCCATGAGCGCGCCCAAAGCGAGTACAATAACAACATCAAAGCAACCAAACGAAGTGCCCTTTAAAGCCACGCAGGAGTGGATTCAACACCAAAACGGCCCGGCGAGGATGAGCTACTAGCACGCAAGACTCCACCAAAGAAAAAAGCAATTCAAGAAGAAATGCAAAAGAGGCCCGCTGCTATCAAAAGGAATTAAGTCGACATTCCTACAAAAGGAAAGGAAGACGATGGAAAAGAAAACGATTGGATTCAGGTGAAGCGTAAAACGTCAAACTCCAGACGCAATTATAATCTCACGCTCTGGAAACATGTCTAAAGAAAGGCGTCTTCCCAAGAGTATGGAAGAAGCAGCGCCTGCAGAAGCCAAACAAACCGGCGGGCGAGCCGATTGCGTATATACCACTTTGTATGATCGATACGATGGCCAAAATATTGGAGAAGTTGATCTGCAAACGTTTGGAACGTCACCTAGATGAGGAGGACAAGCCTGGCTTGTCTGAAAACCAATTTGGATAATCAGTAGCTATCTGTCTGGTAGACTAATACAATACGACACCGATGCCGGCCCAAAAAGCTAAAAGTATGTGGTGACAGGTGGAGTACCGAAGGGTTCCGTATTGGGTCCGTTACTTTGAAATGTGCTATACGACTGGGGCTAAGCCCACCGCTGCCAAAAGAGGTTCAAATAATGGTCTATGCGGACGACATTGCTGTGACGATAGTTCCGAAGGAGCTCTCCCAAATTCAAAACTTATACAATGTGACCACAGCAAGGACTGGCTCACGGAAACTAAGCTACATCTGGCCGAAGAAAAGACTTAAGCAGTTCTTATCACGAGCAGCAAAAACCAGAAACGGTCACCCTAAATATCGATGGATACAACATTAGAACGCAAAACTCCCTGAGATACCTTGGCGTTACGATTGATACGAAAAAGCGCATGAAAAAACCTGTAGCAAGGCAGCTACCGTTACAGCGGCCCTGTTAAGAATAATGGCTAACACTGGTGGCCCTAGTCAAAGTAGGAGAGTCCTACCAGCTAAAGTAAGTCAGTCAACACTGATGTATGCGGCCCCTATATGGGGAAAAGCACTGCGCCAAAGAACAAATACCAATAAGGCAAAGGCAGTGACTAGGCTATGCGCCATTAGAGTGGCCTGTGCATTCAGAACGGTCTCACATGAAGCAGCCAGTATCATATTTGGTCTTATGCCTCCGGACTTAATGGCCTCAGAGTTACGTAGAGCCTACCTATAATCTAAGCCTATGAATAGGCGTTTAACAGCTGACGAGCGAAAAAAGGAGAGACAGGTTAGCCTCGAAGAGTGGCAAAGACAATGGAACGCGGCATTAAAAGGAGATGGACGCACAAGCTCATTAAGAACGTATCAGCTTGGATTGAGAAACAACATGGTGAGACAGACTTTTATCAGACGTAATTCTTGACAGGCCATGGCTGTTTCAGGGAATACCTCTACAGATTCGGCCACGACGATGACACAAAATGTTCATTCTTCAGCAGCGCCAACGAAAATGCCGAACACATTTTTTTCTTCTGTTCAAGATACGAAGTGGAGAGATCTGCCATCAAAGGAATAACAAATCAAAGGATGACGCCTGACAAAATTATAAGTCACATGCTACAATCAAAGCTTGTATGGGCGAAAATGAGAGAGTGGGCCGAAATAGCGATTCAGGATAAGGGAACGACAGCGAAGAAGCTTGAGACCAGTTGAATAACCACGAAAGGAGTTTCTGAAGAGGAATTCTTGCCCAGCTTGGTCCTGCGAAGTAATATCTAACGGTGGTCCCGCAGGACCAAATACAAGCTAACGCAGACGGAGTTAAGGGCTTAGTACGTAGGCGTACTGCTACGCAAGTCCAGTAAAGTTAGATAAGACGAATTGGGCGTGATTCCGAAAGAGGTGTATATATAGCGGGCAATACGAATCGTGCATGCTACCTGTAAAGGCAGTATCTTTTGGAAGATTCCGACACAAAAAAAATAATAATAATAATATATGTGTGTATGACATTCCCACACAAATAATGCATACACAAGCCTACATATGTATATACATATGTGCGTACACATGTAAATATGGCACCCACAAAAATTACCAATATTGTTCTACAAACGTCATACATACTTATATGCGTAGACTTGTAAATATGTGCGTACGACATTCTCGCCCAAATAATGCATACATAACATACATACTTATATGCGTACAAATGTTAATATGTCGCCCGCCCAAACTACAAATATTGTTATACAAACACAATAATCGTTTCAAATAGCAAGCAGCAGCGTCAAAAGTCAATATGGTAGCCAAATAGGTGATGCCCAAATTTGTAAAAAAACACACAACAACAATATTTTCATTCATGACCGCAAGGCGCACTTTCAACAGGCAAAGTTGCATCTACACATCTTCCCGAACATGCCTTTGCCAAAAGGTGCCTTTTCGCGACGATGGCAAAAGCTAAAAATCATAAATTGTGTTCAAAATTGAACATGTTCATTGCTTCAAAAAGCCGGTATAAATTAATATACTCATATTTAGACATTTTTATATTCTTTACATAAGATAAGAAATATTCTAGCTTTGCAATAAAATCATACAGTTCACAAATATTAGATATCTATGTTCAAATATATTGAACATACGTACAAAAAAATATATATAAATAAACACATAAAAATATATGCATTGATATGCAGCATACAAACATATAAGTTAGCAACACTAAAGTTAACTGCCATAAGCAGAATAATGCTGGATAAGCAATAAACCAACTAACATCCGGCACGCGCAGTGTAAACTACAGCCAGGCCGACCAACAGTAATGCAAGCATTGCAGCAATTGCAAATCAACATCCGGCATACGCAGAATTACGCGACACAAGTAAGTCAACAGTGCTAGCATAAGTAATTTTTAAGTTATAAATAAGGGATAAATTAAAAATGTAATTAGTCTTAAGAGAACGTTTTGTCAATAAAGGTCATTTTTGACCAAAAAAAAATAAATTTTTTTTGTCGTTTCAATGTAACCGGCAATAATTTATATGAGGCACGTATGCATTAATATGTAACACGCATGCAAGTTAATGCAACCCAAACATACTATAATAAATCCCTATCCCATTCATCTCTAGTAGACACATATGTAATGTAAGTCGACACCACACTCATCCATAAAATCAAGCCAACCGCCTATCATAACAAATAGCTTTAACGTAAACAAATAATACTAAAATCAACAGTAGCCAATTTACAAAGTCATCATAAAATCTATTGGAATTCAATTACAAAAGAAACTGATCACGCAACAAGAAATGCCACAGCCATCCTTTTTGCATGATCAGCATTATAATACCATAAGAACTAGAATTAAGAGATAAATAGGGCAGTCATGAGTTAGCAGTCATGAGTTACAAGTGAGAGTTATGAGTTAGAAGTCATGAGTTACAGATATAAGATATAAGTGATAGTTATAAAATACTTTTTAAAAAAACCAATAAATAAAATAAAAAATTAACTGGCGCCCGAGCAGGGACCCGCACAAAAATATCCTTCATCAAGTGTGGTTCGACTCCACTAAAAGGACACGGATGTCCCATCGGTTCGGTGCTTGAAGGAAAACATCGTGGTTCGACTCCACTAAAAGGACACGGGTGTCCATGTAAAAAGTGTGGGTCCATAAACAAAAATAATATAAACCTCCAAGTTTCCATAAGGTTACCCGAATAAACAAAGGTAACGAAAACAAACCTATAAATCGAATATCCCATAAAAGGGAGAAAAAAGTGTAAAAAAAAAAACTAATCAAGTATCCCAGGAAAAGAAAGGGAGAAAAGAAAAATAAAACAAATTAAAACTTTTATAAACTAAAATAAACTTTGAAAAAATATATCAAAAAAATTTTTTTTAATAAAATTTTGAGAATAAATGATAAAAAAAAAACATTGCAAAAACAACAAAGAGACACAAGTGACAAGATCTATAAAAGTAATAGAAAAACAACAAAGAAAGTACTTTACAACAACAAAAATGCAATAACAATTTTCCATAACAAAGAAACAACAACTACGGCAGAAGTAACTACAGCAGAACAGCGGTAATAACAACGACAACCACAACCTCCATCTAAAATTCAACGCATAAATAATATTCAAGAACAAGCTTTTTTAGGCAAAATACAGGACTCCCATACATTTATAGGTACTGCGGAGTAACAGGAAGAAAACTAAAAGTCCTAATTGACACAGGAGCCACTTGTTGCTATTGCAAACCAAACACTTTTTTATATAGAGATAAATTAGATATAATTAAAAGAGTAAAAACAATTAACGGATTCACCATTATTGAAGATTATAGTGATGTAAATATCTTTAATACGATACAGAGATTTTACGCAATAGAAAATTTAGAAGCAGATATGCTAATAGGGCTTAATATTTTGAAAAAAGCAGGAGTTGTAATAGATTTAAAGAATGAAATATTAAAATATAATAATAAAACGGAAAAAATTTATATTGAAAATAATAATGGAAATTTTAATACTACCTTGGGAAGCTCAAATGCTCCTATGGCGCCCGCTGATGAATTATGCCAGCAATTATGTAATTAAAGTACTACTCTGGGACAAAAAGATCCTAGAAAGCCAGCGAAGAATAATACCGCTTATAATAATTTAAACAATGGAAATCTTGAATATTTGAAAACAGAAATAAAGAATGAAATCGAAAAAATTCATTCAAATATAGATACAAATTTACCCTTTAGAACGGACGTTAAAGCTGAAATACGCACAATTGTTGAAACTCCCATATGGAGTAAACAATACCCATACCCCTTGTCTGTTAATACTTTTGTGAACAATGAAATAAAGAATCTACTAGATAATGGTATAATACGACCTAGCAAAAGCCCCTATAATTCACCAATATGGGTTGTACCAAAGAAAGGAATAAATGAAAATGGTACACCAAAACTTAGGCTAGTTATAGCTTATAAGAAAATTAATGAAAATACAGTTCCCGATAAATACCCTATCCCAGACACAAATGTTATATTAGCAAGTTTAGGAACAGCAAAATACTTCTCCACTCTAGATTTAGAGTCAGGTTTTCACCAGATTACAATGCAGGAAAAGGATATAGAAAAAACAGCTTTTAGTGTCAACAATGGCAAATATGAATATTTAAGACTACCTTTCGGATTAAGGAATGCCCGAGCATATTTCAAAGAGCGATGGATAATATATTACGCGATTATGTAGGAAAGTTTTGTCATGTATATATCGATGACATAATAATTTATTCAAATAATATAGAAGAACATAGAGAACACTTACAGGTAATAGTCAAAACACTTAAGGATGCCAATATGAAAATATCTTTAGAAAAATCAAAATTTTATGAAACCGAAGTCGAGTTTTTAGGATATATGGTTGCACAAGGAATTATTAAAACAGACCCAAAAAAATGGAGTGCATTAAACACTTCCCTATTCCATCTACCTTGAGACAATTACGAAGTTTTTTAGGAATTACAGGATACTATAGGAAATTTATTCAAGACTATGCTTTAATAGCAAAACCCTTAACCAGATACTTGTCAGGAGAAAATGGAAGAATTTCCCAACATATGTCAAAGAAAGTAAAACTGGATTTAGACCAAGAAGCAGTTATTGCATGTGAAAAACTCAAAAATCTATTAGCAAACCAAATTGAACTGGCACAACCAGACTATACAAAAAAATTTATTTTAACTACTGACGCATCAAATGTTGCAGTCGGAGGAGTTCTGTCCCAAGAAGATAAACCAATCACGTTCATATCAAAGACATTAAATAACACTGAATTAAATTATGCAACAAATGAGAAAGAGTTATATGCTATCGTATTTGCTTTGAAAACTTTAAGGAATTACCTTTATGGCGTTACAAACCTAGAAATCCACACGGATCATCAACCTTTAACATTTGCAGTTTCTACCCGTAATCCTAATGCTAAAATGAAGCGATGGCATGCATTAATCGAAGAACATTCTCCAAAAATCATATACAAACCGGGAAAAACTAACGTTGTAGCAGACGCTATTTCACGACAATACCTACACAATATATCAGACATTTCAAGTAACAGCACTCAACATTCAGCAGAAAGTAGCGACAATATAAATATAGCAGAAACAACCCGACCACTAAATCAATATTCGCAACAGATATTACTGAGTAAAGCTAGATTCACAATACATGAATCAATTACAAATTTCGGAAAAACACGACACATTATAGATTATGATACAGTTGACAATTTGATAAATATACTTAAAGAATTTTTGAAACCAAATGTGGTTACAGGTATACATTGCTCCTTAGAAGATTTGTACGAAATTAAATTCAAATTATTATAAACATTCAATATTAAATTTCTTTATACTAAAAACTTCCCAACGGACATAACTAACAAAGAAGATCAAAACATGATTGTCGAGGAAACACACAATCGAGCACATAGAAATTTTAGAGAAAACTTAAAACAAATATGTAAACTATATTATTGGCCAGACATGACTAAACAATTTAAGGAATATGTTCGAAATTGTGACATATGTAACAAAAACAAATACAATCGCCACCCTCAAAGAGTGCCAATCGGTGAAGCTCCTATACCAGAAAGGGAAGGAGACCAAATTCATATAGACATATTTTTTGTACAGAAATTAAAGTTCTTAACAGCAGTAGACGCTTATTCCAAATACTTAGTAATCAAACACATAGATGACAGAATAGACCTAGATCAAAAGGTCCTCGACATACTTCAAAGCTTTCCCGAGACAAAACACATTACCTGCGATAATGAACCAGGTTTCTCTTCAATTCAATTCAAATCTTTAATGCAGAGAATGAACATCGAAGTTTATTATTGCACCCCGAAACATAGTACCACAAATGGTCAAGTTGAAAGAGTACATTCAACCCTAATAGAACTATCACGTTGTATTCAACAGGAATACCATTTAATTAGCGATTTAGAAAGTATCTATAGGGCTGCACAACAATACAATAAATCAATCCATTCCATAACTGATAAAAAACCTATAGATATATATTTTAATAAAATCACACACAATGAAATACCATTAAAGCTAAGCAACGCACAAGGAAAAATGATAGAAAGAAATAATAAGAATAGAATAATAAAAACATATAAAAAGAATGACGTTATATATGAAAAAATAATAGGAGAAAGAAATAAACTACAACCAAAATACAAAAAACAAAGGGTAAAAGAAGATTTAGGTAATACTGTAGAAATATATAGCAAGTCAAGAATAGTTCATAAAGATAATATAAAATTATAAAATTAATTCCAGAAAATGATTCTTACATCAATAATTATCCTTTTGATACCATTCACTCAATGCGAAATTACTGAGAAATTACGAGAGACGATTATGTCCTAATAGAAATCGGACCAGCTGCGACTTATACTGACTGGGGAGACATATTTCACATAACAAATTTGACATATTATAAAGAAATTCTATATGACACAAAAACAAAACTAATTAAGGAATCACATAGCTCAAACTTTATAAAAATCAAGATTAGTGATACGGGAAACACAGTTTATTATAATAAATTCAACACGGACTTAGAAATGGAGAAAATAGAACGACTGATATCACAATTAGAAATTACGACAGGGAGAAAATCAAAAAGAGGCATAAATGAACTCGGTACAATATGGAAATGGATTTCGGGAACACCAGACCATGACGATATCGTACGAATAAACGCGAAATTATCTGAACTCATAGAAAATAACAATAGACAGTTTACTACAAATTCCAAATTATTTGAGGTAATTACACAACTAACAAATATTGTCAGTAAAATAGAGAATAGTTCAACCTTAGTTAACATAATGCAACACAGAAATAAATTAATATTAAAAGATCTAGAAAATACTCTCCAAACTATTGTATTAGGAAAAGTTGGAATTCTTAACCCAACAATATTGAATATAGAAGAAATTAAAGATATTGTAAGTCATGAACACAATAATTTTACAATCACAGATGTAATTGACGCATCTAAGTTTAAAATAGTACAGAATAATGAAATAATTGTAATATATATTAAATACTCTGTAATTAAAGATATATGTATACTATATGAAGCTAAATCTATAAGTCAAAATAATGGAAAATTAGTAATAGAAAATGAAATAATTAAATGTAAAAACACATACTCTAACATTAAAACATGTAAAATAGAATTAAGTGCTAGCTATTCTGAAATAGATTTTAAAGAAACTTGTTTTTCTAAAATTTTAAATAATCAAAAAGGGGAATGTCTTAAAATTAAAGAAAAAAACAAACAATTAGAAATTATTAAAGATGGCATAATCTTAATATCAGGAAAACACACAGTTGATAACATCGACCTCGATGGTACATATTTAGTAACCTTCAATAACACCATAGTAATTGACAACAAAATTTATGAAAATCCAAGTAGCATAATTTGGAACTATATTAAATCAAATCAGCCTAGTCGGTTTGATGTCCTCGAATATCTTGAATCAGAAAATATAGATTTAAAATTTAAAAATACAAACCTTTTAAATATGGGACAAGAAGAAATTAAATCTCACCCAACTCTTTGGGCACTCTTATTTTTGGCAATAATTATTGCATTGATTTATGTAATTATCAAAATCCGGCAAAAAATTATAAAATATAAAAAAAGGAAAATTGAAGAAGCTAATGCCATTATGCTTGAATCTATCACAAAATTGATGAATTAACATCCTAAGCCGAAACGAGGACGTTTCTTTTTTTTAACAAGGGGGGTAGTTAATGCAACCCAAACATACTATAATAAATCCCTATCCCATTCATCTCTAGTAGACACATATGTAATGTAAGTCGACACCACACTCATCCATAAAATCAAGCCAACCGCCTATCATAACAAATAGATTTAACGTAAACAAATAATACTAAAATCAACAGTAGCCAATTTACAAAGTCATCATAAAATCTATTGGAATTCAATTACAAAAGAAACTGATCACGCAACAAGAAATGCCACAGCCATCCTTTTTGCATGATCAGCATTATAATACCATAAGAACTAGAATTAAGAGATAAATAGGGCAGTCATGAGTTAGCAGTCATGAGTTACAAGTGAGAGTTATGAGTTAGAAGTCATGAGTTACAGATATAAGATATAAGTGATAGTTATAAAATACTTTTTAAAAAAACCAATAAATAAAATAAAAAATTAATTTGCACTCAAGAATTAAACATATTTACTTAGGTTTGGGCAATTGATTACAAATGCACATGTGCACTTGCAAACCAAGCACACACACACGCACACACACACATGTATTGTATAGTTGAAAACAACCCCAAGTGGAGTGCTGTAAATATATACATATTTAATTAGATAAGTTAGACTTCTAAAATAGTATATAAGGTTTACAAATTCAAAAATAAAACCAGATTGAAAGATTTCTCACTCGACACAAGAATTATTTAATCCCCCCACCAGTGGTAAGGTTGATAAAATCTTTGTTGTGTTTTATAAATAAATTGAATACGAGTATATTTCTAAAATGTATGAGAAGGAAAATGTGACAACCGCGCAAATATAAGTATATTAAAATATATTAGAATAAAATTGACAACATAGTTTATTTGTCGATTTTCAAGTCAAGAAATGTATCACAAAGAAAATATTCAACATTCCTCTATTTTATGTGTACAGTGAATCCCGGTTAGGTAGTACTCCGCTTAAATGAAAATCATCCCTTTTAACTGCCTATATCTTGCTGCATCTCAAGATCTGTTTTCTGAGATACATAGAAATTATTGTTTTAAGTACCACTCGCTTAAGTATCCGCACTCGCTTATGTGCCATATTATATTTTTATTTTTAACAAACCACAAAAAAACTTTTGATTGTGGCACAAAACCGGGATTGACTGTATTTGTCAAAGAATGTAAAAAATATTTTTACGCGGCTTGCAAAAATCTATGTCGATATTTATGCAAGCTCATACAGAAACATACATATTTGCGCTGGTTTGTTGGCGAAGCTGTTACAGCGGCAAGGGAAGCAGTGGCAATTGGCGATCGTTCGTTTGTGTTTTCGGCACAGTTAGAATTTTCTACCAACAACACAATGATTGGACGCTTTGTCGGCACGTCAGTTCTTCGACCGTCGGCGCACCCTAATGGTGTGTGGATATTGGTATGCGTATGTGAGTGTATGTGTGTACAGTTTAGGGAATTTTATTATAAGTCTAAGTTCCTCATTATTCCATCAGCCGTTAATTGTGCCGTGATTGGTTGTCTCTTCAAGGAGTACCGTTTTAGCGGGACGACAACGTGGCGTCGCTATCGTCGAGCGTGATTCGGTGGTAAACACAAAAGGAGGGAAACGACGTAGAGTCAGTCGTGTTGAGGACCTGATATTGGGAAGTCATGTTTAGGACTTGATTTTATGAAGTCGTTAGTAAGACTTGATAGTGTCTGTCTGCGCTACAACAAGGTCTCCGACATCAACTACTACAACTGTATTCCGACATCAGAAGTGGGATCTTCCCATTTGCCTCAAAAACGTAGTTGGTGAGTGGAAAAAAGATTGAACCTGTGCGGGCCGTGGAAATGACTGTGCCTGATACGGGGCGAGCAGGTCTGTGCAACCGCCCAAATTCGGCCCAGACAAAGCATGAAATGTGGAAGAATACGCGATTCAGATAGAAGCGTTGCAGGATGGCTTGTTGCAAGTAAATGGATCGAGTTGAGAAAATGCCGGAGCTGTCTTCAGATGCCTTCGTGCAAATAGTGTTGCTGTTGTTGTTGCTGTTGTGCATTGAAAAGTACTTAGAAGAAGATAATGTGGGCAGTTACTTTTATCAGAGTTGCATTTGTGAGAAGTGTGTGGCTGAACGGACGGACGGGCGATAGTGTAACTGCTCCGAGTATTAACTGTGAAATAGTTGTGCAAAGTGCGGCGGTAAATAATATTTTAAAGTTCAAGCAAAGTGAAAAAGAAAGCGCTTACGGCGAAGGTGTACAAAGTGATAAAATATGTGAGAAGTGAGTAGGTTAAGTAAAAAAAAGAGGATATAAAGTAGTTCAATAAAAAAAAAATGCGTGTGTTGTCATAGAAAAAGCTTAATAAAAGTGTTCTATAAAAAGCGAGTGAAACAGTGCAACGTTGCAGTACCTAAAGGATGCCTGAACCACAGAGACCAAATTTTTGAAATCACCTTTGATTCTGGATCGGAATATTCGTTAATGAATGAAAAGCTAAGTATAAAATTTTCTGGTAAAAGATTTAATAACATTGTTATGTTAAAAGGTATAGGCAGTAATGGAATATGTAGTACTGTACAAATATTAAGTAACGTAAAAATTTACGATAATTATATTGAAATTTTATTTTATGTAAAAGGCGATGATGATATGCAAAATGACATTGTCATTGGCCGTGAAATACTTAATCAGGGTTTTAATATTGTTATTTCATCAAACCAATTTAAAATTTCAAAATGGTTAATCTATGTACTGGCAGTGAGCCAGCCGATATTAATACTGAGCTTGTGGGAGACGAAAAGAATAAAGAAAATAGAACTGCATTCATTGTTAGCAAAGTACTCAAATTCATTTACAACTGGTATCCCAAGTACTTAAGTCAGTCTTGACATGATGTTATTGAAAAGGTGATGGCGACCAGTGAATATTAATTATAGTCTCGAGCACGTTAAAAAAACACTTCGCAATCAATTGTACAATAAACCGTATTGCGATGGCGGGTCCTTTAGAAATATTATTGGAAAAGGAGGCACGTGTAATAGAATTGCTTCCGCCTGGTGACAGAGAAAATGTTGTTGATCTGCCAAACGTGGGAGTGCAAGCTGCAAAGAATGCATTAGTCACTGCGGTTTGAGCTGAAAGGTGGTTTGGTAAAGGTATGGCAAAAGTAGTTTGACACAAAGTTGAAAATTTTGTGTTACTTAGAAGAGAAGAAAGACATCAGACTAAGCTAAGTCCGAAATTCAAGGGGCCTTTTGAAATAGGAGAGGCTCTAGAAGGTGACAGGCACATTTTGAAATCTTTAACCAATAAAAGGAATTATGAATATGCACACGAGGATTTAAGAAAGTTACCAGAGGCGCAAGCGCCCGAGAATGTTGTTGCAAGTAGAGAATCCGTTGCGAACGGTGAAGAGAACGAAAATGAAAATATTGAGGGTGTTGAAGTTACTGAAGAAAGTAAGAATGAAAATGTTGATAATGTTGAAATCACTAAAGAGAGTGAAGTAAACGAATAAGAATGACAAAATATATGAATGGCAGGTCAAAGAAAATAGCAGAGCACTCAGATCATAATGCAAGCACAAGTGCAAACATACTAATGTTAGCTGTTTTATCATGGCGTGTGGCGCATTTGATTTAGTAATGAATTGATTATGTGGCACTAATGTAGAAGTTGAAAAGGACACTGTTTAAAGAGACAGTAATAAAGAAAGTTGAAAGAGACACTGTTAAAAGAGACAGTAATAAAAAAAGTTGAAAGAGACAGTAATGAGGAAAGTTGAAAGTTCAAAGAGACAGTGCAGTTGTTTGTAATAATAATGTGGGCGAAAATGCAATACACTTGTTTTGATCAAGGTGTGTGGCGCATTTGGTATTATAATGTAAAACATGTGTGGTTAATGATAATGTGAAAATGAGCTGTATTAAAGTAAAAGATTTTGTATTAGTTTAGAAGGAAACAGAAATATGAAGATGTAATTTATTGATGGAAATTATAAGCTTAGATGAAAAATTGGAAGTTACATTTGAATAAACTTTTTTAAGTTAATTGAATTGTAACATAGCATTTTTGTTAAAATTGCACGAGGTCGTGTAATGGTCAGGATGGCTGTGTCGGCGCACGGCTAATGGTGTGTGGATATTGGTATGCGTGTGTGAGTGTATGAGTATATCGTTTGGAGAATTTCATTAGAAGTCCAAGTTCCTCATTGCTCCATCAGCCGTTAATTGTGCTGTGATTGGTTGTCACTTCAGGAAGTACCGCTTTAACGGGGCGACAGTGTGATGTCGCCACCATCGAGTGTGGTTGTCTGCATGTCGTCTCTTCAAGGAGTACCATTTTAGCGGGACGACAGCGTGGCATCGCTGTCGTCGAGCGTGGTTCGGTGGCAAACACAAAAGGAAGAAAACGACGTAGAATCAGACGTGTTGAGGACTTGATATTGCGAAGTCATGTTTAGGACTTGATCTTGTGAAGTCGTTAGTAAGACTTGATAATGTGAAGTGTGCAGCCGAAACTCGCTGAGCTACAACAAGGTCTATCGAAGACAACTGCATTCCGACACATACATATGTTGCATGTAGACAAATTTACAAACATTATGCGTATGGTTCTTGCAAATTTGTTTACATGCACACATAATTACATATGTATGTACGTGAATATGCGCGACCGCTTGGTCTTTTAATATGTATATATGTTATCAAAACTTTTAAAGGCCTGCAAATAAAAATCTATGCATACAAATATACTGTATTATATTTTATCAAACCTACGTTAACAAGGCCGTAGCCAGGGGGGGGGCCATAGGGCAGCTGCCCCCCCCTATCGTTCGTCCCATTGGTGATTTTTTGTTTGTAACGGGGCATCTCGACAGGATAGACTATATACAATACTAGCTGCATTGCCGTGCCCATTGCCTGTGGAGACTCCACATTGCTCATTGCTTACTAGATATAGAATACTATCTAGTTTGCCATGTATCGTAAGCTAGAAGCTGTCACTTCAGCAGTTTGACAGCGCAGTTTTCATTTCTATGAAAATTTTGAAGAGGCAACATATCCCATTTGCACATATGCCGACGGCATTTTCAATTTGGCAATATCAAATTTATAAGAGCGAATATTAAGACGGTTGTGTTATATTATAAAAATAAAGTACATGTTCAAAATAACATTTTTTCAAAAAATTAATATTTAGTTTGATATTGTTAATTTACAGAAATATTATGTAAATTGGGTTGGGTATGAGCGAAGTCTTAAATTTAATAAACTTATACAAGATAAATCAAAATATTATTGCGCATTTTAAATTTATTATTTTAATTGGTATATAAATTTTATGCCACAATTATTATATAGTAGTCCAAAAATATGAATCCCAGAAGTACATTTGCAAAAAAAGGATCTTTCTCCTTTTCTTATTATCTTATTATTCCCAGAAATACATTTGTAAAAAAAAGGATCTTTATCCTTTTCTTATTATCTTATTATTCCCAGAAATGCATTTGTAAACAAAAGGATTTTAATCTTTTTTTTATTTTCCACATAAAAGATAGGTAGCTTAAATCTCTCCTTTACGTACATATACCGACGAAAGTTTTATTTCCGACGGCATTTCGCAAATGATAAAATAAATTTTTCAAGAGCTCAAAGCATGCGCTACATCAGCTCGAACGTACCTACCCTACGCCTTTGCGCTAATGATTCTATCATGATAGCAAATGCTCACATACAGATTTGGCAATGGTAATAGCAATTCGTTTGACAGCTAGTATTCTATAAATTCTATCCTGTCGAGACGCCCCGTAAAGTTGCAATTAATGCAATGAAGTTAAATAATTTATCGATCGATGTTTACCATCAATAGCTTTTTAAATAGTTTGTCATCACTATCATATTTATTTAAAAGAAGAAAAACTGTCAAAAGTGATTAGTGTTATTGTGTTGTTAAAAAAAAGTGTCGCTTAAGAAGTAAACCTGATAAGAATATAATGAAAATGGACATTAGAAGCTTTTTTAATAATACTACAAGTACGTAATAGTTGACTTAAGTTATTGCATTACACTTTTTAATGATACATATGTTCTTATTGCAGCGAGATTGAAGAGGAGGCTGAGCTTGAATGATAGCAGCTCAAGTGAAGAGAGCCACGCGGCAGATATGACGGCGGATGATTGCCATGCCAACGATATTGGAAAATGGGTGGCTTTAGTCGGTACGATGAGTGAGGAGCAGAAAAAAGAACTGTTGGTTAGTTGTTGGAAGCCCGACCAAAATTATAATTTTTCAGCTGATGCAACACACTTGAAGAGAAAATTCAATTGGTCATGGTTAGATTTATACAAACCATGGTTGGTGTACTCGCGCAGGCTAAAGGGCGCTTTTTGTCTTAATTGCGTGCTGTTTAAGCCTCTCAACAAACCTGGCGTAACTTCCTCGTTTGTTGTACGCCCTTTTACAAAATTTAAAAATGTGCATGAGTACTGCAAAGCTCATGCATCAAGCAGTTTGCATAAAGAAGCTACGCAATCAGCAATGTCATTTTTAAATGAAACTCCTGTCGATATGCAAATGCAACGGGGTCATGCAAAAAAAATTGAACAAAATAAAAAAATTATTAAATCCATTATAAATACAATTTTGTTTTGTGGAACGCATGATCTTCCTCTTCGTGGCAAAACGAATGATGAAGGTAAATCTAACAGATTTATAAAAGTTAAAAATAATGAAATAATTTCACTTTTTCAAAGGTGTTCTATATGATCTGCTTATGATGAGAATATCAGTTGGTGATGAGACATTAAAAAAAAATTTGGAGGATGGCAAACAAAACGCAAAGTATACTAGTCCACAAATCCAAAATGAAATTTTGGACATTTCGGCGAAAGTAATTAAAAATTATATCTGCACAGATGTTAAGAAAGCGTCAGCGTACAGCATCTTAGCAGACGAGACAGCAGATATGGCTGGTAAGGAACAACTTTCGATAGGAATTCGATTTTTTGACAGCAGAAAAAAAATTATCCGTGAAGAATTTATTGGATTTATGGAATTAGATGCAATGGATGCAGCAACAATTGCAGCCAACATCAAAGGATTTGTGGAAGGTTTAGACTTAGATCCTGCTAAATGTGTTGGGCTTGGGTTTGATGGATGTGCTACTATGGCCGGCAATACTAGTGGGGTGCAAAAAATATTAAGAGGTACATTCCAAAAAAGTTGTTATATTCATTGCGCCAGTCATCGCCTCAATTTGGTAGTTAATGACCTGAATGCAGTCTCTGAAATACGTAACACCATTTCCACCATAAAGGATATAATAAATTTTTTCAAAGAGTCACCCCTTCGCAGAAGATACGCTCCGAATGTACATTCTTTTTGTGAAACACGCTGGTCGGAGAAGTACAAAAGTATCGCTGATTTTAAAAAATTCTATTGTGATATAATAGATGGATTGGAAAAACTAAGCACAGATGGAAACGCTGGCACGAGAAAATTTGCATTCCAACTTCACAGTGCTGCAACTAAAAGCGTTTTTCTTATTTGTATGTTCATTATTGCCAAATATTACAGCATTCTCCAACCAGTAGTGAATATATTGCAAGCCAAGAACAATGATGTGATTAAATGTAGAGATCACATCAATAACATTTTAAATTTATTTGAGGAACATCGAGAGACATCTGCCAGCGAATTTGAAAAAATTTTTAGAGACTGTGAAAAGTTAGCTGAGAATGCATCGCTCAATATAAGTGTGCCCAGAGTCGTCGAGAAGCAAACAAAAAGATCAAATCCTCCATTCACGACAACAGCCGAGTATTACCGCCGGGCAATTTTCATTCCATATTTGGACTCTTTAATAACATCTATTAGAGAACGATTTCCTAAAGAAAACACTCCAACTTTTGATCTCGCAGCCTTAAGTCCACTGCATATGAAAACTATCTCTTTAAGCGAATTCAATGAAAAAGTTTTGCGTGCATGCTCTTTTTACAATATAAAAGATATTGAAAATGAGCTTGAACTTTATTACAAATATTGGAAAGATAAGGAAGGAGATGAGTTAGATTTAATATGTGCTTACAATAGCTCAGATTTTTATCCGAGGATAAGGGAGGGACTTGAAATTCTGTTCGCAATTCCCTGCACAACTGCCACTGTTGAACGGTCTTTCAGCACTCTCAGAAGAGTAAAGACATGGCTGAGAACAACAATGGGAGAGAATCGGTTGAATGGTAATAAAAGCAAACATTTTTTATAAATAATTAAGTACGTAAATTTTATTTTTTCAGGATTGTGCATGCTTAGCACCCACCGGGCTTTAGTCAAAGAGAATCAAGCGGAAATGGAAACGAAAATTCTGGAGGAGTTTTCAGCGAATCCAAGAAAACTTTTATTAGCATGAAAGGTATAAAAATAATATAAAAAAAGTTACTGGAATTAAATTTTTTTTTTCAGCCCCACCCTACATGCGGACCTGGCTACGCCCTTGTACGTTAATTAAATATTTAGGTAACAACATAAACATGAATATTACATAGGTATATATTATAGCATAATTTTTCTCATTAAACACTGAAAATGCTCAATTCTGATATTTTCGTGTCCCCTAATGTTAAATGGCTGAAACGCGCTAATAATTTTTCTGTTGTGTGGTGAAACACGCTTATCCAAAACAGTAAATATCCCAAAGCTGAAATATCCCTAATCGTGAACCTTCTCTATAAATATACGTTCTCTGCTTATACTGTGGTACATTGTGACTTTTCCAAATTCCCTTCAAAGTCCAATAAGAAAAAATGGTATTAGGTTGCCTTACAGCTACTGAGAAATTTTTAGCAATTTCCTTTTTTTATTTCCTTCACCTTAAAATGGTGCCCATATACTTTCGATCGCAGCAAATATTCAGTATTTTCTTTTATTTATGTAAAAAATATATATTGTTTCCTTTGAAATTTGTCTACGTTTGAATTTTTGGGTAAAAGAAGGGGGTAATCATGACAATATGCATATCAAATAAGCCTAAAAAATAGATTTTATATATTTATTTCATTAGCGTTTATTCAATACTTGTTCCAACCTCCCGTGTTCTCTAATATAACCTGACATCTTTTATTGTAACTTCCAACAAAATTATCCGCATGTTTCATGAAGCGACCTCCAGATTTGTTTCATTAAAGCCTAAACATTCTTTATTCCATTGACGTGTGGTGACTGTGATGACCAATCTAAAGTAACAATACTGTTTTCTTGTTTTAAATGTGTACATAGTCTGCTCCTTTGTCTCGGATCGTTGTCTTCTTTCAGTATTCAATCATGGTCTTCAGTAAACAATTTTAATACAATTCTATCATTCTAACGCCGTTCTGTGATGCACCTCAAAACCCTTCGGCCTTTGAACAAATGTTTGTATTTTTCTTAGCAAAAAACGCCTCAAGGGGTTCTTAAAAAGGAAAACAAAAATAACAATACACTTTTAAATGTAACTTGATTCTTTCTAGATTGTCATCTACGTTTCCTTTTTCTCCATAATGTGCAGCCCCCACTTCACAAATGTACAACTCGTATTCAAATACAAGGATATTTTTAATAGTCCATTTGGGACATTAGCGCGCTTTGTTAGAAAGGCTGCTTCAAAACTTTTCATATGCTGATCACTCAATTTTCTGTAAATAAATCTGTTCATGTCCGTATGTACAATGTACGTATGTATATAGGCGAGTTAGTCACTCAGTATTGGTCAGTTGGCATTTTTTTATCTTGTTAAATATTAAACTTTTTTATTCTGTATAATGAGGTATTTACTGAACAAGAATTTCTTTGAGAAAAGAAAAGTTTTTGGAATACCTACTACAAGTATATGTAGTTATATTTTGGGAAAGATGTGTGTGTGCGAACATTTGTTGCCACTGCTTAATTTGCTATTCTCAAATAAATAAATAGCAGCAGGCTAAAGGGGATTTTGACTTTCTGAAGTTAATATATCTTTCCATGTGGAAACTCAAAAAAGCACTAAGTCTCTCTTAATTATTTCCTAAGCCATTCATCAATATACTCTTTTGCATTTCCTTAATATTTACAAGTATGTTTTAACATATAAATTTTTTCCCTTTGTACACGTAAACCATCTCAAACCTTTCTTTAGATATTGTTTAACAAATTTTGGGTATGGATAACGCCTAGATTAGGAAGGTTGTCCACGGTTATAATTGCGGCTACTGTGTTCGTGTTTAAAGCAAAGCTTAATCAGGATTGACAAATGCTCTAGTTTGCCTTTTGAAAAATTTTGTGGTGTTTTACCTCCTATTGATTCTGAATAGCTTGTGTCTTAGCTTCTTGTAACCTTGGGCTCTTTTTTTTGCGTCATTTGGGTTTATTAAGCTTATTTGTCTCTGGTAATTATTCCGAACTGGTTGTCCGATATCTTTGCAATGTTGTCTGGGTTGTCTAAATGAGAAAACTATGGACCAATGTTTATACTTGTAGGCACAAACTTATCGTTGCCGTGGTTGTTCATTTAATATTCTACCGTATTTTTCTTTCTTACTGGCGTAGAAATCGCTTACGCGGTTACAGCCGAGTTAACAACAGCATGCCAGTCGTTTCTTCTTTTTGCAATGTGGCGCCAATGGGAGATTCCAAGCAAAGCTAAGTCCTTCTCCATCTGGTCTTTCCAACGGAGTGGAGGTCTTCCTCCTCCTCTGGTTCCCCCGGCGGGTACTACGTCGAATACTTTAAGAGACGGTGTGATTTCGTCTATTCAGATAACATGACCAGCTCATCCTTCCATCTAATGCGATATTCGCCGTGGCCAATGAGCAAAGTCATCGAGAGAGGACTCTACTGCTGAATCTCCTACTCCGTCCAACAGGTGCGACGGCAAGAGTTATTCAACGTTAGATTTCGAGACTGGCATTGTTGTTGCTCTTAATGCTGGTTCCAAGATAGACGAAATTATCTACAACAACTAAGTCATGATTGTCATCAGTGACGTGGGAGCCTAGTCGCGAGTGCGACGAATGTTTATTTGATGACCTTGTTCACCAAAAGACCAATTTGCTTAGCTTCCTTATCCATTCGGGAGAAAGCAGAACTGACGGCGCGGTTGTTGAGGCCAATGATATAAATTTCATCGGCGTACACTAGCAGCTGTTCACTCTTATCAAAGATGAAACCTGCTCGATTAAGTTCTGCAGCTCGAATTATTTTCTCCAAAAGTAGATTGAAAAAGTCAAAAGAAAGCTTTGACTGAAACCTCGTTTGGTATTGATCGACTCGGAGAGGTCCTTCCTGATCCTAACAGAACATTTAGTCTTGCTCAGTGTCAGTTTGCACAGCCTTATAAGTTTTGCGGGGATACCAAATTCAGGCATCGCGGCATAAAGGCATCTTTGGTCACATCATCTATACTCTACTGTATTTTGGAGAACATTGGTAATTATTGAAAATTGGTGGGAAATTATTCCTCTTAAATGAATTCATATAAGTTATTTTAGACATTCTCTTCGCTTAGTCCAAATGGATGTCAAATAATGGTCTGTAAAGATCAGAAATGAATACACGAAGCACATTTTCCCGATATTTTTTGTAGAGAGGCTCAATAAGTGGTTTATTGTCACCACGAGTTGCTGTAGTTTAATATATCAGCATAGTTAATTTGCGTTCGATCGCATCATAGTACTTGAAAACCGATGACGATCTTTAACAGAGTATTGAAAGTTCTTGTTCGATCAAATAGATAGTCTAGTCTCGCAATTATCTTGCAAAAATTTACAACCACATTAAATGAAGATAGTACTATAACAGCTGATCCATAATCTTGTTCCTAATCATGCCTATGGCTTGGTGGTTGCGTGGGTATCCTGGCTCCTTCAAAGGCTTTGTATGCAGTGTGATCACAACCTGGTCACCATTAAATTCTAGCATAATTTTAACAAAATCTAAGTACTCGTCGCAGGTAAAGCCAGATTGAATTGTTACTTGTTGAAAAGTTTACACTAGGAGTCGCTTCAATATGGGAAAATCCGTTAATTAATTCGTCTATTATTATTTGGGAAAGATCTCGGCGTGTATGGTCAGTAGCAGTATGAACTGCATCACTAAGCGGTACTTAAATAATTTGAGCTCCCATTAATAAATTGAAGGACATATAATGGTACAAAAATCAAATGTTTGGTTCTGCCTGACTGGCTTTTTATTATTATACTTTATCGTTTTACTATTTATTTATATATATTATTTATTTATATATATTATTTATTTTTTTCGGATTCCTCTCTCAGTCTGTTACAATGTTCCTTCGTCTGTTATAGGTTGAGCATTCCAGTGTGCGATTTCATTTAGTTTGCCGTACAGGACTAAAATTTCTTCTTATTTCTCTGAAGGATTTCCCCGAAGAGAGTGAATTGCAAACTTTTTATTTTTCATCGGTTGTACAAATCGTTACCTTGCGTTAAATTTTATTTCTTACTTGCTTTAATGTTAATAATTCTCTGGAGGGTCCACCAGAAGTTCTTGAATAGCAGATTTTTTATTTTTTCTTTATCAATTGTACAAACCGTTCTTTTGAAAGAAAAAATTCAACACCATTAACATACTTCTAACGAAAGACGCAGAAGCAAGTAAAGTTTGGAAGATCAAACACTCTACCCACAATTTTGGACAAATCTTTTACTTATGGTAAATTATTTCTTTCGGTGACCAATAAATGACTTCTAGTTGCGTGTGGGTCCCTCGATGACTACGCCTCGGCTTAGCGTAGTAATAAAATTTATGTTATTCTTTATAAGAGTTTTTATGTCTAATAAAATTTTACTTATGCTTTAAAAAGATTTTTATTTCTCTAAAAATTTTACTTATCCTTAGAAAGATTTTTAGGGTTTGGTTTCCGAACCTACGACCACGATCACGTATACTTTTACGAGGATATTACACTTTGGGCGCAAATTAATAAAACGAGTTAGTTTAATTATATTAGGATTTATTTAACTTTCTGGGTGAGTTCGTACGACTAATCATTTCATTTTTTATCGAATACGCTTAAAACTATTTGCCCAGTAACAAAAAAAAAGAAATAAATAAATAACCCCTAATTAAAAGCAAGTTAGAGGAAAATAAAATAACTGAACAATCGGTTGTATAGGAGATATGTGATTTAGGTGTGTGATATGGCCGATTCCGATAAATGATCAATAGAATCGCAAAAACCAGCTATGTTTTAAATTTCATTCAGATATCTCAAAAACTGACAAAGAAAAATTTTTTGGGTTCCATATAAATCAACCTGCACTAATACCATATAAGGTTCAAATGTACATATACATACAAGTATGTACGAGCATATTCAAAAAAGTGAAGTTAAAGTATGCACAAATAAATATATTAATATATGAGAAAACAAATACGTATAAACATACATCTCAAATACAACAAATATACGGTCGCGAAATTAAATGCAAAATAAACCAAATTAAATGGCTGAGATTATAAAAACAAAAAACTAACATTTATGCTTACAAACTAAACCAACGGTCGCGAATTCTGAGTCAAAATACACAAACAACATTATGAGGCATGCAAGTTGAAAACATTTCGGGGAGGAGCACCTTTTACACTCTTAATAACTTTTAAAGTTAAAATAGTGAAATAAACAAAAATTTAAAACTATTTGCCCAGAAACCAAAAAACAAGTATGGAAGGGCTAAGTTCGGGTGTCACTGAACATTTTATACTCTCGCATGATAAAGTGATAATCGAGATTTCATTATCCGTCATTTACATATTTTTTATTTTGCTGTAAAATTAATTAGATTAGTAGTTCCTGAGATATGGTTTTTGGTCCATAAGGGGGCGACGTCACGGCCATTTTCAATTTTTAAAAAAAGCCTGAGTGCAGTTCTTTCTGCCATTTCTGATGTTTTTTGTTAGTCGATTAACGCACTTTTAGTGATTTTCAACATAACCTTTGTATGGGAGGTGGGCGTGGTTATTATCCGATTTATTCCATTTTTGAACTGTATATAGAAATGCCTGAAGGAAACGACTCTATAGAGTTTGGTTGACATAACTATAAAAGTTTCCGAGATATGTACCAAAAACTTAGTAGGGGGCGGGGCCACGCCCACTTTTCGAAATTTTCGAAAAGGTTTGAGCGGTTCGGCTGCGCGACACTTAGAGCGAGTTGCATAGTTAATTTTTATGTTGACCTCATATTCTGATTAATCATGAATGTGGTAGAAGATAATGCATAATCCCAACTATTAATATTTTCAAAGAAATACTTCAGTCATAAACTCCCTTATGTTGAGACGGGAATTCCCTACACTTTCGAAAAGTATTAAAAGTCGGCAATTTTGATACTCCAATTGTTTTCTATTTGTTATGTTTTTGGGGTTAAAACAAATAAAAAATGAAAGCGTCTTAATATTTTTATGTAAATTTCGGTTTTTTTTTAATTTTTTTATAGATACTAACATTTCATTTATATTTCTAATGTTATAAAATATTTTAATTGAGTATCTTAATTTTATCCTCATTCAAAATTTTCTAAATTATTCCAATTATGCATATTATATAGAAAAATCGATAAGATTCAAATTTCCGAAAATATACAAAAGATTTCATGATGAACTGGCAAATACCAAATAAAAAGCATATTTCTTGCTTATTTAAATACGCATAAAATATTCTTGCATGCTGATGTGCAAAGCGCATTGATCTCTTCAACGAGCTCTCCACACACACATAAATACGAACTCAAATTCAATATTTAAAACAACATAGAACAGTGGTTGATATTACTACAACTAGTTTCAAAAACTAATGATCAGTTTGTTTTGAATAGAAATTAATAATAACTTACATACTTCATGGTATATAATTAATTCCTTTATATTTTAGCTTCCAACTAAACTATATGGTTTTCTCGATTCTCGCCTCCTCGTTCACATTTACATTAAGCTTTTTGTAGTGGCCGTCTGCCTGACTCCTTATTTCTGCGGCGACTGTATTCACCCGTAGGTCTCGATGAATATCATCATTTCTGCAGTATTAAAAAGCATTTACTATACAACAATGTGCTAGTTTTGAAAACGTTATATGACATTAATAATACTATCATTGGCACATCCCCACAGTTTCGCACCGGCTTGATTATTACTTTATAAAGAAGTAATTCTTTGTGTATGAACAGGTTTGACCTTCGCCCAGGTAGGTAAGTCTCTTGTATTCAGAATATATAAAAGTGGACCGAAAGTACGTCCCTGAAGAACCCCTTCTTCAATTTCTTTTTGTTTGGAGAATTCATTTCCTTCAACGTCAAGGAATACAGCTGAGCATGCGTTTCCCTTCTCCAGGGATCTTTCTATTTCTGATGTTATTCTATGAATTTGTTCTGTTGTTGAATACTTGTTTCTAAACAAGAACTGATGCGATGGGATTAACTGCTTTTCATCGATTATAAATTTTAATCTTTGATAAATTAATTTTTCAAAAAATGTGGGATTTGTGGGAGTAGTGAAACTGGTTTATATGACGTGACTTCATGAGGTGCCTTTCCTGACTTAGGAACCATAACAACCTCTATAACTTTCCAAAGGCTTGGAAAATGTTGAAAAGATAGCTAAGCTTCAACATTTTTACGGTAACTGCTTTCACACTTCAGCTGTAATTAGATCGAATCTATCTGCTTTCTTAACTTTAAGCCTTTTAAGTTCACAAATGGTTATTGCTGGAATTGTGGAATAAGCCTGTTAAATACTCCTGAGGAATGCGCTTTCACCATTTCTATTTGAACAAAAGCTCATTTATTGGAAGCAATTTTTAATGGTGCAACGTGGTTTTCTGCACGTTTCAGTTATTTGGTACTTTACCAGAGTGAGTAATAATCTTTTTTGTCGGCGGATAGTTGAGATAAATATTTATAAATTGACTCATTCTTAATAATAGGTTGTCAAAAAAGTTTTGCGGTATTTTCGCTAGTTGGTGCTGAAAGCGCGTAGATCTAGTTTTATTCGTCGCATCGGGTCATGCTATACCTTTTTGGAAAGATCATTTCACGCGCTAACACGTGTTTGATTGTCGTTTCTTTTAAGCCGTTCGTGAGTTATAGCGTCGCAAACATGGATCAAAATAAAGAGAAAATACGGCATATTTTACAGTACTATACGATAAAGGCAAAAATGCATCTCAAGCTGCCAATAAAATTTGTGGAGCACAACGATGGTTTCAACGTTTTCATTCTGGTGGTCGAAGATGCGCCACGCTCCGGAAGGCCTGTCGTCGAAAATTGCGATAAAATCGCTAAATTGGTCGAAAGAAACGGGCATAGTAGTCATCAAACCGTTATATTTGAAGAAGCTTAGAGTCACTAAGAAGCTCGGTGTATGGGTGCCACACGAATTGATTAAAAAAAAATACCGTAAGACTTTTTTAACAACCCAATATAAGCGATATCTTGTTTTAATTCAGCTGTTTTCTTATGGTTATGGTATATGGTGTGGTATTAGGTTTGTTTCGACGAGTTGTGTGCGTGTTTGTTGCCACTTCCGTTGAAACTTTCTTTCTTAATTAGGATGATTTTTATTTCTTTAGGGTAATTTGAACCTATTATTTTCCGCTTTATCTCCGGAGTGATTTCCCAAGCTGCTTGTTGAATATCTTTCGTAAATGTGTCAAGTTCTAACTCTAGTATTCAATTGGGCACTTTATTTTAGTCTGAAGGTTTGAATATTGTGCGTACTGATTTTTCATCCTCATAATGTTTAATACTGTTTTTAACAATAAAAGCAGTGCTTGCATTCATATCGGCGCAGATTTTTGCGAGCAGCGGAAAAATATTTTAGAATTGTTAAACTAATTTTTGCAGAAAAATATTTTAGAATTGTAAGATATTTTAAATCGACAAGAACTATGTTGCTACTTTTGTCACATATTTTTGTACTTTGCGGGGTTGACAGTTTTCCCTTCTAGAAGAATATCAGAAATTGTTCAATTTATGATTTTTAGCTTTTTCCACCGTCGCAAAAAGACTCTTGTAGGCAAAGGTATGCTCGGGGAGATATGATGGTGTTTGTTTTTATGAAAGAAGCGAGTTTTCCTGTTAAAAGTGCGCTTGCGTTCATGATTGAAAATGCTCTTATTGTGTGTTTTTCTTCAAATTTGGGCATCGACTATTTGGCTACCATATTGACTTGTGAAGCTGCTGATGCTATTTGAGACGACAGTTGTTGTTTGTAGTTTTTATGCGTGACATATCTATATGTATTCACATATATGTCTGTAGGTGCTGTGGTGAAACAGGTTTATCGCATTTGTTTGCCAAAAATATCTTTACATTATCCGCGCCGTTAACCTTCTCTATAATATACCTTTTCTGAGCATAACTTTCATTGAATGCTTGGCTCTGTTCACGGTCCACTGTCAAAATTTCTCCTTCTGATCTCGCTGTGGTGAAACACGCTTATCGCATGTTTACGTTCTCCGCGCCGTGAACCTTCTCCATGATATACGTTCTCTGGTTTTGTTACTAGCAAAATAGTACATTGCTCATACGGTATTTTGCTAGTATTTGCTAACACACATACGGTATTTGTATTGTTACTACACAATACAATGTCTGTCACGGGTATAACATTAACCGAGAAACTTTTGGCAGATGAAGCAGCCTCTCCACTCAATCATCTTAGCACACTTCAACTTCAAGGCGATCTCCGTAAAAACACTTTCGTGTAGAAACAAGTTTTTTAATGTAATTATTGTAAATATTTAAAAATATTGAAT
Organism: Bactrocera correcta; assembly: GCA_027475135.1. Lineage (NCBI taxonomy): Eukaryota > Metazoa > Arthropoda > Insecta > Diptera > Tephritidae > Bactrocera > Bactrocera correcta. The sequence goes on along the minus strand of CM050322.1, from coordinate 18,077,066 downwards.
TATGCTTGATTTACGCTTTCACACTTTAATTCTCTCGTCTTCGCTCCAGGGTTACTAAAAATAATACCTCAAATAAGGACATAAAATATACGCATACATTAAAAAGATTTTAACAAAAAGTCAAAGCCTATTTACAAGTATATTTAAAGTAAATAAAAAACGTGATAAATTAAACAAATTAACCGTTTTTCCGAAATAAAAACTCTTATTTACTAAAAGAGTTATTCGGTTTAACTTATATTTTACTGCTTTATTTTAATATGTGAAGTCTACTTAAATTTTACTCATATTAGTATAAAAAAAAGTAAAAGTGTCAAAGTGTACGGTTAAGCTAAGTTTGTTCCTAATTTTTTTTTTATTTACCTGCAATCCAGTCTGTGGAAATTCGCAGGCAGATTCACGTGGCACATCAATTTAATTGAAATTGTTTACATAATCAATTTATCACATAAAAATTTGAAAAGTTTTTAAAAAAATAACAATAAATAATACCAAATTAAAAAACACTCAGTTAATTTTCGCGCAAAAAATTCTCCTCCGCACGATTAAAGTGATTATCAGCTGTTTCTGGCGCACGGCAAACCAGGTGTCTACGCAGAGTTGTAGGTGGCCAGGGACACTACATTATCTGCACGTACGGTCGGTAAAGCAGTTGGTAAGACAGTTTCTTATACTTAACGTAACCACAATTTAATAAGATCGCTATGGACTTTCAAAACCCGCCTGCTGGTGGGGTAAGACAATGTAGCCAAATTGGTATGCTGCTCAAACGCATACGAAAATAGAGACATCAAACAATGAATTAAAAAATGAAAATGCGTACTTAAACTCCTAAATAAAAACTTGAGGAAATCGCTAAGCAAATATACCAACGAAACGTCTTCTTCTCCATCAAAATCGACCTTTGTAGCAGAAACAGACGAAGAAGAGCTGGAAAACGAAACAAATTGGCTATTAAAAAAGAAAAAAAGAGGGAAAGTAAAAAACGCAAAACAGATTCATCACCGGATGTAACGCTAAAGGGTCCGAGTCTGGAAAACACGGCAGAAGATGAAAAAACTATAAAAATAAGTCTCCGCCCACCGCCAATTATTATATCAGAGAATTTTAATCAACCTTTGATTTTTGATGCGTTCCTTGATAAACGCGGAAGATAAAAATACCTACACACTTACGCTCACTGACCCAAGTTCATGTAAAATAAACCTTTCAGATAGTTCAGACTACAGATCACTCACAAAGAAATTAAATGAATCGCAAATTTCTTGGTACTCGTACGAGGACAAGCAATCGCGTGATATACGCGTAATGGTAAAAGACCATCATTACTCATGTGAGCCTGAAAGCATTGTCACAGATCTTTAGAAGCAGGCTTTTAAAGTTTGGAAGGTCATAAACAAACTTAAATACAAAACAAAAAATCCATTAAATATGTTTATTGCGTGCTTCGAATCAACAGAGAACATCAAGAAAATTTATGAAATTAAGCATATTTTAAATTCTGTCGTCAAACTCGACCCCATCAAGCTATCGAATCTTGTGCCGCAATGTAAGTGCGGTGAGGCATTCGGTCACACCAGAAATGATTGTTGTTAACCACCAAGGTATGTGAAGTGCGCTGAAAATCATTTTACTCTAAATTGCACAAAACCTGCCTACCTACCGCCAAAATGCTGTAACTGCAATCTAAGTTACCCTGCGAACTAAAAAAAATTAGAAACGCAACCGAAAAAAATAAAGAGTATAGCCAACAACCAAAACGCCTAAGTACAACTGCTTCTACTGCTACTAAGAAGGTAGTTCTTAATGTAAGGCAGCAATCTGGAAAAAACTCATTTGCCAGCATAACTAAAGGTAGTAATCATGTACAAAAACATAAGATTGCAAACCAAACAAATTCTAATTCTATTAGTGATATTATCAAAAAAATTCCCCAGAAATGAACGAGCTCTACTTAAAAAACCCGAAGTGAAGGCAGAATATAACAAAGCAATTATGGAATATTTGGAGCTCGGACAAATGAAGAAAGCAGAATATGACCCTTCTGGTAAAGCCACCCAATTTTACTTACCACACCACGCAGTCATTAAACCCGCCCCTATAACCACGAAATTGCGTGTATGCATCTTACCCCACGCCAAATCACAAAAGCTTGAATGACATCTTACATATCGGGCCTACTTTACAGAAAGACCTTATTATTCTGATCACAAATTGGGGATTCTTCCAATTCGTTTTTAATGCGGATATTCAAAAAATGTACCGGCAAATACTCGTAGAACCTAATCATACTCGGTTCCAAAGGATACTATTTAGGAAGACAAAATAGAAGACTTCGAATTGCAAACAATCACGTTCGGCATAAATTGTGCGCCATATCTAGCAATCCGTACCCTCATGAAGCTAGCCGATGATGTAGAAGAAACCCACCCATTAGTATCCAAAATTCTTCGCCAGGTAATGTATCTAGACGATGTTTTAGCTGGGACTCACCACGGAAAAATCAGCACGCGATTAACTCATTTCTGCTCTGAAGTCTCCAGGACTCGCTCTGCGAAAATGGACCTCCAATGACCCACACATTCTGAAAGGACTTCTGCAGGATCATCGTTTAGAGATGGAAACACTCAACCTTTCGGAACCCGAAAACATCAAAACCCTGAGCATTCGATGGAACTCCAAAAAGGATTCATTTTTCTTACTCATCAACCCAATGGAGAAAAAACCCGCACACTCCAAATGTGAAGTTTTATCAGCCATAGCAAAATTTTTTGCCCCAGCCGGTTGGCTTAGTCCAATAATAATCACGGGAAAAATAATTATGCAACAAATATGGCTAGATAAAACTGACTGGGATGAAAGCCTGAAGACCCTCATCCTTCATCGATGGAACAGCTTCGTAAAGGATTATGAAAACATAAATAAAATTGAAATACCCAGATGGACCCATTTTAACCCAACAACCACCATCGAATTCCACGGTTTCTCTGATGCTTCAGAAAAAGCATATGCCGCGACACTTCACATAAGGGTTCTAGTTGGACATAAAATATGGACAACTCTCTTAGTGTCAAAAACAAGAGTAGCTCCCATTAAAACCGTATCCTTACCCAGTTTGGAACTCTGCGGAGCGGTTCTACTGGCTAACCTTGTTAACTCTACCCTATCCCAACTACACCTAACCCAATATAAAAATTATAGTTTGGACTGACTCAACCGTAGTTCTTGCTTGGTTAAACAAACCACCCTGTTCATAGATCACTTTCGTTTCTCATCGAGTAGCTACAATCACCGAGAAAGTAGGGGTCGATAATTGGAACCATGTGGAAAGCCAAGACAATCCCGCAGAATTGGCAAGCCGAGGATGTACACCGATCTGTTGAATTGCAACCTCTAGTGGCATGGACCCCAATAGCTACAACATAAAAAGGAGCATTTTCCAGCAACGGAGAAATCATACAACACTCCCGTGGAATTCAAACCCGTTAAGACGTTTGCGATAACCACCCAAGAGAATATACTCGAAAGGGTGTCCTCATTCCCCTGAGCTATTCGCGTTATCGCTTACCTATTCAGGTTTTGTGCAAATGCCTCACCAAAAAAGGCGAGAAACTGATTACTCAAACCACGAAATAACCCCGGAAGAGTTCAAAACAGCCCGAATGAAGTTAATTATTCACACTCAAAACACATTTCCGAGAAGAATATGATGCTTTGACCCATAAAACCTAAATACACAAGAAAAGTTCATTATTGAATTTAAATCCGTTCATTGATCCTAAAGGAGTTATGCGAAGTGACGGAAGATTAACCAATTCCGCAGCACTATCATATAATGAGCGTCACCCTATCTTATTACCCTATAATAGTCGTATATCAAAATTACTAACTCAATTCACCCATTTAGCAACGTTACACGGCGGAAATCAGCTAGTTCTTCGATCCATCACTAATTCATCAATGCAAAACGTGCAGCATACATAACAAGGCTCCACAAACCCAAATAATGGCAGCTCTTCCAAACGAAAGAACTATTCTAACCCGTCCATTTCCTGCCACTGGTATCGACTAAGCAGACTCTAGTACTCACATTGAAGATCCGTTTAAGATGCGATGGTGAATGGCATAAAGTTCGAGCCATTTTGAACCCTACCCTTAAAATTAAAAATATAGCGGCTGAACTCGTCAAAAAATAAAAACTACCGATTACATATCTCAATACTTATCGTATTTGTAGCATTAAAATTAGCTCAAATAATGATACAAAGTTTTGTTTGGAATGTAACGCAGTTATAACACACAAGTTACCTAAAAAACCATATGAGCGAGACTTAAGTGACGATGTGCAAATGCGCTTTGAACACTTAGTCCTCACTGACCCTCAATTCCATAGCAACAAAGAGATAACCTTGGAGATTGAAGCGGATATCTACCCACGAATTATCAGAAGTGGACTCTTTAAACCAAACAATGGTACAGTGGTAGCGGTTCTGAACCCTTTACTGGCACCATCTAACCCTAAGTATACTGCTGATAATTACTCAAAAAATTTCAATTTTTTCAATACCCAATAAATTATCCTATTAATATTAAAATTATTTCGCAGATTCTGCAAGGTGACCGGGATGTTAAATTCAAACAAATACTCCTCTGCATTACTCCCACAAATTACATAAAGTAATAGAGGCGTAATGCAGAGGAATATCAACCGCCCCAACTTCACTCATCAGAACAGAAGGAGAAAAAACATGGACCTTTGGCTTTTATCAAAAGCATACTTAGTGAATAGCAGTAACGTCAATACAGTGCACAACAATGAGGAATCGCTACAGTTCTAAGAATAACGACACACAAACATTACAAACCCACAAGTAAAAATGAATACACTGCCAGCACACAAAACGAATTAGTATATTTGAACTCGTAACAATATGTATGTATATTAATAATTATAACATTATAATTCAATAACAATTAATAAATATTGGAACATACAGAAACTATGTATATCATATCAATTTATATTAAATTAAAGTTTTATAACGTTAAAACTAAAACGAATATCTTTTAATTAATTGCAATGGGCCCCATACTTCGACATACTCCGACACTCCCAATGGGGTTCAAGAGTTACGACACCGAAGGGGAGAGAGCTATTTAAAGCTGCTATGTTCACTGGATGCGGCATCATGTCTACTGGCCGACTTACTGGCCTTCCGAGACAAGAAAATTTCCTGACTTGGTCGACTTTTTCATCACTCGACAAATATCCAAGACCTGCATTACCATGAAAAATAGATTGGACTTAAATTCGGACCACTCGCCAGTATATCTAACCCTAAATGGCCATCTAAAAGAAATCGACATACCGCCTTATCTTTCTAATAAACATACGGATTGAGAGTATTTCAAATTTCGACAAAAATATTGATGTTAAAGTAAATATATATAACAACTCAAGATATTTTAGAAGATAAAGTGTCTATATTTACGAAAGCTATTCAAGAATCGGCTTGGAAAAGTACTCCTGTTCCTAAACAAAAAAACTTTTATACTAAATATCCATCAGAAATTTTAGATCTCATAAAGAAAAAGAGAAAATTACGTAAAAAAGGGCAAATCACGCGTTTTCCTCAATACAGAACAGAATTGAAAAATTTAACCAAGGTTCTCAGTACCAAAATAAAGTTATTCACGAATCAAAATATTTCTAATTATATTGAGAAATTAACGACAAACAAACATTCCGATTATTCCCTTTGGAAAGCAGTAAAAAATGTAAGAAAACTAATATTGTTTAATACACCCCTTAGAAAGCCAAAAGGATCCTGGCCCAAACGCGACGAAGAAAAAGCGGAAGTTTATTCAGAGAAACTAACTAAAACGTTTAGTCCCATTGTGTTTCATGAAACTTTACCGCAGCTAGAAGGATCGCAATACGTAGGAGAAATCTAACTTGCATCAATTAAAGAAGTGGAAAAAATCATTAAAACTAGATTTAAACCAAAAAAGAAAAACTTACATCGATAATAAACGCTTGCTTAGATCTCAGATACGTCTCATTGTCATGGAAGGTATCTGAAATCATTATGGTACAAAAACCCAGCAAAAGCGCCCAGGAGACCTCGTCATATCGTCCAATCTCACTGTTGCCTATTCTGTCCAAAATACTTGAAGCTGTGATTGTAAGAAGACTTCAGAACATAATTGAAGAGAACAGCCTTATACCAATTCATCAATTTGGATTTAGATCGCAACATTCCACAATCGATCAAGTTCATCGAATAACAGATATAATAGAAAATGCGATGAAAAAAAAAAAAAAGAAAATTGCACAGCTGTTTTTCTTGAATTATCTCAGGCGTTCGATAGAATATGGCACCATGGCTTACTTCATGAATTAAGACGTATCTTTCCACAGCATCTAACTGAGCTACTTGCCTTCTACCTGAGCAACCGCTACTTCCGAATCAAACAGGGACAATCGTACACTACGTTACAGCCAATAAGAACGAGTGTACCCCAAGGAAGTATCCTGGGAAGCCTTTTATACATTCTATTTACTAGCATAACATTTGCAGAAGATACCTACATAATTACTACCGATAAAAATCAATCCGAGTCGTCGAACAGAATGCAGTCTTCAATCAACCAAATTGTAGAGTGGCCACTAAAATGGAACATTACTCTAAACGAGTTGAAGTCTATACATATAAACTTCACTAACAAAAGTGCTACGTATATCCCCTTACATATTGGAAATGAAGTAATCCCGTACTTCACCTCAGCGAAATATCTTGGTTTGACGTTGGATGCAAGTTTGATCTCTTGTTGACATTTCGTAAAAATTTTAAGACAAGTGGATAACTACAATCGATGTTATCGATCAAAAAGTGACAGCGGCTTTTGGTCATCGGTCGTAAAGTGCATTTTGAACAAAGAGCAAATACTAAATTTTGTTTAAACTTGGGAAAACTTTACTGAAACATTTCAAATGATGAAAAAAGTTTATGGTGATCAGTGCCTATCCCGTAGTAGTAGGTGGTGAGAACCTCTGTGACGATCAGAAGTCGTGCCAAAATCATTCGTCTTCAGAAGTCAAAAATAAAGAAAATGCAGATTTGTTTTTACGATTCCGAGGGTATTGTACACCGAGAGTACGTCCCATCTGGCCAAACGATTAATGCTGTGTTATACCTTGGTGTTATAAAGGGTCTTTTGTCACGTATTCGTCGTGCTCGACCACAATACCGTGAATTGGGATTCTGGCGCCTGTTGCACGATAATGCGTCGTGTCATCGGTCGACGCTTGTCACTGATTTTTTGACAAAAAGCTCCATATTAACCATTAATCTCTCACCCTACTCACTTGATGTGGCACCCTGTGATTTTTACCTATTTGGAAAACTTCATTTGCCCATGAAAGGACACTGGTTTCAGAAAATTTCAGCTATCCAAAGGCGACGACCGATATTCTCAAGAGCATTCCGAAAAATGACCTTAAACACTCATTTGAAATGTAATTGACCGGGCTAAACGCTGTATCGAAGCACAAAGAAACTACTTTGAATAAAAAAATATAACTTTTGAAAATATTAATTTTTTGTTGTTTTTTAACAGTCCTGTTTATTTTGCGACAGGCCTTGTACAAAGGAAAATTGCAGAACTAAAACTAAAATATAACAAAATAAACTAGTTAATCGGCAGGAAATCACCTCAAATAAAATCCTAGTCTACAACCAAACGTTAAAGCCCATTTGGATATACGGCATTCAACTATGGGGAAGCGCTGCACCCTTATACATCGAAGCGGTGCAAAGATTCCATAACAAAGTTCTGCGAAAAATTGTAAATGCCCCGTGGGACATACGTAATTCAGCTTTATATCGTGATCTCCGTATAAAAATGGTTAGGGAAGTCATTCACGAAACGAAATCGAAACTTGCTTGAAGGTTAAAACGCTGAAGCCCGAAAACTGCCAGAAACTCGAAATAGCAGAATAGCAGGTGCAGACTGAAAAGAACAACGTTTCATGACCCTTTAAGCAAATAACAAATATTATAATATTTAGTTTTTAATACAAAGTTTAGTTTTTGAATAAAGTTTTTGATAGACAGTTATGAAAAATATTGCTTGTTAGTTTAAATTAGTCACTAGTTGCAATTTGAATGAAAAGTGATATCCTTGTTACGTTTAAAAAAAAAAAAGAAAAAAGAAAATATTAGCATAAAAAAATACACTGAAGCTCCGCACACACTTATTTCAGAAAGTGATAGTTTAATAAGGTACTGTACTCGATTGTCTTCGTCACCAATTCAAAAACACTCAGAATCGGTGTTAAGAAATTGAATTAATAATATCAAAAAACAAACAGTTTTTTGTCATAAGGTCCCTATAAAGGAATTATTAGTGAAACATTTTATCCCGTTTTATTAATTATGTACTTCTTGATTTGTGTACTGAAATGGGAAAAAATGCATTAGGAACATGAGAACAATGCTACCAACTAAATTTAGTCGACATTAGTCCGTCGAGTCCCGAGATATGTGATTTCACTAAAGAGTGGGAGGTACCACGCCCATAGTCCAATTTTCACAGCATCCTTCTAATATCATCTCGGAGGTAAAATTTAATACCTCTGGAGTATTCAGTTATTTTTTATTATGCTTTTAGCAGTTTTTAAAAGTACCGTTATATGGAAGTGAGCGGGGGTATCTTTCGATTTCATCCGTTATCATACTGTCGGTAGGAGTTCTTATAATATTTGTGTTCAACAAACTTGGTTGTTGTAGCTTTAGCAGTTTAAGAGACAGATACATTAAATTCAAAAGCAGTTGTTTTAGGAATACCTTAAATAAGAGCAAAAGAAAAATATGTGATATATATTCTGCCACTGGCTCTCATAAATCACTAACAACAAATCACGAGAACATCGGAAGAAGATACATCTTTATGGTCTCGGCGATGACATAATAGGTGAATCGAAGTCGAAAGTTTATGTGGAAATTAGGACATGTAGGTTTAAAAGTTCCCACCGGGGCACTACTTATATATATACTAAATACGATTTCAAAATTTAGAAATAACTACGTTATATAGTATATAACCGACATGGTGGTGAAATATCGAAAACGGAGTCCTTGCACAGTGAACAAGTTGGATATTATCTGGAAGAATAAAAAAAATATTCCTAAAATAATAACGAGAGCTATAAAAAAACTGGAACGTTTTTAAGTATGGAAGAAATACAAACAAATGACATATAAGAAGACTATAAAACCTTAAAATCTTTTATGAATAATAAGAAGGATGCCGATGAGAAATTTATTTAAAGAAGACAAAAATGAGGATCGTTTTGCACCTAATCAGTAGCACGTCTTATATCAATATCACACAAATTTGACAAATACATAGACTTGGGTCATATATCCAAACTTGCAATGATACAAAACAAAAGCAAAGGGCTATGTTCGGGTATAACCGAACATTTCATACTCTTGCAGCTTGCAAGGACGAAAAAACTCAACATTCATTGTTTGCCGAAATCGTAATAAGATTTCAATAATTTTCTTATTTTATTAGGCTACTATCTGACCCCGAAGCCTTTGCACTGCGTGAAATTATGTGTATTGAAATGAAAAGATAAAAATTCACATCGTGTTGATAATCATTTATTTGCGATTTTTCTACATTGCTTTTCAATGTAACGCAGCTTGATAAACAACATTTTTTGGTTTCTGTTCCGGTGCGCAAATGTACGGAGAAGATGGTTTTCTAACTCGTAAGCACGCTACGTATATCTGGCCGTGTGAAAAACATAGCATTTCCAAATTTATGCCACCCACTATACGACTATCCTATTGATCGTCATCTCAAATTCCATTTTCACTGGAAACGGAATACGTTTGAACTGAAATGGCAAATCGTTAGAACTCAAAAGAAATCCGTAGAAACAAGAATTCTGCCCCTTATATTTGATAGGTACATCACAATCAGATTACGAAACATCATAACGACAGATCCAACTTTGAGACGCAAATGATGCGGTGGCATACCAAGGCTCTCCAAAGAATTTAGAAATTCCACTGGAAAATTTACGGTGTCGTCTTCATTGCCAAGACGATCGATCGATTTGTTTTACCGCAAGTCTCCCAGAATTTGACTTTAAATCTTCCAGTTCAAGTCAACAATATAGGTATTTGTGGCAGCTAACATTGCGCGTGCACTCAAGGAATCGTACTTACGATAATTTGGCCAATGTTCGTATAAACATTCGTGATGAGTCCATCTTTCATGAATTGATAAACGGCATATGGAATTAATATCAATCGGTATTGACCCATTTCCAATTCTTAGCGTATACGATGTAAAATGTCTTCGGCAATATAAAATTTGGTCGTATATCATAATTGACGCGGAGTTGAAGGCTGACCATCTCCAAAAGTGTGCAAACTTCAGTGGCATTCGAAGTTACTATCGCATCGTCCATCGTTTGATTCCAGTGATTATCATGTTCCAGCAATTGTAATTGCTGGCATGATACTCTAAAAGTTGCACACACCGTACCATTCACAGTACGCAATGGCTCAAATGAATTTGAACCACGTACATTAATCAATAGCAACCAAAGATAAAAGCAATCGTCGTTTTTCGGAGGGATTGCATAAATTCGTTCTAATGCATTCGTTGAGAACACACCCGGATGTCCATCTACTGGTTGGCCTTGCTTCCTGCGTAACTATTTCTTCGACGATGCATTCTATGTATAATATCGAGGCATTTCCAAATAGAGCAAGTTCTGGCAAACGGTTCACTGACGAACGTTTAGAAAAAACTCGTAAACATTAATTTTGTTGGTGGCGGTGTTTCCACTCGATATACTGTATTCTCTGGGTAGAAATAGACTTTTTGGTCATTCTCCAAATTAACTGCGAGATGCACAACAGTCGGAAAACGTTCATGAATTGCAAAAGTAAATATCTTACAAAACGCTTCATTACGTTCCCGTATCGACCGAATCGTTCAAGACCAATAACCCCCATATTGCTTCCTTTGGTGACATACTTACAAACGTATTTTATCGATTACAACAAATTGCAATACACAACATTGACATGACTTTTGAATGTGAATTAGACAACAGTGGTGAATATGGTACGATCCATGTGTTGTCAACTTCGATGTGTTGTTCGATATTTACGCCTCTAAATTGAATGCTAAATGTTCTGCCATTGTCGTCTGGTGAGCGACGCCGATAGAGTGGATATCCATCAGTTCTAGTTTATGTTTCCGAAAGAAAATCACGTCATTCATTGTCAGACATTCAAGCCGAAGTGGGATTGTGGTGTCCGCAAGGTCCATGAACCATATTGGTTTTCATCACTTCGTATAATACTGGATCTTTCTTTGCATCAGGAATTTCCGCATGATTGAATGGTTTCACTGGTGTAGCCACCATCCAAAGAAGAATGTGTGCGTGCGGCAAACCTCTCTTTAGCCACTCAACAGAGTACATTTACCATCTAACAGCACCATATATACATGCGTTGCTTCAAGATAAAGTCTATCGAAGCTGTTGCTTGAGAAGTCTTGCTGTGACATCGTGACGATCGTTTTCTGATTGACCGCGATCCATAATACCGCACGTATGTCATCGTATCCTGGGAGTACTCGGTAATGTGCTTGGGCTGCTGAAGAACGCCGACCGATATTAGCGCGACCTATTCGTGGCATCGTAACAAATTTCAATCTCTAATTGATCATTTTGTGTGCAACACACATAACATTTTCACTGATTAATTTTCAAAAAATTTTGAAGCAAACGACAAATTTGAACGATTCAAATATGTAATTGAAAAACAAAACAAAAAAATTTAACAAAAAATTTTTATGGAAAAAATTAACTTTTTGGAATTGTCCAATTTTCGGACTTTTCCTAATGAGAAGCATAGAGATTTTTGATTTCTAAACCTTCCCCGATTCACCTGGAACATTCTCTGAAAATTTTATCAAGATTGGTTCAGTCGTTCCCTTTGCGTTACTAATAAACAAACATTCATTCGTTTGTATGGGGAAAAGAAAAGAGCTGTTTGTAGAAGTTTTCCGGCAATTATTCGAATTTTTCTTGCCGTAAAAACCATCCTTGAGCCTCAGCGAACATTATAAAAAAAAGAATTGGCAAAAGCGGTCGAGAAGTTTTTGAATTATGCGCTTACCAACACATTTTGCGGATTCATTTTTATATACAACATATTTTAGGTCGCAGGCTAACTTAGCTTTTTTGCAATATTTCTCCCCTCGTCAGCGAAAATTATATTAAAATTGTCTTCAAATAAAATGTAGACGACAAACAAAAAAAAAACACAACTGAAATAAAAAATCTGTCTATTCTTCTTCTTCTTTACTAGCGTAGACACCGCTTATGCGATTATAGTCGAGTTAACAACAGCGCGCCAGTCGTTTATTTTTTTCACAACGTGGCCCCACCTTGTCTTTCCAACGGAGTGAAGGTCTTCTTCTTCCTCTGCTTCCCGCGGTGGGTATTGCGTCGAACACTTTCTGAGCTGGAGTGTTTTCGTCCATTCGTACGACATGCCCTATTCAGCTCAGCGGCTGCATCTTAATTCGCTGAACTATGCCAATGTCGTCGTATATCTCATACAGCTCATCGTTCCATCGAATGCGATATTCGCCGTGGCCAACGCCCAAAGGACCATAAATCCTCCGCAGAACCTCAAAAACTCCATGCCTCTGCACCAATAGCAGAACGCGAAGAATGAGTGACTTATAGAGTTTGGCTTTTGTTCGTCGAGAGAGGACTTTACTTCTCCATTGCCTACTCAGTCGAAAGTAGTACGTGTTGGCAAGAGATATTCTGCATTGGATTTCGAGGTTGATATTGTTGTTGCTGCAATGCTGGTTCCAAGGTAGACGAAATTATCTACAACTTCGAAGTTACGACCGTCAACAGTTACGTGGGTGCCTAGTTGCGAGTACGACGACTGTTTGTTTGAGGACAGGAGATATTTATTCTTGCCGTCGTTCACCACCAAACCCATTTGCTTTGCTGGCATAAGCCAGCAGCTGTACACTCTTATAGAAGATTGTACCTGCTCGATTAAGATCTGCAGTTCGGCATAGAGGCAGCTCCTTTTATTGCTGTCAAAACCAGCTTTGAAATCGACGAAGAAGTGGTGTGTGTCAATTCTCTTTAAACGGGGTTTTTTCTAAATTTTTCTAATGGTGAATATCTGATCGGTTGTTGATTTTCCAGGCCGAAAGCTACACTGATAAGGTCAGATCAGTTTGTTTGAGGGTGATCTTTAAACTTTTACACAATGCGCTCCATAGAACCTTATATGTGATATTTAGGAGACGGTAGTTTGCGCAGATTATGGGGTTTCCTTTTTTGTGGACTGGGCAGAGCACACTTAAATTTCAATTGCAGGACATGTTTTCGTCCGACCATATTTTACTAAGAATCTCGGCCGGCAATCCATCGGCTCTCGCCGCTTTGTTCTACAGACGGGTAATTTCTATTAGAACTTCTTCATGATCGGGCAATGGTACGTCTGCTCTATCGTTATCAATTGGGAAACCGGGTTCGCTTTCACTGCTATTTAGCAGGCTTGAGAAGTGTTCACTCCATAATTTTAATATGCTCTGGCATCGGTTAATAAAGCCTCTCTGGGGGTTCTACAAAAGTATGCTCCGGTCTTGAAAACTTCTTTTGGTGGCCGCATTTTTCCGTAGAATTTTCGAGCATTACGCCTGTCGGCCTGCTTGTTAAGCTCTTCATACTCACGCATTTTGGCCTCTCTCTGTTTCTGTCGGCAAATGCGTCTCACTTTCCTCTTCAACTCTCGGTATCTATCCCATCCCGCACGTGTTGTAGTCGACTGTAACGTTGCGAGGTAGTTAGTCTGTTTTCCCTCCGCTGCGACGTGGCACTCCTCGTAGTACCAGTTTTCTATTGAATTTTCCGAAAACCACCGGTTTCGTTTGCAGCTGTATGTAAGAACTTGAAATGCAGTCCCACAATTCACTTGTTCTAATTTGCTGATGAGTGCTCTCAAAGAGCAGGTGTGCAAGTCAAGTAGAAAATCGTTCGGTTGACGTATCTATCACACATGATCTAAGTCTATTAGAAAAGGAAATGTTGAGCAGATTCATCCCATTTTTGACATACAGGCAAGTTATTATTAGGAAAGCATTACCTCCTAATTTCGCTTATATTTCTCACGTAGTAGCTGATATATTCCGTAAAAAGTTATCTATATACTCTGGGGTCTACATTTCCGATATCTAGAGGCTTGAATAGTAATGGTCCGATTTTAAAATTTCTATACTTGAGATGACATATCTTAAGGGTACTATTCTTAAAAAGTTGTATTGCGATATATTAATTGGTGTTTAGTTTGTGTACTGGAAAGGGAGAAAACCAGATTGTATAAAAGTTGTATTGTACGCGAAGTAGGTGTGGTGGCCCTCTAATTTCGATCATTGGATATAGGAATATCGGTATAATGTTACATATACAATTGGTAACTTTGGTTTCGGGATATAGGTTTTCACCTAAAAGTAGGCGGGACCACTCCTCCAATTTTGACACCGACTCCTTTTAAGACCTAATGTGTCTCTTTGCAAAGTTTCAGAATGTTATCTCAGACAATTGTAATTACCATTAAGCGTCTGGGTTTCATCTCAGGAAATGACAATTAAACCACATTTCAAACATAACAAGGAAATTGGACCTCTTTGCAGTCCATAAAAAGAAGACAATTGAAATATATGGCTCCTGTGAGAACATATGCTCCTAAACAATGTCTACAGGAAAAAAACTGATAGTCTACACAATGTCTATAAGCAGAGAAATTTAATTGAAATTATTGAACAGTAAGCAGCTTAAAAATACAATAACAATACCATCAACCTCAAATACATATTAGACGAATATGGGACTCGAAAACGCATAGTTGTTTTGTTATTAAAAGAATACCATAATTATATGCATTTCCAACTTCACTTTTTTATAAAAATCCTTACCTTTTCACTCAAGTGAAGAAAATGTAAAAAGCAGGCACGGCACTCAGAGAGTCTTCATCGAGTCTTTTATTCATGATGCATCAATACAGACCGTGAATGAAAATCAGATGTTGCAAAAGACGTGAAATCTTTTTATATTTATTGCAGCTTTTGTGACTCTAAATAAAAATCACATGTTACATTTAAAACCAGTTAGCGTCTTCAGTCTGACAATGGAATCAATTTTTCGGAGCAAAAAAATGGCTCGATAAAGAGTTTAAAGCCATTACAAAACAACTTTGAAGTATCTCCTATTTCCGGCAATAAACAAATAAATTGGCGTTTAGAACTTTTTTTTTTCTATATACCCTTCTCATGAACGTTTTACCGATACATCCTACCTTTTTAAATTGAGAATTGGAATTTTTAAAAAATCCTCTTTGCCTTAACTTGGAAAAATTACTACATAACCATTGAACATTAAATTAGCCAAAAACACCACAACTCTTCTTTTTATCTAAAACACGTCCACATAATTGCTGTAATTATTTTATATTTTACTATGTCTTCATAAAAATTTCTTGAACCATTTTAAGGGTTTTGGCACGAATGAACCGCGATGCTCTATAAAAGGATATTAATCGGTCAGTCTCCAAAATCCTTTTAAAAAATTGCATAATATTAAAGAAAGAAATAGTGTATTGAAAACAATTTCGAAATTCGATAATAAGCTATCATTTACCACTCATATTAATTGTCTTGTTTCTAAAGCATATTGGTCTGTTCAGTTTCTTCGTCACAATCTTTCTATTTTTTGGTTCATATACCATACTTGTAAACTATTAAACATTTACGTCTTGAGCCCAAATTAAAACCCTTTTAACAAAATTGAGAGATTTAGAAGAATTTGTATTACTTCATATTCCAGTAATTAATTACCATTAAAAAATTGAAGTTTGAAACAAGTAAGGATAGGCTAAACTTAAGTGTACAAAACATTGAAAAGATTAATCGGTTGTAAAACATGTTGCGTATGAATTCAATGTGCATTATTCGAAGAAACCGAATGATATAAGGTTCGTATCCAGCTCTTAAGTAATTGCTTAAGAAAAAATTCCTTATTTCTAGAGCTGTGGTCAAGTAATTATGACAGTTGGTTACGCATTAGATAGGCTCCATAAATATTTGCTATACATATAAATATTTTCAATGGGATTTAAGGAATGTGGACGACGAATGGTAAGCTTTATACAAAATTTCAAAATAAACTTCTTTTTCTTCTTAACTGGCGTAGACACCGCTTACGCGATTACAGCCGAGTTAACAATCGCGCGCCAGTCGTTTCTTTTTTTCGCTGCGTGACACCAATTGGATATTCCAAGCGAAGCCAGGTCCTTCTCCACTTGGTCTGTCCAACGGAATGGAGGTCTTCCTCTTCCTCTGCTTCCCGCGGCGGGTACTGCGTCGAATACTTTCAGAGCTGGAGTGTTTACGTCCATCCGGACAACATGACTTGGCCAGCGTTGCCGCTGTCTTTTAATTCGCTGAATTATGTCAATGTCGTCGTATATCTCGTACAGTTCATGGTTCCATCGAGAGCGATATTCGCCGTGGGCAACGCGCAAAGGACAATAAACCTTTTGCAGAACTTTTCTCTCGAAAACTCGCAACATCGACTCATCCGTTATTGACATCATCCATGCCTCTGCACCATATAGCAAGACGGGAATTATGAGTGACTTAGAGAGTTTGGTGTTTGTTTTTCGAGAGAGAACTTTACTTTTTAATTTCCTACTCAGTCCGAAGTAGAACCTGTTGGCAAGAGTCATCCTGCGTTGGATTTCCAAGCTGACCTTGTTGGTGGTGTTTACACTGGTTTCCAAATATACGAAACTATCTACAACTTCAAAGTTATGACTGTCAACAGTGACGTGAGAGCCAAGTCAGGAGTGCGACGACTGTTTGTTTGATGACAGGAAATATTTCGTCTTGCCCTCGTTCACTGCCAGACCCATTCGTTTTACTTCCTTGACCAGTCTGGAGAAAGCAGAACTAACGGCGCGGTTGTTGAGGCTGATGATATCAATGTCATCGGCATACGCCAGCAGCTATACACTCTTATAAAAGATTGTACCTGCTCAATGAAGTTCTGCAGCTCGAATAATTTTCTCCAGCAGCAGATTGAAGAAATCGCACGATAGGGAGTCGCCTTGTCTGAAACCTCGTTTGGTATCGAACGGCTTGGAGAGGCCCTTTCCCCTGATCCTGACGGAGCTTTTGGTGCTGCTCAACGTCAGTTTACACAGTCGTATTAGATTTGCGGGGATACCAAATTCAGACATCGCGGCATACAGGCAGCATTGAAATCGACGAATAGGTGGTGGGTGTCGATTCCCCTTTCTCGGGTCTTTTCCAAGATTTGGCGCATAGTGATTATCTGGTCGGTTGATGATTTGCTAGGTCTAAAGCCACACTGATAAGGTCCAATCAGTTTGTTGACGGTGGGCTTTAATCTTTCACACAATACGCTTGATAGAACCTTGTAGTTGGCGCAGATTGTGGGGTCTCCTTTTCTAAGGATTGGGCATAGCACACTAAAATTCCAATCGTTGGGCATGCTCTCATCCGACCATATTTTGCAAAGTAGCTGATGCATGCTCCTTATCAGTTCTTCGCCGCCGTGTTTGAATAGCTCAGCCGTCGGTCCCTGCCGCTTTGTTGTTCTTCAGGCGGGCAATTGCTATTCGAACTTCTTCAACGTCTACTCCATCGTCGTCGATTGGGGAATCGGGTTCGCCTTCTCCTGGCGTTGTGCGTTCAGTGTCATTCAGCAGGCAGGAGAAATGTTCCCTCCATAAAGGAGAGCAAGTTTGGTGTTGGATTCGTAGTGGGAGAGAGACTCCGTCGCCGATTACTATTATCCACTCCTACGAATGAACGTCTAGCCACAATCCGCATCAAAGCGAGGTTCTTTAACATATCGCTGATTTGCGCCCAAGCCTCAACGGAAGAGAAGGACGATGTGACCAAAGATGCCTTTTATGAGTGCTGGAGCGCACTTATGAGAGACGCCCCCGTCACGATGTCAAAATCGTGCTTGTCGACTTTAACGCCAGCGTAGGCAAAGAAGGTATCTTTGGCCCTACGGTCGGTAAATTTAACCTCCACGAGGAAACATCCCCAACTGGGTTGAGGCTGATCGACTTCGCCGGGGCACGAAATATGGTTATCTGTAGTACTAGATTCCAGCATAAGAAGATTCATCAAGCTCCCTGGCAGTCTCCGGATCGAAAAGCCACTAACCAGATCGATCATGTTGTGATAGATGGAAGACACGTCTCCAATGTTTTAGATGTGCGTGCGCTCCGAAGTCCTAACATCGACTCGGAAAACTACCTTGTTGCAGCCAAGATTCGCAGCCGCCTCTGTGCAGCAAAAAATGCACGCCAACAAACACAAGGAAGGTTCGACGTCGAGAAGCTGCAATCACAACACACAACCGAACGATTTTCTACTCGGCTTGCACTCCTGCTCTCTGAGAGCTTTCGTCAACAACTCGGTATAAGCGAACTGTGCGACGGCATTTCAAACCCCTTACGTACAGCTGCAACCGAACCATTGGTTTTCGGAAAGTGCAAAAGAACAGCTGGTACGACGAGGAGTCCCGTGTCGCAACTGAGAGAAAACAGGCTGCCTACCACGCGATGTTACGATCGACCACAACACGTGCGGGATGGGATAGATACCGAGAGTTGCAGAGGGAAGCGAGACGTATTTGTAGACAGAAAAAGAAAGAGGCCGAAATGCATCAGTACGAAGAGCTTGATAAGCTGGCCGACAGGGGTTATTCTCGAAAATTCTACGAAGAGATGCGGCGACTTACAGAAGGTTTCAAGACCGGAGCATTCTCTTGTAGAATAGAGATGGTAAATATTTGAGTACCTGTGACTTTGACACTGCTACTTAAAAATCACTGGTCACAGCTGTGACAAGTTTCCTAAAGTAGCAGTGACAGCAATTAACGAACAAAGTAGCAGTCACAGTATCACATGAAAAATTGCGACTGTGAAAAAATCGCATTCACCGTAGAATATTAAAAATTGCGACTGTGACAAAGTAGCAGTCACAGTATCATATGAAAAATTGCGACTGTGACAAAATAGCATTCACCGTGGAATATAAAAAATTGCGACTGAGATGAATTCATATTCATTGAAGCTATGAATTTTCCTCAATTTTAGATAAGTACTAGCTGATCCGACAAACTTCGTTCTACCCAAAATAGATTTTTTTTATTTTCAATAGTTACACCGGTATTGGTTTTAATAGAATATGCACGATTTTTCCTTATTTCATTGTGTATACTTTAAATACCGCCTTTTTTGTCCTTAACAAATTCCCAGTATTGAAAAATAGTGAAGAAAAAATTATTGCTGAGTTTTTTGAACCATTTTTGATAAAAAAAATTAAATAAAAAAACATGATATACAGGCAGGTTTTGCAATTTTCTTCCGAGTGAAATTTTGTGGAAAATATGTACCTTCCGTACCTAATTTGACAAAATTTTTACAAATTTTACTCGGTAGTGACCTGCCAGAACCAGCCTGATGAACATTTTTTTCAAGGGTACATTAATGCTTTTTGAATTTAATTGCTTGAAAAATGCTACTCTTTTCAATAATGCTGACACATCGCGTCCAGGATTTGTTGACAATTTAATAAAATTAAGTTTGTACTATTCTCATTCAATTTTATTAGTTTTAATCGAGTCTCGAAAATATATAATTTTAGTAAATATTAAGTTTAGGGCTGCGCGGTACACGATATTTTTGGTTTTCTGTTCCGCGGCGTAAATAAACAGTGAGGAAGGTTTTCCAACACGGGAACACGCCACATAGAGCTGGCCATGCAGCAAGCAAGACATTTCCAAATTTATGCCGCATACTTCCAGCGACTGCCCTTGTGACTTGTTTATTGTCATCGCAAATGCAAGTTTCACTGGGAACTGCAAACGTCTGAATTGGAATGGCAAATCTGTTGAAGTTAATGGAATTCGGAGATGTAAGCATTCCTCTCCCTTGAACGGGCCTTTCAAAATGCTTGCCACTATTAAATTGTCCATTAGCTTGGTCACAATCAGTCGAGTACCATTGCACAGTTTGGGAGCATGAAGATTCCGTAGCATAATAACTACAGACCCAACTTTGAGACGCAAATTATGAGGACATGCGTTTAGCTCATCCGCCGTTGTTGATTTTGGAATCACGGGAAGTGTTTGTCTAAAGTCGCCCGACAGCAATATCATCACTCATCCAAAGCAAATCTCTCAGTGTTCGGTTGAGTGCTTCTAATGAGACAGGGCCATTGTGCATTCATCCCATATGATTAACTTACATATTTTTAAAACTTGTGCCTTTGATGATTGCTTTGAAATATTGCAAATAGGACCTTCGTGTATTTGTAAGTTTAATGGAAGCTTTAATGCTGAATATGCCGTTCTTTCACCTACTAACAGTGTTGTAGCAATCCCGGTAGATGCAAGAGCTAATGCAATACCACCTTGACGACGTATTGCTGCTAGTATTAAAGACAATAGGAACGTTTTGACAGTCCCGCCGGACGCATCGAGGAAAAATATGCCACCGTTCCCACTATCTACAGCATTTATTAGTTGATTGTACTCACTGCTTTGCTGTTCATTCAACAGTGGAACATTTGTTTGTTCTTGTTGTTGCAAGTGAGTTATATCGTAAGCACGCTCGCGTTCCAATTCGCGACTCACTAAATCCCTTGTTTGACGACTTGGTGCCGGCATATGAACTTCAATCAATAGTTTTCCACTTATAAGTAAATATAAATTTTCAATAAGGACTAATGCTTCATTGTAGATGTCAGCCTTCATTTGTAAGTCGACATTTCTCGTCGCTAATCGCAGGCAATGCAAAATATCTTCTGCCATGTCATCTTTGTACGTATCCCATAATAGACGCGGGTTTGAAGGCTGACATGTCGAAATTATAATAGCGAAAAGTGTACAAACTGCAGTGGCTGACGAAGAAGCTATTGCATCCGCTAGCGTTTGATTCCAGTGACTGTCGTGTTCAAGCAATTGCAATTGTTGACATGCTTGTCGAAATGTTGCACAAATGGTACCATCTACAGTCCTCAATGATTCAGATGAAGTTGAACCGCGTACATTAATCAAAAGCAAACGTAGGTAAAAGCAATCATCGTTCTTTGGATGGATTGTGTAAATTCTTCCCAATGCATCAGTTGAAAAAGCACCTGGATAACCATCTACCGGATGGCCGTTCTTCCTGCGCAACCATTTCTTCGACGATGCATTCCATGTACAATACCGAGGCATCTCCGAGTAAAACAATGTTCTCGCGAACGGATCACTGGCGCAAGTTGCCAAGAAACTTGTTAAAGTGGTTGCTGGTGGTATTTCCGTTCGCTGTAAATAAACTCACTGGCCATTCTCCAAATGAGCTGCCAGGTGCACAACAGTAGGATGGCGTTCATGAATTGCAAATGAAAATATTCTCCAGATTGCTTCATTGTAGTTCACATATCTTCCCATTTGAAATTTGCTAATTTCATCTTGTTCAACGCCAATAACCGCCATATCGCTTCCTTTTGTAACATATTTGCAAACATACTTAATTGATTTTATTGAACTACAATACTCAACATTTATATGTGTTTTGATTGCCTTAGACAAAATTGGCGAATATGGAACGATCCACGTAATTCTTTCCTTTCAATTGAGTGATGAATGTTCTGCCATTGTCAGCGGGTGAGCGACGCCGATAGAGAGGGTATCCGTCATTTCCAGTTTGAGTTTCCGAAATAAAAGCACGGGGATAGGGTTTTTGCATTTACTGTCCGACATACAAACCGAAGATGGATCGTGTTCTCCGCATGGCCCATGAACCATATTGGCATCACCACTTCGTGCAACTCTGGATCTATTTCAACATCAGGAATTGCGGCGGAAATAATGTCATCATTTTGGTCAGGTGTAATTTTCTCCACCATCCAAAGAAGAATGTGTGCGTGAGCCAAACCTCTCTTCTGCCACTCCACTGAGTACATCCAGCATCGAACAGTGCCATATATACGTTGTTTCGTAATAAAGTCCATCGAACATCTGAGTTTTTGTTTAAACACGCGTGGCGATCGCTTGGTGATTGACCGGGATGCAATAAATTCGTAATTTCTGGCCATTTTGGATTGCAAGTAAATGTAACAAACAAATCCGGCCGTCCATAATTGCGCACGTAAGTCATCACATCCTGGGAGTACTCATGCATGTGTCTAGGACTGCCAATATATGTCGATGGCAAAATATAGAGTCGACCAATATCTGTAATATCCGCATCACCATTCATTGCAACTCTTAAGTGAATATACTCTTCAGATCGCAACTTCGACTGATTGTATCGCATGTAATTAAGTCGTTCTGTCTCAACTTTAACGTACATGTCAACTGCATACTGTTAAAATAACCGTCCATATCTCAATAAGTGGTTGTCACAGTTTTGGCGAATCATCATTCGATATGCGTAAAACTTCATTGAACTGATTTTTTTATTTGTCTCGACACCTAAAAGCTTAAATTACCTATATGAAGTAGCAAACAAAAAATTTTTTTTACTAACCGTTCACCGGATTTATTTATATATCCTAAGTGATATCCATGAACAGAACAACAGAACATGAGCGGATATTGCATTGCGTCGTAAGACCGATGTGTCTCACTTATCCATTTTAGTGCGTTTTGATTTCAACGTTTGATGACAATATCACGCGACTGCAATATTTCTCCAACAACAACAACTGATAATTCGCTAACTGTAGGTGCATTATATTGTCTTTCATGTGTCCTGTTGGTCTTTTATCCGCTTGTATGATTATATTATGATCATCTGTTGGCATACGTTCCAACGAAATCGTAAACAGTTTAATGAGGCCATTGTGTTCGTGTAACATTTGCTGCAATTGTTCGATTATTTCTCTTTTCGTTGTATTGAAGATAGCACAACGCCGATTTACTTCATGTGAATCTCCCAGAAAGTAAATTTGGAGAAAATTTAAATTTGGACCGATTTGAACAGATGCTCTATATTGAATGTTTGGATCATATCGAAAACCTGCCCGTTCAATGTTCACAAAAGAAAGATGTTGCCGTTGTACGACGAGGAGTCCCGTGTCGCAACTGAGAGAAAACAGGCTGCCTACCACGCGATGTTACGATCGACCACAACACGTGCGGGATGGGATAGATACCGAGAGTTGCAGAGGGAAGCGAGACGTATTTGTAGACAGAAAAAGAAAGAGGCCGAAATGCATCAGTACGAAGAGCTTGATAAGCTGGCCGACAGGGGTTATTCTCGAAAATTCTACGAAGAGATGCGGCGACTTACAGAAGGTTTCAAGACCGGAGCATTCTCTTGTAGAATAGAGATGGTAAATATTTGAGTACCTGTGACTTTGACACTGCTACTTAAAAATCACTGGTCACAGCTGTGACAAGTTTCCTAAAGTAGCAGTGACAGCAATTAACGAACAAAGTAGCAGTCACAGTATCACATGAAAAATTGCGACTGTGAAAAAATCGCATTCACCGTAGAATATTAAAAATTGCGACTGTGACAAAGTAGCAGTCACAGTATCATATGAAAAATTGCGACTGTGACAAAATAGCATTCACCGTGGAATATAAAAAATTGCGACTGAGATGAATTCATATTCATTGAAGCTATGAATTTTCCTCAATTTTAGATAAGTACTAGCTGATCCGACAAACTTCGTTCTACCCAAAATAGATTTTTTTTATTTTCAAAAGTTACACCGGTATTGGTTTTAATAGAATATGCACGATTTTTCCTTATTTCATTGTGTATACTTTAAATACCGCCTTTTTTGTCCTTAACAAATTCCCAGTATTGAAAAATAGTGAAGAAAAAATTATTGCTGAGTTTTTTGAACTGTTTTTGATAAAAAAAATTAAATAAAAAAACATGATATACAGGCAGGTTTTGCAATTTTCTTCCGAGTGAAATTTTGTGGAAAATATGTACCTTCCGTACCTAATTTGACAAAATTTTTACAAATTTTACTCAGTAGTGACCTGCCAGAACCAGCCTGATGAACATTTTTTTCAAGGGTACATTAATGCTTTTTGAATTTAATTGCTTGAAAAATGCTACTCTTTTCAATAATGCTGACACATCGCGTCCAGGATTTGTTGACAATTTAATAAAATTAAGTTTGTACTATTCTCATTCAATTTTATTAGTTTTAATCGAGTCTCGAAAATATATAATTTTAGTAAATATTAAGTTTAGGGCTGCGCGGTACACGATATTTTTGGTTTTCTGTTCCGCGGCGTAAATAAACAGTGAGGAAGGTTTTCCAACACGGGAACACGCCACATAGAGCTGGCCATGCAGCAAGCAAGACATTTCCAAATTTATGCCGCATACTTCCAGCGACTGCCCTTGTGACTTGTTTATTGTCATCGCAAATGCAAGTTTCACTGGGAACTGCAAACGTCTGAATTGGAATGGCAAATCTGTTGAAGTTAATGGAATTCGGAGATGTAAGCATTCCTCTCCCTTGAACGGGCCTTTCAAAATGCTTGCCACTATTAAATTGTCCATTAGCTTGGTCACAATCAGTCGAGTACCATTGCACAGTTTGGGAGCATGAAGATTCCGTAGCATAATAACTACAGACCCAACTTTGAGACGCAAATTATGAGGACATGCGTTTAGCTCATCCGCCGTTGTTGATTTTGGAATCACGGGAAGTGTTTGTCTAAAGTCGCCCGACAGCAATATCATCACTCATCCAAAGCAAATCTCTCAGTGTTCGGTTGAGTGCTTCTAATGAGACAGGGCCATTGTGCATTCATCCCATATGATTAACTTACATATTTTTAAAACTTGTGCCTTTGATGATTGCTTTGAAATATTGCAAATAGGACCTTCGTGTATTTGTAAGTTTAATGGAAGCTTTAATGCTGAATATGCCGTTCTTTCACCTACTAACAGTGTTGTAGCAATCCCGGTAGATGCAAGAGCTAATGCAATACCACCTTGACGACGTATTGCTGCTAGTATTAAAGACAATAGGAACGTTTTGACAGTCCCGCCGGACGCATCGAGGAAAAATATGCCACCGTTCCCACTATCTACAGCATTTATTAGTTGATTGTACTCACTGCTTTGCTGTTCATTCAACAGTGGAACATTTGTTTGTTCTTGTTGTTGCAAGTGAGTTATATCGTAAGCACGCTCGCGTTCCAATTCGCGACTCACTAAATCCCTTGTTTGACGACTTGGTGCCGGCATATGAACTTCAATCAATAGTTTTCCACTTATAAGTAAATATAAATTTTCAATAAGGACTAATGCTTCATTGTAGATGTCAGCCTTCATTTGTAAGTCGACATTTCTCGTCGCTAATCGCAGGCAATGCAAAATATCTTCTGCCATGTCATCTTTGTACGTATCCCATAATAGACGCGGGTTTGAAGGCTGACATGTCGAAATTATAATAGCGAAAAGTGTACAAACTGCAGTGGCTGACGAAGAAGCTATTGCATCCGCTAGCGTTTGATTCCAGTGACTGTCGTGTTCAAGCAATTGCAATTGTTGACATGCTTGTCGAAATGTTGCACAAATGGTACCATCTACAGTCCTCAATGATTCAGATGAAGTTGAACCGCGTACATTAATCAAAAGCAAACGTAGGTAAAAGCAATCATCGTTCTTTGGATGGATTGTGTAAATTCTTCCCAATGCATCAGTTGAAAAAGCACCTGGATAACCATCTACCGGATGGCCGTTCTTCCTGCGCAACCATTTCTTCGACGATGCATTCCATGTACAATACCGAGGCATCTCCGAGTAAAACAATGTTCTCGCGAACGGATCACTGGCGCAAGTTGCCAAGAAACTTGTTAAAGTGGTTGCTGGTGGTATTTCCGTTCGCTGTAAATAAACTCACTGGCCATTCTCCAAATGAGCTGCCAGGTGCACAACAGTAGGATGGCGTTCATGAATTGCAAATGAAAATATTCTCCAGATTGCTTCATTGTAGTTCACATATCTTCCCATTTGAAATTTGCTAATTTCATCTTGTTCAACGCCAATAACCGCCATATCGCTTCCTTTTGTAACATATTTGCAAACATACTTAATTGATTTTATTGAACTACAATACTCAACATTTATATGTGTTTTGATTGCCTTAGACAAAATTGGCGAATATGGAACGATCCACGTAATTCTTTCCTTTCAATTGAGTGATGAATGTTCTGCCATTGTCAGCGGGTGAGCGACGCCGATAGAGAGGGTATCCGTCATTTCCAGTTTGAGTTTCCGAAATAAAAGCACGGGGATAGGGTTTTTGCATTTACTGTCCGACATACAAACCGAAGATGGATCGTGTTCTCCGCATGGCCCATGAACCATATTGGCATCACCACTTCGTGCAACTCTGGATCTATTTCAACATCAGGAATTGCGGCGGAAATAATGTCATCATTTTGGTCAGGTGTAATTTTCTCCACCATCCAAAGAAGAATGTGTGCGTGAGCCAAACCTCTCTTCTGCCACTCCACTGAGTACATCCAGCATCGAACAGTGCCATATATACGTTGTTTCGTAATAAAGTCCATCGAACATCTGAGTTTTTGTTTAAACACGCGTGGCGATCGCTTGGTGATTGACCGGGATGCAATAGATTCGTAATTTCTGGCCATTTTGGATTGCAAGTAAATGTAACAAACAAATCCGGCCGTCCATAATTGCGCACGTAAGTCATCACATCCTGGGAGTACTCATGCATGTGTCTAGGACTGCCAATATATGTCGATGGCAAAATATAGAGTCGACCAATATCTGTAATATCCGCATCACCATTCATTGCAACTCTTAAGTGAATATACTCTTCAGATCGCAACTTCGACTGATTGTATCGCATGTAATTAAGTCGTTCTGTCTCAACTTTAACGTACATGTCAACTGCATACTGTTAAAATAACCGTCCATATCTCAATAAGTGGTTGTCACAGTTTTGGCGAATCATCATTCGATATGCGTAAAACTTCATTGAACTGATTTTTTTATTTGTCTCGACACCTAAAAGCTTAAATTACCTATATGAAGTAGCAAACAAAAAATTTTTTTTACTAACCGTTCACCGGATTTATTTATATATCCTAAGTGATATCCATGAACAGAACAACAGAACATGAGCGGATATTGCATTGCGTCGTAAGACCGATGTGTCTCACTTATCCATTTTAGTGCGTTTTGATTTCAACGTTTGATGACAATATCACGCGACTGCAATATTTCTCCAACAACAACAACTGATAATTCGCTAACTGTAGGTGCATTATATTGTCTTTCATGTGCCCCTGTTGGTCTTTTATCCGCTTGTATGATTATATTATGATCATCTGTTGGCATACGTTCCAACGAAATCGTAAACAGTTTGATGAGGCCATTGTGTTCGTGTAACATTTGCTGCAATTGTTCGATTATTTCTCTTTTCGTTGTATTGAAGATAGCACAACGCCGATTTACTTCATGTGAATCTCCCAGAAAGTAAATTTGGAGAAAATTTAAATTTGGACCGATTTGAACAGATGCTCTATATTGAATGTTTGGATCATATCGAAAACCTGCCCGTTCAATGTTCACAAAAGAAAGATGTTGCCGCTGTTGTCGTCGAATAATCGCATGTTGTGATCTTACTTCATCACTTTGGCGAGCATGAACTTCCCTTCTTCTCGATCCTTGGTGCTGATTGTGAACTTCCCTTATTCTCAATCGTTCTTGCTGATTGTATGTTTGGTTGACATCTTCTAACTGGCGCGTGCTATTCTCCAGCGGTCTATTTCGTGGTGATACCCTCTCAATAACACTTACCCTTTGACGTGCTCTGCTATTTCGTGTTCTCCTTTCGGCCTGGGAACTCCGAGAAGTGTAACCAAACGTACTGATTCTTGGCATCGTAACAAATATCTAATTGGAAATGATCATTCATTTGCATAAAGTTAAATGTAAGGTTTTACGGACCAATAACTTACCTTTGAAAATTCAAAAAACAAAAAAAAAATTGAATTAAACTAAGGAAGCAGATCAATTGAATGATAAATTCCAATGTACATAAATCGGTATTCGCCAACATGCTAAATCACTTTCACTAAATAACTCACTTTTTAAAACAAAATATATCAATATATCAGTAAAGCAAGGCGCATTTTTATTGCCCTCTAAATTTTGCGTGTTCGATTGCAAAGCAAAATTGACGTTTAATTTAATTTGTGTTTGTTTCATAAAACTGCCATTTCCATAAACCAAAAATAGCACGTAACACAACCAAAATTACGATATAACCGCCACAGTCACCGATAAATAAACAAAAATAGCAAGAAACAACCAAAATGTCGTGCTAGGTGGAAAATGAGATAAATATATGGTGGATTAACAACCAAAATAATTGTGGATTGTATGGGAGGTACCACGCCCCCTTTTTCGATAACGCCAAGTTTTATGGGTGAGAAGGGTGTTGTTTCCTATAGCTCTATAACAATTTTCATGTTCCTACCTTAAACACTTTTGAAGATATTCACCTTGAAAAATTTAGTTTGAATGGGAGGTGCCACGCCCCCTTTTCCGATTACTCCTTCTTTTATGTGTAGGAAGGCTTTTGATGCCATGTAGGTCTATACCAATTTTCAGGTCCCTACCTTGAACCCTTTCACAGATATTCTGCTTTAAAAAAATTTTGTTTGTATGGGAGGTACCACGCCCCCTTATTCGATAGCCCCGGTTTTATAGGTGAGAGTGGTGTTCTTATCCTGTAGCTCTGTACCAATTTTCATGTTCCTACCTTAAACACTTTTGAAGATATTCGACTTGAAAAATTCAATTTGTATGGGAGGTGCCTCGCCCCCTTAATATTTTGTTCTGATTTTAAGACATGACCTGCACGTGGTAATAACAAACAAATCCCCCAAAGAAAGTATTTCATTTGGTTCAGCCGTTTTCGAGTTTTAGCGTTACAACTATACACCATTTCATTTTTATATTTTATAGATAAAAGATAAATTGGTTAACATATAAAAAGTTAACTTATCTTTAAACGGGAAATATTTATGTACAAATTGAATTGATTACAGAAACCTCAATGCTGTAGTAAAGCCAATTATAAAACGTTTAATCTTAACTCATTAAACGCTAGTGTTACATATATGTAACGCTCCAATCTTTCACATAAATCTACGACTTTTTCGAAATGCAATTTTAAATGCTCCAAATTATAAATTAGAATTGAAGTGAACAAATCAAAGAATAAGTGTGCACTATATTTTGCCCTTTCCGTTTAGTGTAACAAAATTAGTAGCGCAGTGAACAGGAAGCCGATTTCACACACATAAAAAAACTGTCGAAATGGGAACACGTTGTCGGTAAGTACGATTTTTAATAAAGTGTCACCGATTTATGTGAAAAGAGTGTTTTGTATATTTTGATAGTGTTTGAAATTTTATGCTAATAAAAAAAAAAAATTGAAAATGACTGTATTTGTAGGTTTTTTTTTCGTCTTGTGTAGCTGTGACATATATGTCACGTTCGCGGGTTCACCTTATGAATTGTAAGTATAACTATATAATATATATATATTTATGTGCGTGTTCTTCCGTTATTAGGGCAAAACTAACTGTTGAAGAATTTTGCGCAGTTTTGGACGAATTGACAAATAATGAAGAAGAAGAAGTGGAAGCTAACGGGTGATTTTTTTGAGGTTAGGATTTTCATGCATTAGTATTTGACAGATTACGTGGGATTTCAGACATG
The DNA here is from genome assembly GCA_027475135.1 of Bactrocera correcta. Taxonomy (NCBI): domain Eukaryota; kingdom Metazoa; phylum Arthropoda; class Insecta; order Diptera; family Tephritidae; genus Bactrocera; species Bactrocera correcta. Next base: position 18,047,160 of record CM050322.1, on the reverse strand, counting down.
GTGTCAAAGAGAAAGATGCTCAGTATGCTTTGACATTTCATCATGAATAGACTTACTAACGAGCAACGCTTGCAAATCATTGAATTTTATTACCAAAATCAGTGTTCGGTTCGAAATGTGTTTCGCGCTTTACGTCCGATTTATGGTCTACATAATCGACCAAGTGAGCAAACAATTAATGCGATTGTGACCAAGTTTCGCACTCAGTTTACTTTATTGGACATTAAACCAACCACACGAATGCGTACAGTGCGTACAGAAGAGAATATTGCGTCTGTTTCTGAGAGTGTGGCTGAAGACCGTGAAATGTCGATTCGTCGCCGTTCGCAGCAATTGGGTTTGTGTTATTCGACCACATGGAAGATTTTACGCAAAGATCTTGGTGTAAAACCGTATAAAATACAGCTCGTGCAAGAACTGAAGCCGAACGATCTGCCACAACGTCGAATTTTCAGTGAATGGGCCCTAGAAAAGTTGGCAGAAAATCCGCTTTTTTATCGACAAATTTTGTTCAGCGATGAGGCTCATTTCTGGTTGAATGGCTACGTAAATAAGCAAAATTGCCGCATTTGGGGTGAAGAGCAACCAGAAGCCGTTCAAGAACTGCCCATGCATCCCGAAAAATGCACTGTTTGGTGTGGTTTGTACGCTGGTGGAATCATTGGACCGTATTTTTTCAAAGATGCCGTTGGACGCAACGTTACGGTGAATGGCGATCGCTATCGTTCGATGCTAACAAACTTTTTGTTGCCAAAAATGGAAGAACTGAACTTGGTTGACATGTGGTTTCAACAAGATGGCGCTACATGCCACACAGCTCGCGATTCTATTGCCATTTTGAGGGAAAACTTCGGACAACAATTCATCTCAAGAAATGGACCCGTAAGTTGGCCACCAAGATCATGCGATTTAACGCCTTTAGACTATTTTTTGTGGGGCTACGTCAAGTCTAAAGTCTACAGAAATAAGCCAGCAACTATTCCAGCTTTGGAAGACAACATTTCCGAAGAAATTCGGGCTATTCCGGCCGAAATGCTCGAAAAAGTTGCCCAAAATTGGACTTTCCGAATGGACCACCTAAGACGCAGCCGCGGTCAACATTTAAATGAAATTATCTTCAAAAAGTAAATGTCATGAACCAATCTAACGTTTCAAATAAAGAACCGATGAGATTTTGCAAATTTTATGCGTTTTTTTTTTTTAAAAAGTTATCAAGCTCTTAAAAAATCACCCTTTATATACATATATAGAGGCTACTGACGCGGGTGCTCTTTCAGGTGATGATTCGGCAGACAAAGACGGCGGTACTTTGGAAAACTTGTCACATACACAGCTTGTCGAGGATTGTGAAATTGTTACAAGAAAAAATACCGACTTTGAAGAGAACCCCAACTTTGATATGGAAGCTGAAATTTTAGACTTCTAAAATCATTCTATCTCAGAGTTTAAAGAAAAACCTTTTGGAGGAATCATTTGCTTCTGTGCAAGCATCCGAAAAGCCGAGTACATCGCGTTCAACTCAAAAGCCTAGGGAACAAACCAATTCTCGTCGTCGTAAGATAACTGCAGGTCAGTCACATAGTAAGGCTAAGAGAGCCAAACCATCCTTTACGTGGGTCGATGATAATATCGAACCTAGATCTCCAATTTTCCCTGAGGGTAATTACAGTGACTGCACCAACCTAGAGCTATATGAGCAATTCCAAAAGTTTTTTGATGATGAATTATTGCAAATGCCGTGTGACGAGTCAAACAGTTATTCGCTCTTAAATAATAATGGAAACCCAAATATTACAGTTGGAGAAATGAAAGTATTTTTAGGAATTCTGATAATAAGTGGATATACCTATTCTCCAAACAAAGAAGCATATGGGAGCGTTGACAAAAATATTCAAAATCTTGTGATTATTGACTCGATGAGGCGTGATCGTTTTCGAACTATCTTTGGAAATCTACACTTTATTGACCCCGGAAAGACAAATTTATCGGATAAAATATGGAAATTGAGACCCCTAACTGATGCTTTGAAAGCGAATTTTGCTAAAAATTTTTATCCAGAGCGGAATTTGTTCTACGATGAATCAATGGTGGAATACTACGACAGGTACGGTTGTAAACAATTTATGAGAGGCAAACCGTTGAGATTTGGTTATAAAATGTGGTGTCTAAATACGCCTTCCGGTTATCTTCTAAACTTCGAGATGTATCAGGGAAAAAACTCTAGGACCAACGAAGAGTACGCTGCAAACTATGGAAAGAACGCTGCTACGTTGTTTTCAATGACCGATAAAACGTGGAAGCCACTTCCGTTTCAATTCTTTTTCGATAATCACTTCACTTCAATACCTGGTTTGGTTGGATTAAAAAAAAATGGGATATGAGGGAACTGGAACAATTCGGCAGAATTCAATACCAAACTCTTGCCCTTTGCCACTAAAAAATAAGTTAAAAAAAAGGAACGTGGTTATATGGCTATAGGAGCTTGATGCTAGATATGACCTAACTGGCCATTTCATAGTTAGAAATCCTACCAGGAGACGCTGTGCTGGAAACAACTGCCAGCGATCAATAAACACCAAATATGTAAAGTGTGACGTAGGTTTGTGTGTGGATTGTTTCTACAACTTTCACTTTAGACCAGTTTGAATTTTCTTTCTCAACCAAAAATTGATGAATTTTCATACGTTTGTACTTGTTTCGTTTTCTTTTTGTAAACTTTATAATTAAAATTATAAAATTGATGAATTAAATCCAATGGAAGTGTTTATTTACATGTTAGTATCAAACATTGTATTACATAGCAGAAACCGGCGAGCGTTACATATATGTCACGGGTCGTGCAGACCCCCCCGGATAGGGGTTGAAACTTTTGTTTGTAGTTTTGTGTACATATCAACCCTTGTAGTATCCACACAAAGTTTGGTTCCTTTATTTTTGCTATTTAGCTTTCGCGTTTAATGGGTTAAAATTGCATCAATTTATATAGTAATTTAAAAAAAAAACTTATAAAAAGTATTTTATAAGTAACGAAATATTTTTAAAAGTATGTTTTCGTTTAATTTAAATACTTTCTATTGAGTATCCTTATATTGAAAAAAAAACCTTCAGAGAATATATTTATTGTGACTTTAAAAATGTGCGTCTTAAAAAATAACGGATAATGTACAAACGGTTACAAATCAGTTTGCTTATATTTAATAAAAATTAAAGATGTCTGTGTCAAAAATAACCAAAGCAAGTTATGTGTGGCAATTTTTTAAGGAAGTGGATGCTGTTTTCGCAAAATGTGATATTTGTAAATGCAGAATATGATATAAAACGTCAACATCAAATTTAAAAAAACATATGGAACGGAGGCATCCTACTGTTCGATTGGAAATGGTAATATAATTGTGAAGTTATTATCAAATTGGTATTGTGAAAATATTTTTGCAGACGGAAATTACGCCAGCGCCGCAAAATGCGCCTGTTACAAACTAAGGTGTCGCGGGTCTAAAATCAAAAAGTGAAATAACAAGCAAGTTATTGCAGCTGTTTACGGTGGATTTGCAACCTTTCTCTATAGTTGAGGACAAAGGTTTTCGGGAATTTGTAACAGCCCTAAATCCATCTTATGACATTCCTAGCAGACGTGTGATTTCAAAATCAATGGAATGTAAACATAAGGTGCGAGAAATGATTAGGAGCGGGGAAATGTTTTGCATCACCACTGATTGTTGGACATCGCGGAACACGTCTAGTTTCATTGCTGTAACTGCACATTATGTGTCCGAAAATTTTGAACTAACGTCAGTGCTTTTATTGTCATCCCAACTGAGGCAAAATCATACAGCTGAAAACTTAAGTGAGGCGATACAACAAATCGTAAGTGATTGGAAAATTAACGATAAAATATTGCTAGCTGTTTCGGATAATGCTAGTAACATAAAAAGTGCTATAATTAATAAGTTAGGTTGGAAGCATTTTGGATGTATGGCTCATACAATTAATTTAATTGTAAAAGCTGGATTACGCATTCCTGAGTGTGATTTTTTAAGAGCTTGATAACTTTTTTTAAACAAAAAAACGCATAAAATTTGCAAAATCTCATCGGTTCTTTATTTGAAACGTTAGATTGGTTATGACATTTATTTTGGGAAGTTAATTTCATTTAAATGTTGACCGCGGCGCGTCTTAGTCGGTCGTCAACTAGGGGAACTTTTGTTGTAGTTTTCGGAATACCCAATTTTTCAACAAGTTTGTTCCATTGCTATAGTTCGCTTGGTAAAATTGCTCAATTTAAAGACTTCGTAGAAAAAAATGTTAAAGTCTTTAAAGTGAATATTTGTGGCTTGTTTTCTTAATTTAGACTTTCTATTGATTCCTTAATAAAAAAAATTAGAATATTTTAGTGACTTTAAAATGTGCGTCTTAAAAAATAACGATCATGTCAACGGTTAAAAGTTCTTATTTTTAAAAATAAAGTTTTTTGAAAATCCGAAGTTATTGTGGCATTTTAAAAAGTTGCTTTTCCAAAAGTATATTTGAAAGCAGAATATCATATAACGCAACATCTTTAAAAAAACATATGTAACAGGAAATTCAGTTCTTGAAAATTTTTTGGAAGTAAAAATTTGTTTGTGAACGATAGCGAGGGAAAAATTCCCCGTCAGCGCCCAAAACAGCGCCTTTAAAAAATGTGGGGGTCCAAAATCAAAAAAGTGTACAAACCCAAGCAAGTTATTGCAGCTTTTCGGGGTTTTGAAATTGGCTTAGTTGAACGGCTTCTGGGAATTTTCACCCCAAATCCATTTTGCATTTACGACAGCCTTTTCAAAAAAGGGAAGTCATAAGGTGCAAAATTTGGAGGGGGAAATTTTTGTCCCCATTTGTGGAACCGGGGAACACTCTATTTTTGGTAATGCAAATTTCCAATGTTTTTGCAACGTTGCTCGTTAGTAAACTCTAAATCATACATAAAAATTAAAGGGGGCATCCCTGAAGTGATTTTCTAATTTGCAGCTGTTTGGAAACCCCCTAGTAACTGTCAAATTTAACTAATTGGTTGGAAGATTTTAACTCAAAAAAATTTTTTCAACCCCGTTAGAACAAGTAACTGATAAAGTTAAAATAATAGTTGCTCACTTCAAGAAAAGTACTTCAGCGAATGAAGCGTTTGAAAATTACCAGCGCAACAGCGGTAAAGAACCTCTAAAATTAATTCAACAAGTTGAAACGAGGTGGAACTCCACACTGGCAATGTTGGAGCGTTTTTCGGAGTTGGAGGAAGCGGTGAAATGTACTTTGGTAATTATCAACAAAAATTTACCTATATTAACCAGCGACGAGTGGGCGACTGTTGCTGATTTGTGCAAAATTTGTAAACCATTTAGAGATGCAACAGTAAGCATTAGTGGTGAAACATATTGCACAGGTTCGATGGTAATACCAATCGCAAATGGTCTATTAGATGTGTATAGACACTTGCGAACTGAAATATTTTCAAACACTATACAAAAAGTGGTTGAAATTTTTTTGAATGGAATTAGGGAACGTTTTAGCAGTTTACAACACAGTAATACACTTACGGTAGCTACTTTTCTAGACCCCAGATTGAAATTAGTGGCGTTGACTGATGAATCAGTACATAACACAAAAAAACTTATAAAACGTTATCTAATAGATATGCAATGGGAAGAAATAGAATTTCAGACTGAAAGAACAGAAGAAAATATTGAAAAATCAGTATAAATATGGAGTTCTTTCGATAAATACGCTAATGAACATAAACCACATAGTAGCGTAGAAGCAAAAGCCATTATTGAAAAATTGGAAGATGGTCTGGTTTCCCGTAGATACGACCCATTTCATTGGTGCCTTGAAAATAAATACAGATACCCTAAAATGGCAGAATTAGCCAAAAAGTATTTATGTGTTTTAGCCTCCTCCGTTCCTTGCGAGAGAATTTTTTCCAAAGCGGGGCAAATTGTATGTGATCGTCGGTCAAGATTAAGCGAAAGGAATACTGAAATATTGTTGTTTTTGAATACAAATGGAAAATATTTACAAACATAATATTTTGGCCTTCTTTTCCATTTATTGTAAATATTTTTAACACTATTTAATTCTATCTTTTATGTATGTATATACTTTGTATTTGGTGATTTTCTAAAAATGAATTTACTATGTTAATTTCTGTTTATTCTAATAAATATGTACATTGTACCTAAATGAAAAAGGAAACAATTTTGTTCTACTTAATTGGCCTATGTATGTTACAATTTTTATTCCAGTCACAGTCACAGTTTAAAATCACTGCTACTACAAAGTCACAGTCAAAAGTAGCAGTGTTCCTTAAAAGTCACAACATTGCCCATATCTATTGAAGAACAACCAAATTATGGAGGGAACACTTCTCCAGCCTGCTGAATAGCAGTGAACGCACAACACCAGGAGAAGGCGAACCCGATTCCCCAATCGACGACCATGGAGCAGACGTTGCAGAAGTTCGAATAGCAATTGCCCGCCTGAAGAACAACAAAGCGGCAGGGACCGACGGCTGAGCTATTCAAACACGGCGGCGAAGAACTGATAAGGAGCATGCATCAGCTACTTTGCAAAATATGGTCCGATGAGAGCATGCCCAACGATTGGAATTTAAGTGTGCTATGCCCAATCCTTAGAAAAGGAGACCACACAATCTGCGCCAACTGCCGTGGGATAAGCCTCCTCAACATCGCGTACAAGGTTCTATCAAGCGTATTGTGTGAAAGATTAAATCCCACCGTCAACAAACTGATTGGACCTTATCAGTGTGGCTTTAGACCTAGCGAATCATCAACCGACCAGATAATCACTATGCGCCAAATCTTGGAAAAGACCAGTGACCCCACCTATTCGTCGATTTCAAAGCTGCTTTCGACAGCACGAAAAGGAACTGCCTCTATGCCGCGATGTCTGAATTTGGTATCCCCGAAAATCTAATACGGCTGTGTAAACTGACGTTGAGCAGCACCAAAAGCTCCGTCAGAATCGGGAAGGACCTCTATAAGCCGTTTGATACCAAACGAGGTTTCAGACAAGGCGACTCCCTATCGTGCGATTTCTTCAATCTGCTGCTGGAGAAAATTATTCGAGCTGCAGAACTTCATTGAGGAGGTACAATCTTTTATAAGAGTGTATAGCTGCTGGCGTATGCCGATGACATTGATATCATTAGCCTCAACACCCGCGCCGTAAGTTCTGCTTTCTTAAGAATGGTCAAGGAAGTAAAACAAATGGGTCTGGCAGTGAACGAGGGCAAGACGAAATATTTCCTGTCATCAAACAAACAGTCGTCGCACTCCTGCCTTGGCACTCACGTCACTGTTGACAGTCATAACTTTGAAGTTGTAGATAATTTCGCCTATTTAGGAACCACTATTAACACCACCAACAATGTCAGCCTGGAAATCCAACGCAGGATTACTCTTGCCAACAGGTGCTACTTCGGACTGAGTAGGCAATTGAAAAGTAAAGTCCTCTCTCGACGAACAAAAGCCAAACTCTATAAGTTCCCGTCCCGCTATATGGTGCAGAGACTTGGACGTTGACAACAACCGATGAGTCGACGTTACGAGTTTTCGAGAGAAAGGTTTTGCGAAAGGTTTATGGTCCTTTGCGCATTGGCCACGGCGAATATCGCATTCGATGGAACGATGAGCTGTACGAGATATACGACGACATTGACATAGTTCAGCGAATTAAAAGACAGCGGCAACGCTGGCTAGGTCATGTTGTCCAGATGGTAGAAAACACTCCAGCTCTGAAAGTATTCGCCGCAGTACCCGCCGCGGGAAGCAAAAGGAAGAGGAAGACCACCACTCCGTTGGAAGGACCAAGAGGAGAAGGACCTGGCTTCGCTTGTAATATCCAATTGGCGCCACGTAGCGAAGAGAAGAAACGACTGGCGCGCTGTTGTTGACTTGGCCATAATCGCGTAAACGGTGCCTACGCCAGTAAAGAAGAAGAAGAATTGTAGGATGAATTTAATGATTACTTTGAATTTCCTTCAAGAAGCCATTGTTTATTTCATGTTTCTTCGCAAGACCAGCCTTGCCATTTTCGCATTTTATTGAAAAAATATATAAAAAATTAGTACTAGATTTCTTCAGAGCTGTATACTAGCACAAGAAATTTACCGCTGGAAATATTATTCACCATTTCGTAAGCGTTTTTTTTTTATGAAGTTTTTACATTTCTTGAGAGCTGGGTACTAAGCTTTATTATGAAAATAGCGTGGGATGCTCCATTTATGAAAAATATGTCACAAAGCACCCCACGCTTTGCGTTATGTTATTTGCGACCAAAGCACACTTTTTTAAACTGGCGGACATGATTCCGGTCGAAATACTCAACCGATTTGCCTACTAGACCGGGAGCTGAATAGAGTTGAGTGTGCAAAATATAAATAGTTTTGAACAAAGAAAAGCTTGCAGATTATGATTCTGAATGGAGACTTATTAGTCCAATTTTTTTTACTCCATCCTCGATAAATTGGACGAAACAAATGCTTTACAATTTTAATTGTTGTTTTATATATCCAATTGTCTTTATGATTCCAATTGTTTTTTATGATTAAAGATACTTATATTATAGATACTCAATTGGAATAAAAATTTATTACGAAAAATCAAATTTTTACATAAATTAAAAAAAAAAAAGTGAATGGACAATCTTTTTTGTTTTGACAGTCATTATTAATGCATTTGCATAACAAAATACAGCTAAGTGATTTTTTGCAAGAACAAGCCTGTGTTTGACATTTCGATGTGCATTTACAAGGCTGAATCAGCAATTCGGGCAATGGTGGTTTCGTCAGTTGCTGTGAGTACAATTTATCATATCTTTTTTCATATCCTAATAAGGTGTAATCAATAGGTTCTAGTAGTGTTTGGTCAGCATTTATCCATACATACGCTCGTGGTGAAGCTCTTAAGAAATGTAAATGTGGAGCATCTGATGTACAAATTACTATGTATTAATAAATTTAATCCGAAGCAGTTATTTTGGGAAATTAGTCTATACCGAAGTTGATCAGCATTTAATTTTTTTTTGTGAGAAAAGATATGTGCAAATAGTTTCTACTTCTGTTAACTGTTCGACACTTAGGTATGGATTCCCTAAATGCCTTAGTGCTTTTTGTACAAAATCTAACTATGCAGCTTTTAGACCTTTTATTGAGGCTAATCTACTAGTCGAATCGCAACCAGTTAGAGAATGTATTGCTGGCAAAATACGACAAATGTTTTCGCCAAGTCAATTGACATCCTGAAATGTATTTATTCTTATATGAACCGTCAAACCACAGACTTGAACAACCTAGACATGATAGTTTATTCCAAAAATAAATTCCCAAGATAAAAACATCTGTATCAACGCTAAGGATTATGATATGACCATATTGGAATTTTACTGCGTGAAACATGTGAGAAAACATCCTTGAATCGGCTTCTAAATGGTTTGAATATAAGTCAGGTACTTCAAAAAACGAACAGCCTTGTAATTTAAAACATTTTTTTTGATAATCAAATCCTCCACAAATATATAACTCGTAATCTTCTAGTACTTGTATGTATCTAGGAGCCGCAGCACAGATGAATCGAACGAACTGAAATTTATTTTCAGTACTTTTAACCCTAGTTACAAAATTATAAAACTTACTTTTTTTATGGGGTCAGATAACTTTTTATTTTTCAATATAAATCGCTCATTTTCAAATGTTTTTAACATAGGCTCTCCATTTTCTACTATATTTAGTAAACATTGCGAAAAAGATTCTTCTGCAAGTTCACCGGTGTAAACATTTCGAAGCGCGCAGTTCACGTTGTCATCATTGTAAGGATTGCATGCATTAAAATACTTTATGGTATTTTATTTTGAGGTCTACCTGATGGATTTTTTTGAATTTCTTGGTAGTCGTAAATAATCACGATAACAGTGTTTATGGTATCTCACTTCCATCGCACATAAATCAAGTGGATGTTGGCAAGTGCTAATTTTTGTGTAAACATCGTCTTGTTTTTTTCGGACAGTATTCAAAATTTGTTCCGTTGCCGAAATTTCAAAACTCATATAAAGGTTTTGTTTTTATTTTTTGTTTCTTTACCGCAGATTAAACAATATTTTTCTTTGTCAAATTTTAAAGAAGCTCTTGATGACTTACGGACAGATTCAGTACCAGAAACAGTTGCTTCTACTGCAGAAGAGGTGGAAATAGAGACATTCTCCTGTTTATACAATGCCACTTCTCGAAGCCTTATTTTTTCTTCACTAATGTAAGTTGCCGGAGGATGGAGTCATGTGTAGAAGTTCACGCAAGTGAGGAAAGTTCTCTGATCGCCATTCACTTGGGAGTGGCCAGAAACGATTCTTTTACTTATGACTCAAGCAGCTCACGACTTCCGGTCTTTGACCAAGTATCCTCTGGGTAGCCTAAGAACATCCGTTTGAAGGCGAGCTAAAGTGAGAAGGCGAAACATCCCCTGCATAGGGTTGTGCGCTGGGTTTGGGACCCGCCACGTAAAAAAACACCCCCAATGAAAAGGAAAAAACAGCCTCGGATGAGAGACCCCCCTTTTGATGACGACCACGGCAAACGAAATAAGGACTATGATTTGAGGGCATGCACCTGGAATGTCCGGTCCCTTAATTGGGAAGGTGCCGCTGGCCAGCTGGTAGATGTCCTCGTAAAGATAAAGGCTGACATCACCGCCGTCCAAGAAATGCGATGGACGGGACAAGGACAGAGACGAGTAGGTCCTTGTGACATTTACTACAGTGGCCATATAAAGGAGCGCAAGTTTTGTGTTGGATTCGTGGTGGGAGAGAGACTCCGTCGCCGAGTACTATCATTCACTCCTATGAATGAACGTCTAGCCACAATCCGCATCAAAGCGAGGTTCTTCAACATATCGCTGATTTGCGCCCACGCCCCGACGGAAGAGAAGGACGATGTGACCAAAGATGCCTTTTATGAGTGCTTGGAGCGCACCTTTGAGAGATGCCCCCGCCACGATGTCAAAATCGTGCTTGGCGACTTCAACGCCAGGGTGGGCAAAGAAGGTATCTTTGGCACTACGGCCTCAGCCTCCACGAGGAAACATCCCCAAATGGGTTGAGGCTGATCGACTTCGCCGGGGCCCGAAATATGGTTATCTGTAGTACTAGATTCCAGCATAAGAAGATACATCAAGCTACCTGGCTGTCTCCGGATCGAAAAACCACCAACCAGATCTATCATGTTGTGATAGACGGAAGACACGTCTCCAGAGTTCTAGACGTGCGTACGCTCCGAGGTCCTAACATCGACTCGGACCGCTATATTGTTGAAGCCAAAATTCGCACCCGCATCTGTGCAGCAAAAAACGCACGCCAACAAACACAAGGAAGGTTCGACGTCGAGAAGCTGCAATCACAACAGACAGCCGAACGATTTTCTACTCGGCTTGCACTCCTGCTCTCTGAGAGCACTCGCCAACAACTCGGTATAAGGGAGCTGTGGGACGGCATTTCAAACTCCTTACGTACAGCTGCAACCGAAACCATTGGTTTTCGGAAAGTGCAAAGGAACAGCTGGTACGACGAGGAGTGCCGTGTCGCAGCGGAGAGAAAACAGGCTGCCTACCTCGCAACGTTACGATCGACCACAACACGTGCGGGATGGGATAGATACCGAGAGTTGAAGAGGGAAGCGAGACGCATTTGTAGACAGAAAAAGAAAGAGGCCGAAATGCGTGAGTACGAAGAGCTTAATAAGCTGGCCGACAGGGGTAATGCTCGAAAATTCTACGAAAAGATGCGGCGGCTTACAGAAGGTTTCAAGACCGGAGCATACTCTTGTAGAACCCCCAAAGGTGATCTAGTTACCGATGCCCAGAGCATACTTAAATTATGGAGGGAACACTTCTCCAGCCTGCTGAATGGCAGTGAAAACACAACACCAGGAGAAAACGAATCGATGACGATGGAGCAGATGTTCCATTGCCCGACCATGATGAAGTTCGAATAGCAATTGCCCGCCGGAAAAACAACAAAGCGGCAGGGGCCGACGGATTGCCGTCCGAGCTATTCAAACACGGCGGCGAAGAGCTGATAAGGTGCATGCATCAGCTTCTTTGTAAAATATGGTCGGACGAAAGTATGCCCAACGATTGGAATTTAAGTGTGCTATGCCCAATCCATAAAAAAGGAGACCCCACAGTCTGCGCCAACTACCGTGGGATTAGCCTCCTCAACATCGCATATAAGGTTCTGTCGAGCGTATTGTGTGAAAGATTAGATTGGCATTAGACCTGGTAAATCAACAACCGACCAGATATTCACCATGCGCCAAATCTTGGAAAAGACCCGTGAAAGAAGAATCGACACACACCACCTCTTCGTCGATTTCAAAGCTGCTTTCGACAGCACGAAAAGGAGCTGCCTTTATGCCGCGATGTCTGAATTTGGTATCCCCGCAAAACTAATACGGCTGTGTAAACTGACGTTGAGCAACACGAAAAGCTCCGTCAGGATCGGGAAGGACCTCTCCGAGCCGTTCGATACCAAACGAGGTTTCAGACAAGGCGACTCCTTATCGTGTGACTTTTTCAATCTGCTGCTCGAGAAAATTATTCGAGCTGCAGAACTTAATCGAGCAGGTACAATCTTTTACAAGAGTGTACAGCTGCTGGCGTATGCCGATTATATTGATATTATCGGCCTCAACACCCGCGCCGTTAGTTCTGCTTTCTCCAGACTGAACAAGGAAGCAACTCAAATGGGTCTGGCAGTGAACGAGGGCAAGACGAAATATCTCCTGCCATCAAACAAACAGTCGTCGCACTCCCGACTTGGCTCCCACGTCACTGTTGACAGTCATAACTTTGAAGTTGTAGATAATTTCGTCTATTTAGGAACCAGCATTAACACCACCAACAATGTCAGCCTGGAAATCCAACGCAGGATTACTCTTGCCAACAGGTGCTACTTCGGACTGAGTAGGCAATTGAAAAGTAAAGTCCTCTCTCGACGAACAAAAATCAAACTCTATAAGTCGCTCATTATTCCCGTCCTGCTATATGGTGCAGAGGCTTGGACGATGACAACAACCGATGAGTCGACGTTGCGAGTTTTCGAGAGAAAAGTTCTGCGAAAAAAGGGGGATAATACGACAAAACATTGAAAAATTAAAGTTCAGCGAATTAAAAGACAGCGGCTACGCTGACTAGGTCATGTTGTCCGGATGGATGAAAACGCTCCAGCTCTGAAAGTATTCGACGCAGTACCCGCCGCGGGAAGCAGAGGAAGAGGAAGACCTCCACTCCGTTGGAAGGACCAAGTGGAGAGGGACCTGGCTTCGCTTGGAATATCCAATTGGCGCCACGTAGCGAAGAGAAGAAACGACTGGCGCGCTGTTTTTGACTCGGCTATAATCGCATAAGCGGTGTCTACGCCAGTAAAGAAGAAGAAGAATGTAAGTTGCCATACAAGTCTGATGCCATGAACAATTTTGTTCAGTAAAGTCTATATTATTTTTTATTTTCTCAATAATGTCATCTTTTCTCCGATTTTCTGCATTTTAATGAACGATTGTGGATAAATTATTCATTTTATCACAAAACAAACACGATACTTCTTTTAGTCTTTGCTTCTTTGCATTTATCATTTTTATAACACTAATAGAACACTTGAATACAAGAAAATATCAATAATTTTGCTTAGATACAACAATATGAACAGTCAAGCACTAACAATTAGTTGCTACTGACTATTACAAGGGCTATGACACATCGACGCGCATATAGGAGAGAGGGGCAAAGGGAAATGGACCAGCACAGCTGCGGCAACATGTTTTTTTTATGTTGTTTGGGATCTCAGGTAAAAGAATTTGAGCATAGTTGCCGGTCCTCATATTTTGCATACTCAACTTCCTTTGACGCATGCACTATATAAAATTCATAACTTTTTGTAATTTTTTGAAAAAAACGTTAATTACTTTTTCATGTGACAATATTTTTTCATGATTCTAATAGGGACGATAGCCATTCACCTACTTTTTAAGAATAAATTGGGTTTTTGTGTTTCAGATGATCCAAACATGAGAAATATCCGCAGGTGAAAAAAGCATCTCATTCCCCCAGCCATTTCTCCGACAGATGTCATCAAAAAATTCCGAAAAAATTGCTTATACACTCCACGATATACCTCATGATATGTGAAAAAAGTTCTATTATAGAATAAAAATTTCTATAAAAAAAAGTCGAAAGAACAAGCCAGATTACCCTACCGAACCCTTAATTAATAAAAGTTAATACGGACTGACGGGATATCTTCCGCATATATTTGATAATATAATATAATTTCATATAGTAAATATATGATCGTATATCCTATATATGTACATGGCATGCTATCATAATACCCTAAAAAACTTAATGTATTACAACAATATTATATGTAAATCACATTTCGTCATTTGAATTTTTATACGTATCCATCGGCACATATATACGTACATATGTACTCGTATGTAAGTACAATTCAAATTAAGATATTATCGTTTATCAGTAATATTCTGTGCGCACACTTTTCTATATGTGACCTGGTCTACGAAAAGGGACGAAAACTAGTTTTCTGGGAAACAGCTGTTAAAAATAAATTAAGTGAAAGTAAGAAAGAAAGAAGAAAGAATAAGTAAAAGTTGATTTTTTGACACCTAAGCCCCCTTTCCGTAGACCAGGTCACATATGTACATCTAACTAATAATCAATGTTACCTTACGTACATATTTCACAGAAGAACCAAAAAAATAAAGAAAACCAATAATTTTGTTCGCATAATAATAAAAATAAGTTTGAACGAATAAGCAACCCCCGACTACAAGTGGCGGGGTGGAGGTTGCGGTATAAAAGCTAAGAAGATCGTTGAAACTCTTGCGACAGTGGGCGAATTGACACCGCCCCTTCGAAGTATGTGTCTCCCGCAACATGAAAGGGCAGTGTTGTGTAATAAAAAATCTAGGCGCGACGGACCCATAATGGTGTGGGTGATTAAATCTACCTGACCGGTATACGACGCAACATCTTAGAAGAGAATGATGTGAGCTTGATTCTGCCAAGGTATCACCTGCGGCGTGTGTGAGTAAACAGCCACTTCGGTCCTTGTTCAAGAAGTTTGCATTGGGCATAGGAGTAGTAGCCTATGTTGCCCCGGGTGAGCGCCGGTTCGTACGTGATTGCCGGGACCGGCAAAGCGAAGGACTGGCCTCAGGGAACTGGGGTAGGCTGTCCCCGAGGATATACACGTTCCAGTCTATTTCGGCCCTCGGTGCGAGCGAGGTGCTCTCCGCCGGTGTGAGAAGATAGCACACCTCAAGCCAAAGTATCACAACATCCTGTGATCTACTTCTTGGATCTAGGAGGTTCTATAAAACTATTAACTGAAGAAATGCGTCCTCCGCAGCGGTCTATAAGTAAAAATATGAGGGAGATTCTCAGTTCTATAGCACAGCTATATTCAAAAGCCCTTCCTAAAAGGAATAAAACGATGCATGAAGAGGCACCAAATAACCAGCTAGCGGTACGAAATAAAAATACATCAGGAATAGTAGGAAAGATGAAGGCTGGGTAAGCGTAAAGGGCAAGCCACAAAGCCACAAGAAGATTGACCGTAAGCCATCACCACGACCCAATGCTATAGTCATAGCGCGCTCTGGAGATATGTCCTATAGAGACATCCTGATGAAAGTCAGAAAAGAAGAAAACCTGCAAAAACTCGGGGAAAATGTATTGTGTAATAGGAAGATAGCGAAAGATGAAATATTGCTGGAACTAAAAGAAATCCAAATGGAAAGGGCGAGTGAACGAAAGTGCGAAACTGTTAGGAGACTAGGCACAAATCAAAGCGCTTCCACACGAAGTCATAGCAGAAATTCAGGACCTGGACGAAATCATCACTAAAGAGGACATTTCGAAATCCATACGGAAGCAGGTGAAAGAACTAAAGATTTTTGACGCGAGTGCTATAAAGAACCTCAGGGCGGCATAGGCGGGTACACAGGTAGCGCGAGTAAGCCTCCCTGCGCTGGAAGCAAGGTTACTACCAGATGAACGTAAAATTAGGATAGGATGGACGTAAAATTAGAATAGGATGGAGTCTGCAGGCTAAGAGAAAAACCTAATTTAAAAATGTGTTTCATGTGTCTAGAATATGGGCATCTTGCAGCAGCAAGTAGCAATTCGGATGACAAGGGCAAGTGCTGTCTAATCTGTCTCTATATCAGGAAGCTTATAAAAAATTCAATGTATGAAAGTTATCCAGCTAAACCTGAATTACTGCGAAGCTGCGTAAAAGTTACTTAAACAATCCGTCTTTGAAGAGAAGGTGGACGTAGCAATACCGTGCGAACTGTATAAAACCTAGAAAACGCCACATGGGCCTCAGACACCACCAGTAAAGCTGCCATATGGTCATGCTTTCCAGGAAAAGCCACTCTTAGAAAAGGCCTACTTCACACGAGCCAGGATCTGTGGAATCAACTTTTATACTTGCTATATCCCACCGAGTGTCCCACAAGTCGCGTTTGAGAAGATACTGGATGATCTTGTGCATGAAATCCTAACAACTACGAATACCGTAGTAGCGGGAGATTTTAATGCATGTACTGTGGACTGGGGAAGTGTTAGTACGAACAAACGAGGAGACGCTCTTCTCCAAAGCCTTTGTATTACTCGAACTGCTGCTATTAAATACTGGAAAGAGGAACACTTTCGAAAAAATGGTCATGGATCCGTGATTGATATTACGTTTGCTAGTAGTCCGTTGGTACGATCAACATGTTGGGAAGTGTCTGACCTCTATACACATAGTGACCACCTAGCCATCATAATGGAGATCAGAAAATCCAGGAGGCAAACAAGGCCATCGAAGAAACGAGGTACAAAAGAATACTGTGCAGTTGTAACGTTTGACGTTAAAAAAACGTTCAATTCTACGTATTTGCCATATATAATGAGCGCTCTTGAATGCAAAGGAACACCGAAGTATTTGTTGAGAATTATCTCCAAATATCTGTCGAATAGGCTGTTACTCTGCGATACCGATGAGGGGCCAAAAATGGAAAGGGTGGCACCAGACGGCTCAGTTCTGCGTCCACTGCTGTGGAACGTGTTGTATGACGGAGTGCTTCGACTCTCATTAGAAAGAGGGGTCAAGACTATCGGATACGCCGATGACATGGCGATAACGGTGGCACTGCGTCGCGCGAGGCAGCTGGAGTCATAGCGGGTATCATACCACCGGACATAATGACGTTAGAGCTCAAGTTCAAGTAGAGTTTACGAAAAATAAAGAAGCGTTAGGAGGTGTTTTACAACAGCAGAACGAAATAAAGAAAGGGAAAAAGCGCAGCATATTGTTTTTTACTGTCCGAAATTCGAAACAGAAAGAAACGACTTAAAAATTATGATCAGCGAACTTGTGACTCCAGAGAATAACGCGCACCACATGATAAAAAGCAAAATCGTATGGAATAAAGTGAAGAATTGGTCCGCAGTTGCTCTGCAGAAACTGATAAAAAAGGAAAGGCAACGAAGTAGTGAAAGCAGGAAATGTAGAGAAGAGTAGGCCAGAAAGGTGCCCACGAATAACCAATTTTGGCTTAGCCTAAAGCCCTATTCTGTAACTCGATTCGTAAATGTATTCCATTCGAAATTCGGATTTACTATATAATTATGTTGTAACACCCTGTGCCAGAATTAATACGTACAATTTTCGTTTTTACTTTCTGCAACTCAAAAGATAAGAAATATTTTGTTCGAAAATTGGTTTGCAAATGCGAAAATAGAGTTACAGAATATAAAAATCCAAATTCGAGTAAATTTTGATTTCAAATCGAGTTACACAATAGGGCCCTAGGTCTTCCGAAGAAATGCTTAAAGGCAGTCCCGTAGTATCAGTGAACTGCAGTCGGAGTTAGGGCTTAGTACGTAGGTGTACTGTTATGAAGGATGGAGTCATGTGTAGAAGTTCACGCCAGTGAGGAAAGTTCTCTGATCGCCATTCTCTTGGGAGTGGCCAGAAACGATTCCTTACCTATGGATCAAGCAGCTCACGACTTCCGGTCATTGACCAAGTATCCTCTGGGTACCCTAAGAACATAAGTTTGAAGGCGAGTTAACAAGAGAAAGCGAAACTTCCCCTGCATAGGGTTGTGCGCTGTGTTTGGTACCCGCCACGTAAAAAAAACACCCCATTGAAAAATTACCAACAGCCTCGGAAGAGAAAACCCTCTTTTGATGACGATCATGGCAAACGAAATAAGGACTACGAATTGAGGGCATGCACCTGGAATGTCCGGCTCTTCATTGGGGAGGTGCCGCTGCCCAGCTGGTTGATGTATTCACGAAAACAAAGGCTGACATCACCGCCGTCCAAGAAATGCGATGAACGGGACAATGTCTGAGACAAGTAGGTCCTCGTGGCATTTACTACAGTGGCCATATAAAGGATCGCAAGTTTGGTGTGGGATATGTGGTGGGAGAGAGACTCAGTCGCCGAGTACTATCATTCACTCCGGTGAATGAACGTCTAGTCACAATCCGCATCAAAGCGAGGTTCTTCAACATATCGCTGATTTGCGTCACGCCCCGACGGAAGAGAAGGACCTATGAGTGCTTCCCCCACCACGATGTCAAAATTGTGCTTGGCGACTTTAACGCCAGGGTGGGCAAAGAAGGTATCTTTGGTACGACGGTCGGTAAATTCAGCCTCCACGAGGAAACATCCTCAAACGGGTTGAGGCTGATCGACTTCGCCGGGGCCCGAAATATGGTTATCTGTGGTACTAAATTCCAGCACAAGAAAATACGTCAAGCTACCTGGCTGTCTCCGGATCGAAAAGCCACCAACCAGATCGATCATGTTGTGATAGATGGAAGACACGTCTCCAGTGTTCTAGACGTGCGTACACTCCGAGGTCCTAACATCGTCTCGGACTACTATCTTGTTGCAGCCAAGATTCGCACCCGCCTCTGTGCAAAAAACAGTGCACGTAAAGTAAACACAAGGAAGGTTGGACGTCGATAAGCTGCAATCACAACAGATAACCGAACGATTATCTATTCGGCTTGCACTCCTGCTCTCTGAGAGCACTCGTCAACAACTCGGTATAAAGGAACTAGGGGACGGCATTTCAACCTCTTTACGTACAACTGCAACCGAAATCATTGGTTTTCGGAAAGTGCAAAAGAACAGCAGGTCATCGACCGCTGGTGATCGACCACAACACGTGCGGGATGGGATAGATACAGAGAGCTGAAGAAAGAAGCGCGACGCATTTGCAGAAAGAAAAAGAAAGAGGCCGAAATGCGTCACTACGAAGAGCTGGATAAGCTGACCGACAGGGGTAATGCTCGAAAACTCTGCGAACAAATGTGGCGGCTTACAGAAGGTTTCAAGACCGGAGAATATTCTTGTAGAATCCCCAAGGGTGATCTAGTCACCGATGCCCAGAGCATACTTAAATTATATAGGGAACACTTCTCCAGCCTGCTGAATGGCAGTGAACGTAAAACGCCAAGATAAGTGGAATCCCATTGCCCCTCCATGAAGAAGTTCGAATAGCAATTACCTGCCTGAAAAACAACAAAACGGCGGGGGCCGATGGATGCCGGCCGATGCTGATGAGGAGCCTGCATTAGCTTCTTTGTAAAATATGGTCGGACGAAAGCATGCCCAATGATTGGAATTTAAGTGTGGCGTGCCCAATCCATAAAAAGGAAGACCCCACAATCTGGGCCAACTACCGTGGGATAAGCCTCCTCAACGTCGCGTATAAGGTTCTATCGAACGTATTGTGTGAAATATTCAAGCCCACTGTCAACAAACTGATTGGACCTTATCAGTATGACGTTGAGCAATACCCAAAGCTCCGTCAGAATCGGGAAGGACCTCTCCGAGCCGTTTGATACCAAACGAGGTTTCAGACAAGGTGACTCCCTATCGTGCGACTTCTTCAATCTGCTGCTGGAGAAAACAGTTCGAGCTGCAGAACTTAATCGAGCAGGTACAATCTTTTATAAGAGTGTACAGTTGCTGGTGTATGCCGCTGATATTGATATCATCGGCCTCAACACCCGCACCGTTAGTTCTGCTTTCGCCAAACTGGACAAGGAAGCAAGGCAAATGGGTCTAGTAGTGAACGAGGACAATACGAAAAATCTCCTGTCATCAAACAAACAGTCATCGCACTCGCGACTTGGCTCTCACGTCATTGTTAACAGTCATAACTTTGAAGTCGTATATAATTTCGTCTATCTTGAACCCACCGTCAGCCTGAAAATCCAACGCAAGATAAATGTTGGCGAAATCAATCAAACACATATAGCATGACCCGACGCGACGAATAAGACTAGAACTACGCGCTTTAAGCGCCAACTATCGAAAATACCGCAAGACTTTTTTGACAACCTATTATTATATGTATCTTATCAAACCGTATTTTTAGCTTTTGCTACCGTCGTGAAAAGACTCTTTGTAGGCAATGACATGCTCGAGGAGATGTGATGGTGTTTGTTTTTATGAATGAAGCGAGTTTGCCTGTTAAAAGCGCGCTTGCATTCATGATTGAAAATGCTCTTGTTGTGTGTTTTCCTTCAAATTTCATCAAATTTCATTTCATATATATTTTCATAATATATTAAGTTTTTTGGGATATTATGATAGTATGTCATTTATATATGTATATCATATCTACATACATATTTGTGAATTTATAATATATTATCAAACATATGAATATTTAAAAAGTAACTCTTATTTGTACATTAACTACAAATATTTTTTTTTGAAAATAGCATAATTTAATTATAATGATATCAATTTTCCATGTATTCATGAAAATGCGTAAATTATATTAATTAATATGATTGTATGTAAACGTATAAAATTTTGTGAAAAATGCCAACATACGTCTGCAATAGCAATATACATTTCTGAGCATAATTCATTGAATGCTCAGCTCTGTTCCGCGTCAAAATTTCTCCTTCTGAGCCAGCTGCGGTGAAACACGATCATCTCATTTTGTTAGCCAAAAATATTTTTACGTTCTCCGCGCCGGGAACTTTTTCTACTTGTGATCGCTTTCTTGTATTGTCACACAAATATTCTAAGCTTTAGAAGCAAACATATAAATGAAGCTAATAAAAGTGTACTCAAAAGTTCTGATAAATGCATACGAAATCCAAGTTACGGCAGAAATTTAGAGAAATCGGTAATTTGAAGAGAACTTGTTTAATTAAAATTCTACAAATATAGAGTTTTTAGTGTTCTTTTTAAGTACTTTACCGTGTTAACGCTGGTATTTTTTCCAAATGTGTTTCATTTTTTAAATAATTTGAAATCATGTTCCAATTTTTTTGATCGTAATTTACTATAAATGGTGCTATCTCTTCCGGATTCATTATGACGAAGGAATTACGATTTGACAGATTCGTTAGTTGTGTTTCCGTTGTTTTTTCCAACCAAAGATATGGTGTTGTATTTGAGAAGTCTAATCTGTTTTGTTCAACTAAAACTATGGGGATCCACCAAATGATTTTATCATGATCTTGGACGTCATGAGGGCGTTCCCGTAAAAACATTTTTTGGTAAATTTTGGCTGTGTTTGATGTATAATTGCGTTGTAATGAAACTACTGGCAGGCGATCTGTAGAAATCCAGGAATCAGCTATTTCAGAAATGCTGTATAATGGATTTATATTGCCTTCTTCTATAGCCTGATTATTAATAGCTTCCCATATGATTTTCGCAGAAAAAACATTACTTGTTTGATAGCTAACCATTTTACGAATTCCAAATTTTAGTGTGTTTTTACTTAATGTATAATTAAGCATTCGTAGTACAAGCTCTGCTTTGAAAGACGCAGATTCCTGTTTCATTAGTGTAATACGTGAGTGTGGATAACGCTTACTTAGCTCATTATATAAAGAATATAGCATTGTCACTGGATATCCTCCTTCAAAATCATAGCCACGGTATATCTATAAAGATAGTAAAATCAATTTAAATCAGTTTGAATTTTTTTTTGGGAAATCAGTTTGAATATAGAATATCTTCAATATTGCAGGTAAATCTTTGAAAGCTTGGTGTAAATAACACTTTTACGGCAAGGTTTACTTTCGAAATAAGTTGTTTGTTTTTTTGAGTCACCCTAAGGACATTTACCTGTGCTCTGGATAAAACAGTGTCAAGAAAAACGTCTCTTGCTCCAACATGTTTGGCGCCTAACGGGGTGCCCGTGTACAACAACATAAAACATTCCTTTGCAAAAGAAAAACTTTGATTGTGCTTATCGAATAATGGTTGCATCAATTGCAGTAACAACTATACAAATACAATATATTTCCAAAAAATAGAAAAGTGTGTTGTAGTTATATTCTCAGTTATTAGTAGATCACATGGACCAGCGATTCCCGTTGAATCTGCAAATAACTGTTTGCAATCGGATGATTTTTCTGGTGGGATATTTGCATTGTTGCTGAATTTACCGTTCACTGGCAAGCGTACATGCACACGTATTCGCTACTTTGTCTATTTTTGTTAACAGAGTCGCCTTCTATTCATATACAGTAGCGGACAGTGAAATTCAGAGAACTAAAGAATCATAGTTTTTGCTTATAATTTTAGCAGAATGTTTAAATTTTTTATATTAAAAAATAATATATGTTTAATACATCAGTATTAAGCGTAAAAAAGTCAGTGTTGTGGATTGCACTAAAAAATTTTTTAATTCATTTTAGATATTGTATCATTTTGGTAACTAGCAATATAAACAATAATAAATTATTTTATTTGAATTAAAGAAATGATTTTGTAGTTTTAGTTAAAGAAATAAAGGATTTTAGGGGATTTCCAAACCTTCTTTGCTTTGTATAACGGCTTTTATACGCCCGGGAATTGAATTTATGAGGTTTTTTATTGTTTCTACTCCAATACCGTTATACCACGCTTCTTCGAGAAAGCCATCCAACTCTGCTTATTTCTTTGGTCTCTTCTGTGCTACCTGAGCTTTCATTATAAACTAAAGTTTCTCAATGGGATTGAGATCCGGACTGGATAAATTTGGACTCATCTAAGAAAATTACATTTCTGAAAGCAGGTTGAGACCAATGTTAAAAGTGGTTTTTGGCGGCCCAACGAGCGTTCAAACCAACTCCTTGAAGCCTTCGATGAACAATTCTTGCGCTAACATCGCATCGACATCTTGAAATATTCACTTCAATGTCCTCAGCAGTTTTGAAGCGATCCCTCAAGCCGATTCGTTCTATCGCCGCATCTTCCCTAGAACTTGTCTTCTTCTTTGCTCCAGAGCCAGTTTTTCTCTTAAGAGTTTTCAAAATTTTTTAGAAATTCTCCGAATGAAGACTTGCTGGAACCAACTCTATCAAAATATTCCTTTTTTGCGACTAGGGATTTTTTTTAATTGGCATATTTAAGCTTTAATGAAACACGATCACGAAATAAACTTTGAAACTATTGAAAAAAAAACTAAAAGTTGTCATAAAACTTGTACAGAGGACAAATTTAAGTGAAGGAATAACCTTTTCGGCAAAAAATTACACTTATCGGTTACAATCGTGCTTTAAATACAAACCGATGGGTTGTCCGGATTTCACTGTTCGCTACTATATACATATTTTTATTTTTGTAAAAGAACACTTCACATAAATTTCGTATATATTCTAAAACAAAGTGAATATATATTTATATTTTTTTATTATGTATTAGAAAATTTAGTATTTGTTATCGACATATTTATTTTCATTCAAGTGTAAATACATCTCTAAATAATGAAATGAAATGAATGAACTAAAAATCAAAAAAGATATATTTTAAACATATAGCAAAAAATTGGCCACATCCGACGACTATATCGTATAGCTCACATAGCACAGTAGTAAGGCTTGTGTGGCGATGGTGCGCAAAAATACTTCTAGTATATTTAATTATTGCGAAGTAACGCTAACGTTTTGCACATTTTACGATATACTATGATTTGTGAAAAATTTTAAATTTGGTTGGCATTAAGTTCTCTATTTTATTTTTTAAATTCAATTCTTCTTCAACGGATAGTGTGGAGGTTTCCTTTTTAAAATGAATTCTGACTGGCCTACAATAGCGTGCAGATGATAGTCTAGGATTTTGCACATATTCTTTTGGAGTTACTTTCAGCTATAAGCTCAAGTGGGACGTACAATGCTGCAAATAGACATCTATCATCGTTATTACAGTTTGAAAACTTTTGTTCGTATTAAAGTACTGTCATCAAAACCCCATTTTCCAATTAATGTTAATGCGTTCCCTGTGCCATCAAAGCAATTTTCAATTACAGTTTTTTGAAGCTGTAAAATACTTAAAGTTGTGTAATCTAGTAGACTCTGCAGCCCCACTTCTGCATATATGTATATCACCTATAGTTATTCTATTCGGATATCTTGAAGTCTTACATTTGAGATTTTTCTCATACCTTGGCAATATATTGCATGTACCTTCACTATTTAT
The DNA here is from genome assembly GCA_027475135.1 of Bactrocera correcta. Lineage (NCBI taxonomy): Eukaryota > Metazoa > Arthropoda > Insecta > Diptera > Tephritidae > Bactrocera > Bactrocera correcta. The sequence goes on along the minus strand of CM050322.1, from coordinate 18,022,599 downwards.
GAATTCACGAATAAGCGAGTATTGGTGTCATTGTTATTCCAGTGACCATTAAATGTGATAAAAGCGATAAAACCTTTTCAATATCTGCTTCGAATGACTTTAGGATCGGTGGAAAAATTGGAGAGCGCAAAACAGAAACTGCAGACTCCGCAAAATCAGTTTTGGGTCTTCGCTGAACTTGAAACCTTTCGTTGAAGAGACTCAATTATTATTGTTTAAATAGTGTTTAGCCAATTGAATTGGTATTGAACAATTGAACTCGTAATACGATTGTATTTAGCACAAAAAGCAATATTTTGTTTAGCAAATGTGAAAAATACAATTCTCAAGTTTATTTATCTCAACTGCGTAGCTTTTATTTTTAATGATTCCTTCTACCAAAATAATCACACTACGATTTTTTTTTCTGCAATCGTACCCTTTTCTGTGCACCAAAGATCAAAGATGTACATGGGTGAAAATAAGCAGTTACAAGCAATATAAAAAATAATAATGAATTAACTTAAAAAAACAAATTTAAAAAATAATTACACAGTTTTACGAACAAATAGTGAAAGAAAAAATTAGAAAATATTTTGATTTAGATTTTTTTGTTTTTGCAAGTTGCTTAAAAGCAACTTTGGGCGTTTAGGTCATACAAATATTAAAATGAGTAAAGCACGAAAAGGGCTGTGTGACGAAGACATACAACAGATTTTGAATATTGACTGGGACAAAGAGTGTGATAAAGACGACGATGAGCTTCTGGAGGAAGGCACCGAAGAGATTTTTGAAATCGATGTACTAGAAACGAGTACTAACCAAAAAACTTCTAAAAAACTAGAAAATATGGAGCCTTAGTTATTGAAAAATTTGATGTATCTCTATTGAAATGGAGAAAATTACCAACCGACATTCAAGACGTTACTTAGAAGGAGTCCGAAGAAGACATTAACATAGTAAATAAGCCAATTCAATACTTCAACACGTTTTTCGTTGATGCTTTAATCAAATTGACTGTGGAACAGACCAATATATATTTCCTCCAAGACTCCGGCAGTGAACTCAATTGCTCAAATGCATTGCAGCTTCTTGATGCCGAAGCTTCCTCGTGTTTGTTGATGTGCGTTTTTGTTGCACAGAGGCGAATGCGTATCTACCTCATCTATCTGATTGGTGGCTTTTCGACAGTCAAGTAGCTTGATGAATTTTCTTATGATGGAATCTAGTACTATAGATAACTATATTTCGGTCCCGGAGAAGTCAATCAGCCTCAATTCATTTGGGGGTGTTTCCTCGTAGAGGCTGAATTACCGATTGTTGTGCGAAAGACACCTTCTTTCCTCACCCTGATGTTAAAATCACCAAGCACGATTTTGACATCGTGGTGGAGCAGCCCCCATATGTGCGCTTCAAACGCTCATTGAAGGCATCTTTGGTCACATCGTCTTTCTCTTTCGTCGGGCAATGGGCGCAAATCAGCGATATGTTGAAGAACTTCGCTTATCATCCACGTTCCGGTACCCTGCGACGGAGTCCCTCTACCGCTGATTCTCATTATCATTGAAAAATGTGATCAGCAAACTCATAAGAAATGAAATGAACAGTTAGACTACAAATTGCCTTCTACTTGGCTACAATGCACCCAAGTTTTATAACGTCACTGTCACTTTCTGCATTCACCCGACTCCTCATCACTCGATAAACGCCTAAAGCAGTATCGGCAAGGACAGAGGAGAAAAAAAGAGAACTGTATTGTGGCAGGAGCGGTGGAACCCTCGACTTATACCGAACATCCACTCGTGGATAGACAGACGAAATGGTGACCTAGACTTTCATCTGGCGCAAATACTTAGTGGACATGGGTGCTTTAGAAGCTACCTTTTCAGGTTCCACAATGACATTAGTCCGAATTGCCCGACGTGTATAGAGTATATAGAAGACTCTGAACATGTACTTTTTATTGCCCTTGATTCTCAAATACAACGGAAAACCTGAAAACCACACTCCATGGTAGTTTTACAGTCGATAATTTAACGACTCTCATTTGCCAGTTGACTGATAAATGGAAAGCTGACAGCGAAGCGTCAGCAGCCATAATGACAAAACTAAAACTTTTTCAACAGATTAGGCGTCCATCAGTCCGCAAAATAGAGGAGACTTAAATGTCTTGTCCCTCCCACGAAGTGGTACTTAATCGGTGGTTCCATGGGAGAGTCTTGAGATGGGAGTAGGTTAGGTTTAGCGGATTAAAGTTCCGCACTTTGGCTTTCGATGCTTTCCCCTACTATGAAAAAAAATCACTCTATGAGTTCTTCATCGACATCGTATTCAAACAAATCTTATACATATAACTAGTTAGCAGCCATGCTTTCGCATATGACGACACCGATCACGGGCTATTTAGCTTTAGTTCTAGTTAAAAACTCCATGAGAAATTTTACCAACCTTCATTCCCCTCCAATCCTCGTGCGAGAACCACTCGGGAGCTCCGGGCTCCTCGCACAGTCTGTTCCGCGTGTTAGATCGTCATGGACCGGAATGTTGTATCAGTCAAGTGCAATTCTTGTACAGGCTGTTGTCATTTCCCGACGTGTTCTGGCCTGCGCACCACACGTGAGTGGAGTGTGTATGTTGCCCCGTAATGCAGGAGTTCGCCCCTACAACACTCAACAGCGACGTCAACACCACAGTGCGACAACCTCCCCTGCGGGTTCTACAGCTGCAACAAACACCACCTACACGCCACTCCCTCACCCTCGACAAGCCCGCATCTTACAATTTAACTACAACGGCCTCCAAAGCAAGGTCGAGGAGATCGTTGAAATCATGTATCGGGAACGTGTATCGATAGTTTCGGTCCAATAAACCAAACTAAACCACCATTCAGATTTTCTGAGTTGTGTCGTAATACGTAAAGATCGCGAGCGAGAATAATGATGGAGGCCAAGGGTTCATGTACACAACACCGTGCAATATCGTCTAATCGCTGAACACATCGACCAAAGTAGACGAGAGCCGAAGTAAAATCCTCAAATCGCTAAGAAACGTTTGTGTCAACTTTTAAGGCAATCGACCGGCTGGTCCTTAAATATGCCGCACTAATCTAATCGACTGGATGATATCGAGCACCTGCATAGTGAGGCCCGTATGCTCCCAGTTAAGAAGCATAATGAACTCCTCTCCATGCAGTTCCTGCTGGGGTGCTTTCGCAGAAATCAAATTTGCAATCACCTGCTTGAAGCGAAACGTCTCCTAGGAACATCAAGTTATCATTCCCCAACTAGGACGACGACATCAGAAAATACGTCGACCAGACTTCGGACGGAACTAACTTCCGACAAGCACTGACCGCCATTCACAGTGGAGCCAACAACAACTCCACTCTCCCTTCCAGTGGATGGCGTACTCGAAGTCAGACCAGAGAAACAAGCCCCTTTGGTCCGACACCATCAAAACAGCATGATTCTTGGCCCTGCCGTTGGATGTGTCGACGACAACTTAGCTAATTACCCTAACGGGTACTAGGTACCCGCTTTAATAACAACAACAACTAAACAGATCACAACACAAATTCGTAGTACTTTTATTGAAACTTCTACAAACCGCAACGTATAGATTTGTTGCTCAATGCAGAAATATTTTCTGAGATCCTTCAAGAAGGAACAATTTCACTTGGAAAAGGCTTAACCGCAAATTAGGTTGGTTATAGGAGGTAATTTTGAAAAGCTTGTCACACTAAACTCAAATCTATCTAATATCGATTCGATTCTTTACGTTTTTGGGAAATTGAAAATTTCATTGAAAAGATAGCAACCTTGCCTGAAGAAGAACTTTTGATTGGAGATTACAGCCGATTTAAACTTAATTAATAGAATCAAAGTTCCTCGTATGTTAAAACAACATCCAATTCAGACTGTAGCACTCAGGATCTTGAAAATATGATTTTGTTCTCTGCACCAGACTTTCTAATAAAAAATTTGTCGGAGTGGCCTGTAAGCAAGAAGGAACATAGCATTAAAATTTAGGATTTGTGTAGCAAAAGCAGAAACGAGAGAAATATAATCAATCACATCGTCAACCGCTGTTCATCGTACCACCTAGTACTTCGCATAGCCGCATATGTCTGTCGCGATTTCAACATAGTTGGAGTTAACAATGAACTTTCGTCAGCAATGATATTTCATCTGCCGGAAGAATCCGAAAGAAATTTAAAAAAAATAATGAAAAAACAAGTTAAATCGTTCGCACAGAAGCTGACTGCTTTTCTGCTTCAAATGAATCTTAACGGAGTAACAGTTTCAGTGCCCGTATTCGATGATTGTTTGTCGAAAGCAGTATTTCCTTTTGATGTAAAATTTCTCGCACTCCTTCCGAAAGATCGTCGTTTTACATCGTAATACATATAATATTTTAATCTGAAGCATATACGTGCTGTGAAATCGTAAGGAGAATCTTCGCGTGCTCTGTTCCCATTGTAAACCTCAATTAATGAGACAAATCGCATGCAAATACAACCCTCATATCCGGTTAGTGGCATTGACTTTTGAAATACGTGTCAAATGCACGACTGATATATGAAGAACTTCAGACTTGCGTTGTTGAAGTAGAATCTCTTTTAAACTTCCGTCCGTCATATAAAGACATCAATATTAACACTGGAATGAATAAAACTTTTGAGGTGGACGTTTTCCGCGTTATGTCACATAGCAATTTTTTCAGCGTGAAGAAGCATACAAATTCTCAATTGTTTAATAAAACTATGTGTAAATTATTATTACTTGACGGTGGAAAAACTTAATTAATATAGCATGAACATTTTTCTTCGAGTACAAAAAATTTAATCAATTTATCTGCATTAGCTTATGAGACAATAATTTTATATTTTTATCGTGTTTTTAAATTCAACCTTCAAGAACATTGACACATAACCTGAATTTTTACGAAATATTTATATCACGAGGTAAGCGTCTGATCCTTCACGTAATGGTGTGCTAATTTTCATAATCGGTGATTTAGCAAAATTTCCGGGGTTCATTTGACGTGGTTTGACCCATCCTACACAAACGATTTTTTTTGTTGTCTTTTCTAGTTGTATTGTTTTTTATAGTTTATTTTAATTTAAATTTATAATTCATAAAATGTAAATATTATTCGAATGCGGAATCTACTTTAAAAATGTTTCTGGAAATACAATTAAAACTTAGTTTATGTTGTTATGTGGCTGAGATGTGTTTAGGGTTACCATATCGACCTTAGTCAAAATCAGTCCCGTGCATATGTATATGTATATTAATCGAGTTTGGTCACCAACTTTTACCCAACCGTCCAACTCCATCGTTTTTGTTTTTTTTTTATTAGATCATTCATTTGATTTAGTTAGGGGTATATAAAATGAATACCATTTATCGAATCATTTATTTTTCCAAACATTCTTGAAATTATCTGAATAACAGTAATTGTAATACCTACCCTACTTAGAACTATCACTAAGCTGCTAAATCGTCATTCATTAACATACTTTTTTTCACATATTTTTCGAACGCTCCAATTTTTTTTTTTAATAAAAATAAGTTTTTATCGCTAGACAAATACTTGTGAAAATCCTCACAATTCATTTCTTTGAAGTTATATTGAACAAGTACAATATTCTTAACGGTCTCAACTGAGAGGCGGTTACGCTCTTTACTCCATTGTCCGTTGTGACCAGGGATATACACCAAATACTGAACTATTATTAAGATTTTGGAAAACGACTCAGCGTTCTTATTAGCTTTGAAGAATTGGCACAGCTGGTCATTAACAGATTGTGCTACGTGTCAGCAATTTGAAACGTACAGACGACTCCGATGGACAGGTTGAAGTACATTTACTAACTTCGAAATCAAGGGTCGCACAAGCAAAAAAGCAGTCTCCCCCAAATATCGAGGTTTGCGATGTCCACCTTCTTGCATGCCTGTAAGATGAAAGACATACCTCTGTCCAATACCACCTTTCTTTTGAGCTGACTCGCAACAAATTTTACATTAGTTAAAACAACACTCTGTTATGCTGACAACGTTCGTAGGCAAAAGGGTATCTGATATATACGAACTGACTGCAAGTGGATATGATATTGCATTATCTTCAATATTCAGCAAAAACATTTACCAAATGATGTTCAATACACAAAAACCAAACTCTAAAAAGTAAATTGAAGTTTTTCACTCCATTCTTCGCTAACGAAACCGGCCTTGAACTCGGGAAGGTTTAAAAGTTCAAAAGAGTTGTTCAATCGCACATTTGCGAACACTAAGTTGAGATTCGGACACCATAGCTATGACAGTAAAAGCCACACTTACCGTGCGATTCTGTAACGTGAGACAGTATCAAGTCTCTAAATTTGAGATTTTGAGTTAGAGACAATTTTTGAGACTTGAGACGATTTTGCTATTCTGTAAGTGACAGTCACTAAAAATTTGCGAGTCTCTCAACTGAAAACGAACAGGTCTGAACATCTGTCACATTTCATTATTTAGAGATGTATGTAAAACCTGAATGAAGAAAGACTGTCGATAACAAATATTAAATTATCTTTAACGCAGTGAAAAAGATGAATTAGCAATTAAAATAAAAATAGAATGTAGTATTTGAAATATTATAGAGCTAAAATTTATGTGAAATTGATTTTTTTTTACTTTTACCTGATTGAGTTTTGTATAAAACATAAATACCAACAATCGATTATTATCTGTGATGATCTCTATAAGTGAATTGTCAATACATTCAAAATGGAAAACAGAGGTAAGTAAACGTTAAATTAAAGATTTGCTATTATATTCGTTTACTTTTATATAATTAACTGTTGCATTTCCAGAATCCTTGCGTACAACAAAGGAGCAAATCGAATGCTACTTAGCATTTTTAGAGCTTCACCCTCAAATGAAGCTACACAAGAACGATCCCACACGGCCCAAAAGATTAGAAGAGCTGTGGATCGAGCTTGCCCAACAATTAAACGCTCTAAAGGGTCCATCACGTTCGCCTACCAAATGGAAGGAGGTATATCTTTAAATATACACTTATATACAATTATATATTTTAATTGTAATAAATATCTGGTTTATTTTAAAGTGTTTAAATCACTGGAAAAATCAAATTAGATCAAGGGCAAGAAAGGCGAAGGTAAGTAGGATATTAACTGGTGGAGGACCCATGCAGGAAATACAATCCTCCGAGCTGGAAGAGCGGGCGATGGAAGCACTAGGGAGGACCGTGGTTGATGGACTGCCTGATGTCCCAACTATTGGAGTAGAGGTATGTATGATTAAATAAAATCCTTGCATATAATATGTTTATAAACATATAATAAAATGAAATATTTTCTTTTTTCGTTTAGAACCATATTATAATCGATATAGATCCGCAAAGTCCGACAGTAAGCGAGATGCCATCAAGTTCACGATCTCGAAGGCAGACTTCTCAAGAAATGTTTGCTGACATGATGGCCACAATGAAAAAGAGAAGCGAAGAAGAGGCGAAATTTAGAGAGACATCGCAACAATGCTTTCAAAATGTTGCGGACTCTTTAAATAATATGGCAAATGCTATTTTAAAGCTATCCGAAGCTGTTTTGAAAAAAAATTAAAAAAAAATTTTGTTTAAGTTAAGAATATATTTTTAAGTTCCTATTACTGTATATAATGTACATACACACCAAAGAATATTTTTAAGTTACGAAGATATTTTTAAGTTCCTGTTAATGTATATAATGTACATACACACCAAAGAATATGTTTAAGTTAAATTATTTTTAATTTCCTATTAATGTATATAATGTACATACATATGAAAGAAGACTGAATAAGTTAAATTATTTTTATGTTCCTATAATAATTATTATGTACATACATATCAAAGACTGAATAAATGAATTTATTAATTTTTTGTAAAAATATAAATGAAAGATTTATTTGTAAAGATATTTATTTACAAAGATTGTGTGAGAGAATTTAAGCAGCTACGTCGTGCATTTATTCCTGCATTGTAATACTGATTTGCTTGAGCTGGAGAATTATCATTGAAGGAAGAGTCTTCAAAGCTTTCAATGTCGATTTCATCGAAGTCACAAATACCATGTTTTTGCAAAATGTTGTGTAAAATTGAGCAAGTATAAACTAAGAACGCGGCGTTTGAGGGTGTATACCTCAGTACTCGCTCTTTAGATAAGCAACGGAAACGAGACTTTAAAACACCAAAGGCTCTTTCAATTATGTTCCTGGCCTTAATATGGATTCTGTTATAAAGAACTTCATTTGGTGCAGATGGGTTTGATATAGGAGTCAAAAGCCATGGCTCTAGTGGATATCCTGAGTCACCTAGAAGCCATTTAAATGAACCAGAAACATGTTCCCTTAATAATTTTATTCTGGCCGGCGATGTTCTCCAAATTCCGGAGTCATGGCATGAGCCAGGAAAACGAGCATTTAAATGGCGAAAAATAAGTTTGTCGTCACAAATCTAAAATTCATATATGTATACATATATTAATTACATTAAATGAATATTTTAACCTACCGCTTCTACGTTAATACTGTAGTAACCCTTTCGGTTCATGTATTCATGTGGAATAACATTAGACGACGAAGATGGTCCAATTATAGCAACATGGGTGCAGTCAATAGCACCAATCACTCCTTTTATTCCGAACTTATTATGGAAACTAGAAATATTTTTATCTTTTAATATACTTGTTTTAATTTAACTCATATATATATACTTTACCCCATTTTAATTGTGTTGTAGTGCTCTGTTGTATTTGCGAAGCTTATTTCCACATTTTTGTGTTCCAACACAAGTTTGCATATATGCCTTATACTTCGGGATATGCTAGCTTGGCTCATGGCAGATAAATGGCTATTTCCAATGCAGTATTGGTATGAGCCATTTGAAAAAAAGTATAGCACTGAAACGAACTAGTACACCAATGTTTAGTAAAAAATTTTAATTTAAAAGCATGAACACTCACCCGAATCTCAAAAGGAATAGCAGACTTTCGGAAGCGATTATCGTGAGGTTTCAAATCCTGCATAAGGTCCCAACACAATGACTTCGGAAAACGAAAATATTTTATAAATATTCCTTCCTCCAATAAAAATGGATCCTCACTATTCCTTAAGTGTGCCAAATTCCTCCTGTTTGCATTTCTAGTTGAAAAAATTAATAATATTTTTATATTCATTGCTATAAAACAATACTTACCTTTCTTCATTTTCATACGTTTGTAAAATTAACAAAAAAGCTGCGACTTCTTCGTCCATTGCTAGTTTTCTATATTATCAATACGTTTGTGACCTGCTTATTACCAGCTGACAAAATTTGAGACTATGTTTTGAGACTTGAGACTGAGACTGTTTAGTGAATAGTAACTAGTATCAAATTGATACTTTGTCTCAAAATGTCTCAAATAGAGACTAGAGACTGGTTACAGAATCCCGCTGTTAATTCGCGTCCGCTATGCTCAATGTCATCAGATCATAACTTTTGCAACACTTTGATATACTGACCTAGGCATTTTGTAGTCGTTGGCGCTAACCTATTCAGAAGAACTTCACTACAAAAATTAAAGTTTATGGCGTTGCTGGTCTGCGGACTATATAAACGAACCTCCTGTCAATTGGACAACACCTTCACCTGATTTTATTGCTTTAGTGATCATACATGACGACATCCTGCCACCGCAACGCTGGAGACAAGGTCGAATCAACCGTGTTTAGAGGAAATGGCCATGTTAGAGTTGTGAATCTTCGAACAGCTAATGAAACCGTTTGTAGACCCAGCCGGGTTGGTGATCATTAACACCCGTTACATTCACACACACATTCTTGCATTGTACTCATAAATCTCTTTATTCATCGCATTTGCCAACTTAGTTGAGAGAACAATGTGTAAATATATATGATGAATATTTAAAATAAATCACTCGAAAATCAATTGCATATCGGAGTTTAGTTATACGGTCGGTCGATGAAAATACATAGAGACATAAAGAGTAAAGCTTTAACTTTGGTTTTTTTTTTTAAACAAGAAAATCACTTAAATTTAAAAAAATGGAGAGACTTAAAATCAAATAGTTTAATTATAAATAATTACTTCAGTTTCTTGGAAAATACAAGTCAATCGTCAATCAATTATGAAAAAAATATGTTATAATCTTTCCTTCTTAAGTACATTTTATTTAAGTTTTCGAAGTGTGATTTTTTTACTGCAATATTTAAATGCCTCTAAATACATAATTTTATTTTATATTATTTCATATCTGTGGACAAAACAACTTCTCTAGAAATAAGGCAATTTCCTCAGATTTTTATCATAAAAGAAAATTTAAAAGCACTTTTTCCTAATCCGTGTACTACAACAATTTGTAGTTTATAAGTTATACCATTCTTAAAATCACCTTTTTAAATTTGCGTTTGACAGAAGAACTTCTGCAGAATTGGCAAAAATTCAAAGGAAAAAATACAACGTACTTTTGACAAATTAGCCAGTTAACCGCATATATTTTTGTTTATACAATTTCTCAGACAAAATCTTTTTTATGTTGAATTTTCAAAGAATGTAGATTTATAGAGAAAGTTTATGGTGTGATGATTGTCGTACCGATTTTTAGAGAGGTACTCGTCACGATTAGAGCATTTCCCCACAAAAAATTATTAGCTGATTTCACCAAAGTTAAAAAATTAAGTTTTGATCATTTTCATTGATAAATGAGAAAAATTATGCTAATTTCAACGATTATAAATCATTGTTTACATATTCGTATGCGTGTAGTTTCAATGTAAAAACGACTATGAATATAATTTATAGATATTCTCTTTATATTTGAAATCAAAGCACATATATATATATATGTACAAATTGACCTGTTTCATTATGAATTCTATAGATTTATCATATTTATTTAATTTGGTTAAAAGTTAAAAAAAAAATATTTTGAAATACGAAACGGGAGCATATATTCAAATACTTGTGTATGTATGTATGTAAAAAATTTAAAAGAACCATATGCATAATATTTGTAAATTTGCCTACATACAACTTTGCATGTTAAAAATATCTGGGAAAACCGGTAAGACTTTTTAATTTCAATTTTGCGCGAAAACCTATTCGTCGAATTATTATTTTTTAGTGCTTAGGATACAGTTGTCTTTCTGAAGTATATAAAGTGCATTCGGCGATTTTTACGATGAGTGAAATTATTCAACGAAGAAATTCCTTTAACTTTTGTGATGCAAAAACGTTCAGAATGTTGGAAAACGTCGTTGGTAATAATTGTTTGTTGCGAGCAAGTATTTTTGATCGATAAAAATTATTCAAAGATGATAGAGAACGCGTTGACGACGAACCACTTTAAGAATGGCCATCAACATCAACTGATGATCAACTCGCCAATAAAATTAAATAAATGGTGCTTGAGAATCGATCATTAAGAGTCACAGATCTTACTGGCATCGTTGGAATATTGGAAAGATCATCATCGTTCAATTTTTAGAAAAGCAGAGACGCGTTAACGTCTGCGATACAATGCTTTATGAACACCAGGATGCCATGAAACGTATTATTACTGGCGATGAGTGTTAGATCCATGCTTACAACCTGGAAACATTCTTTGTTCAATCGCCCGATTGGCAATTATTATGGAAGAGGTGAGCCGACAACTTTTCGTCTTGGCAGCAGTCGAACAAGAACTGTCTCTGCCGCACAATTCAGCAGCCATCATTATAGAGAAGCTTCACGGTGCGGCTATTATACAAAAACTTCACTTGGCGAAGGAGTGCTGTTTTGAATGAGCGTGTTTCACCACAAAAAATATTAGCATGTTCCACCACAAAATTATATAGTTCCCTCCCCAAAATTCTACTCTGCATTCACCCCTGTTAAGGGTTTAGTACGTAGGCGTATTGTTTCGCAGGTCCAACATAGTAAGATAATACTGATTAGGCGTGGTCATGAATGAGGTATACCTTTAGCGAGCAGTATGAAGATTCCCCTTGGGAAACAAAACAAAAAAAACCAAAACATATAGAGCAGTGCGCGCACATTTTTATACTGATAAGTGATTCGTTTTAAATTTGAACATACATACATACATATAGTACATACAGGTTCGGAAAAAATATATTGGACTCATAGCAACGAATTACATTATTATTTCATAATATCAAATCACTCAAATTTGACGAATAACTATTTTTTTATGAAAACATACAAAACCGCAAAAATTATTTGATTCCTTTAAACGAAAAAAAATTAAACATATTCAATATTCAGTGCGACAAAACCTATTGGAATAATGATTGTTATTTAATATTTTATAGCATAACCATAATTTTTTTTACTTCACTGCATCTATTTAGTATAGAAGCTATAATTTTGTTAATAACTACTTGTGGAATGTCTAACCAGGCTTGTTTTTCAGCTTCGAAGAATTTGTTTTTATCTCCATTCACTCCTTCTCTGTCTATCCTCATATTTGTAATATACCAAAGATTCTCAAAAGGATTGAGTTCGGGCGATTGTGCTTCCCACTTTAGGACATTATTATTTTAAGCTCCGAACCGACTTGCCACTGGTTTCAACGTGTTTTGGGCCGTGTCGTGTTGAAACGACCATGAAAGTGGCATATTCCACTCGGCATGGGGAAGCATCACGTTCTCAAGGATATCCTTGTATATCAATCGATCGATATTGCAATTGATTCGATGAAGAGGTTCAACGCCAAGCTTGGAAAAACATCCTCATACTATATAGCCACCTCCAAGATGCTTAACAGAGCCTTGGCAATATTGGGGATCTGACCGCTTGTTTTTGGTTGGCGTACTCTTCTCATTCCGTCAGAATTTTTCAAATTAAATTTTAAATCATCAGAGAAAAGTATTATTTTCCATTGTTTCACTGATCAGTTGATGTGTTCCCGAGCAAATTGTAATCTTCTTAGTCGATTTTTTCTTAATATAAAAGGCTTTTTAGCTGCCCCATAACTTGTTAACCCACCTGCACACGCCCTTCTTTGTACAGTATGGCTTGAACTTTCACATTTAAAGCTTTAACCCCGCTCGCTGCCAACATATCAGGAAACTATTTTTCTAGTTATCTAAGTTTTTTTGAATCATCATGTCGTGTTCTGCTTTGGGTCGTCTTCCACAATGGCTAGTTTTCACAGATCCACTGTCCCTAAATTCGTTTATAATAAAGATCACTGTGGATTTGTTGACATAAAACTTGTCACAACTGGCTTTTTGTGATAATTCAGTCATGTGGTCTTTACTAATTAATTGTTTTAATAGAATTGAATGTTAGTTTCTAGCAATGTTATTAATTTCTTCGAAATATGTAGAATTTTAATCACGGCACAACTTTTTATATAAAGAAACTTGGTTGAACTAAAACGATGCGGATTTTTTATGTCGTTGTTTTAATTACCCTTACCACAAAAAACCCCGACTAGTCCAATATGTTTTTCGCAGTTGGGTACTTGTAATTTCTTTGGTATAAAGTGTAAACTGTTAAAAAAAATTGTATGGTTTTTCATGGTTTCACTAAATAAACAATATGCCTTTACAATTAAGTACTTTTTTGGTATCCAAAATTGTAATTTGGGGTATACAACATGTTTTTAGCACTCATGGAGATGTGTCGAAAACAGAAAACAAACGAACGGCCGCCGATTGTCACCGTGCCGCTGTAACAGCTTCGCCTATTAGCCAGCGTAAATATGTATGTTTGTGTGTGAGCTTGCAAATACTTAAGCGAGTCGTACTTAAAACAACAGTTTCTATGTGTTTCAAAACACAAAACTTTGGCACTTAAGCTACTACTAACCGGGTTTGACTGTACACATAAGTTTGAGGAATATTGAATATTTTCTTTGAAACATTTCTTGACTTGAAAATCGACAAATAAACTTTGTTGTCAATTTTGTTCTAATATATTTGAATACCTATATTTGCAGGGTTGTCACTTTTTACTTCTCATACAAATTTCAGAAATATATTCAATTTATGATTTTTTATATGATAAAAGGTGTGATTTACATTCATATATTATTTATGTAATAGATTAAGTGTTTTATGTGATAATGTTAATTAAAAATGAGCCCAATGTAATGGGAAGCACACATCACACACGTAGAATATCATTGATTAAAATGAAACTTCCGTATCTCGATTTGGTATATTTACACTTTATTTAATTTATTGTAAATTACGTATGTCGGTACAGTATAGTGCTTTAGTAAACCGAATATTAGAAGAACTACGGATGCCGATGATATAATTGATGTGAGTACCCAAAAGATTTTATCACTCAGGCTCGTCGTACTACGTTAATGTCGATTTGACCGTAGTGTATTTTTTGAGCGAAAGGTGGTTTGCTAATAGTTGATGGTCGAAATGTTGACGTGCGAAAGTATGTTGATATGCGACGAGTATGTGATGAATTGTCCCCATCCTTTTTGTTGGTTTAGCGGCGTGCGAGTTCTTCGTGCGGTGACCGCTTGCTGGGTGTGGTGATATTCTCGATTGTGGTGTGATGCATTGTCATCAGCTGTGGTGAATTAAGCGGTACCATTAAGGTGCGCCAGTTTTTCTGGATAAAGTGTGTGGATGCTTAAGTCATTTAAACAATGGGATAATATATCATCTATGTAACATACTATGTATGTATGTATATACATGTATATGAAATTACATTTTATTATCAAAGATAAGAAATACTTAAAAAGTAGCTTATTTGCCCATTAACTACAAGCATTGGTTGGAGAATTGCATAATTTAAGAATAATAATATCAATTTTGCAAGTATTCACAAAAATTCGCAAACTGATAGTCATATCAATTGATATGATAGCATCTAAGCGTATAAAAATATAAGCCAAAAGGCCAACATACATCTGTAATAGCAACGTATATTTCTGAGCATAATTTTCATTATCTTTTCACTCATCACTGATAAAATTTCTCCCTTCGAGCCAAAAGTGGTGAAATCCACTAATCAAAAATTCATGGCTCTTGAAAGTTTGCACGCCTGTCCGCAATTGAACCTTCTCTCTAATATACGCTATATGGTAGTATTATCTGTGTCAGCCACAGTAAAGTGTGGACGTGTCCTCTAGTAATATTTTGTTGCTTAAATAAACTTTAAGGTATCACTATGTCGCAATTGAAACTAAACATGATACTTGTAAGTTAAAGAGAGACACTCAGAGCAAAAAATTTAGTTTTATCAAAATAACCGGATGATAACTTGGACAACAAACATACAAGTATATATCGCATACATATTGACACTGTATTATGCACATTGTCGAAGTTGACGAAATTTTTATGAATCGACATTTCGCGACAATGTTGGCTATATTGACTCTTCTGTTCATTTCTTAGCGCTTTATTATTGAAAACTGACTCATACTCTTTTGAAGTACTACGTTTAGGCTGCATTTTTACGCGTCAAATTTATATAAAATGGGATAAATCGAAAATCTATGAAATACATATTGAGTAAACACATTAAAGCATTATATCGTCACCTGAAATGCAAAATAACGTATTATCAAAAAATTCGAAATTGAGTGTCTTATTTATTACGATTCACTACTTGAAATTACATACATAATATTATATATGTATGTCCAATATTTTCAGATTCTGCGCTCAGAAATAAACCAGTTTTAGCCAATATTAAAATTTCTTTTCATTCATGTTCCATTTTATTTCGTGTTTCATTCATGCAACTGTAAATTTCCGAAAATGTTGTTACGTTATTTTGCATTTGAACATATACATAGAAGTAATAAAGGAGTCCATATATAGCAAATGGCAGCTTTATATAAATTTTATAGTTTAATACCGTATATACATATAATTATACAATAAAATAAATAAAGGAAAACAATTTAGAGAGTCGGCAATGAGCTACGTGGCTGCTTTTCTTTTCTGAAGTGAACACCAGAAAATTTTTCAATTACTGAACGACATGCAAAAACAGGGGGATGGGAGGATTTCCAGTTTCAATGCTGTATTTTTTCAATTTGATTGAAACTTTTTTATTAAAATTTTGTTTAAAATTATTTTAGTCATCCTCGAGCATTTAAGGAGGAATTTTACGAATTGTGGTTCAGAAAAAAGTACGCAACGCTGAGTTATGACCGAACGTACTTGACTTTACAGAAAGCGCATGTTCCTTCGAATAAATTTGAAGCCATTACAATATGAAGTACTTAAAAAATATGCGCAGCATACTCGAATTTTATTGGAGAATGATGAAGCATCTGCGTATTTTTGTCGCTTGGGCGAATTTCGATTTTTTTAAATTGAGATATTGAGGGATATACCTTGCCAGCCAGGCCTAACCACTTTTTGAATAAGATTCAGCAGAATTACAAATATTTCCCTAAATTACTAACATCAACGCATACGTGTGGGTTGTTTTGTTTTTTAACCCTTATGCGATGGGAAAAAAATCGTCTAAATTCCTTAAAAATATGCTACACCATAGTGGAAATAGTCATTTCATGTGATGTTAGGATTAATTCATTTCGAATTTTCCAAATAGAATAAAATATAAATAACATAGTTATCTCATTAACCGTTGTTATTGAATAAGTGCGAAAGAGAAAACATAAGTGCCTATAGTGCTAATGAATATCACCAAAAAGGGAAATAAAAAATGAGGGAAAATTGCAAGCAATTCGCAATTCTAGCGGGAAGAAAGTTAAATGCACAAACTTGCATATTCTAAGTATATTTTAAATTAGTAATTTTATTCCACTGTAGCATTTAATATCCATATCTGAAAAGTTAAGAAACATTTTGAAATTATTTTTAAATAGATTTAAATAATTCCTATTTCTCTCTTTAGAAATCTTCAATTCATCTACAGCGGCATAAGCCGAATAATTTTGATTGGTGAGTTTTGTGAATTTAATATTATTCTATATAATAACCAGTGCGTGCGGTTGGTCGAAACTATATTTATAAAAAATAAAAAACAAGAAAAAACGTTAACTTCGGTTGCACCGAAGCTAAATACCCTTCACAGGTGCATTTCTGTTAGTAACTATGTGTCCAGTTTGTATGGAAGCTATATGCTATAGTTAACCGATCTGGACAATTTCTTCGGATATTACATTGTTGGCTTAGAAAATAATATGTACCAAATTTCGTGAATATATCTTGACAAATGCGAAAGTTTTCCTTATGAGAACTTGATTCCGATCGTTCAGTTTGTATGGCAGCTATATGCTATAGTTAACCGATCTGAACAATTTCTTCGGAGATTACATTGTTGCCTTAGAAAATAATATATACCAAATTTCGTGAATATATCTTGTCAAATGTGAAAGTTGTCCATACAAGAACTTGATTCCGATCGTTCAGTTTGTATGGCAGCTATATGCTATAGTTAACCGATCTCGACAATTTCTTCGGATATTACATTGTTGGCTTAGAAAATAATATATACCAAATTTCGTGAATATATCTTGACAAATGCGAAAGTTTTCCTTATGAGAACTTTATTCCGCAGCTATATGATATAGTGGTCCGATATCGGCCGTTCCGACAAATGAGCAGCTTCTTGAAGAGAAAATGACGTTTGCAAAATTTCAAAAGGATATCTTAAAAACTGAGGGACTAGTTCGTATATATACAGACAGACGGACAGACGGACAGACAGACGGACATGGCTAAATCGACTCAGCTCAACATACTGATCATTTATATATATACTTTATAGGGTCTTCGACGCTTCCTTCTAGGTGTTACAAACATCGTGACAAACTTAATATACCCTATTCAGGGTATAAATATTGTGTTTAACCAGTGCGGGCGGTTGACAAATGTTCGTGTTATGTTTTTTCGGCCTGCGCAGTACAAATTTTATATATAAACGAATGTGCGTTTTATATGTTTAAAGCGGCCTGCGCAGTGCTAGAATAATGCGAACACAAATATTTGTTTTATATGTTACTAGCTGACCCCGCAGCCGTTGTACTGCGTGAAATTATGTGTTTTGAAATGAAAAAATAAAAATTCATATTTTGTTGATAATCGTTTATTTGCGATTTTTCTACATTGTTTTTCAATGTAATGCAGCTTGATAAACACCATTTTTTGGTTTCTGTTCCGGTGCGTAAATGTACAGAGAAGATGGTTTTCTAACTCGTAAGCACGCCACGTATATCTGGCCGTGTGATAAACATAGCATTTCCAAATTTATGCCACCCACTATACGACTATCCTATTGATCGTCATCTCAAATTCCATTTTCACTGGAAACGGAATACGTTTGAACTGAAATGGCAAATCGTTAGAATTCAAAAGAAATCCGTAGAATCAAGAATTCTGCCCCTTATATTTGATAGGTGCGTCACAATCAGATTGCGAAACATCATAACGATAGATCTAACTTTGAGACGCAAATGATGCGGTGGCATACCAAGGCTCTCCAAAGAATTTAGAAATTCCACTGGATAATTCACGGTGTTATCTTCATTGCCAAGAAAATCGATCGATTTGTATACCGCAAGTCTCCCAGAATTTGACTTTGAATCTTCCAGTTCAAGTCAACAATATAGGTATTTGTGGCAGCTAACATTGCGCGTGCACTCAAGGAATCGTACTTACGATAATTTGGCCAATGTTCGTATAAACTTACGTGATGAGTCCATCTTTCGTGAATTGATAAACGGCATATGGAATTGATATCAATCGGTATTGACCCATTTCCAATTCTTAGCGTATACGATGTAAAATGTCTTCGGCAATGTAATTTTTTGTCGTATATCATAATTGACGCGGAGTTGAAGGCTGACCATCTCGAAAAGTGTGCAAACTTCAGTGGCATTCGAAGTTACTATCGCATCGTCCATCGTTTGATTCCAGTGATTATCATGTTCCAGCAATTGTAATTGCTGGCATGATACTCAAAAAGTTGCACAGACCGTACCATTCACAGTACGCAATGGCTCAAATGAATTTGAACCACGTACATTAATCAATAGCAACCAAAGATAAAAGCAATCGTTGTTTTTCGGGGGGATTGCATAAATTCGTTCTAATGCATTCGTTGAGAACACACCCGGATGTCCATCTACTGGTTGGCCTTGCTTTCTGCGTAACTATTTCTACGATGAAACTCTACAATTCCACGATGCATTCTATGTATAATATCGAGGCATTTCCAAATAGAGCAAGTTCTGGCAAACGGTTCACTGACGAACGTTGAAAAAAACTCGTAAACATTAATTTTGTTGGTGGCGGTGTTTGAACTAGATATACTGTATTCTCTGGGTAGAAACTCTTTGGTCATTCTCCAAATTAACTGCCAGATGCACAACAGTCGGAAAACGTTCATGAATTGCAAAAGTAAATATCTTACAAAACGCTTCATTACGTTCACGTATCACTCGTTCATGAATTGCAAAAGTAAATATCTTACAAAACGCTTCATTACGTTCACGTATCGACCGAATCGTTCAAGACCAATAACCGCCATATTGCTTCCTTTGGTGACGTACCTACAAACGTATTTTATCGATTACAATAAATTGCAATACGCAACATTGACATGATTTTTGAATGTGAATTAGACAACAGTGGTGAATATGGTACGATCCATGTGTTGTCAACTTCGATGTGTTGTTCGATATTTACGCCTCTAAATTGAATGCTAAATGTTCTGCCATTGTCGTCTGGTGAGCGACGCCGATAGAGTGGATATCCATCAGTTCTAGTTTATGTTTCCGAAAGAAAATCACGTCATTCATTGTCAGACATTCAAACCGAAGTGGGATTGTGGTGTCCGCAAGGTCCATGAACCATATTGGTTTTCATCACTTCGTATAATACTGGATCTTTCTTTGCATCAGGAATTTCCGCATGATTGAATGGTTTCACTGGTGTAGCCACCATCCAAAGAAGAATGTTTGCGTGTGGCAAACCTCTCTTTAGCCACTCAACAGAGTACATTTACCATCTAACAGCACCATATATACATGCGTTGCTTCAAGATAAAGTCTATCGAAGCTGTTGCTTGAAAAGTCTTGCTGTGATATCGTGACGATCGCTTTCTGATTGACCGCGATCCATAATACCCCACGTATGTCATCGTATCCTGGGAGTACTCGGTAATGTGCTTGGGCTGCTGAAGAACGCCTACCGATATTAGCGCGACCTCTTCGTGGCATCGTAACAAATTTCAATCTCTAATTGATCATTTTGTGTGCAACACACATAACATTTTCACTGATTAATTTTCAAAAATTTTTGAAGCAAACGAGAAATTTGAACGCTTCAAATATGTAATTGGAAAACAAAACAAACATTTTCACTGACTAATTTTCAAAAATTTTTGAAGCAAACGACAAATTTAAACGATTCAAATATGTAATTGAAAAACAAAACAAACATTTTCACTGATTAATTTTCAAAAATTTTTGAAGCAAACGACAAATTTGAACGATTCAAAAAATTTAACGAAAAATTTGTATGTAAAAAAATTAACTTTTTGGAATTGTCCAATTTTCGGACTTTTCCTAATGAGAAGCATAGAGGTTTTTTATTTCTAAACCTTCCCCGATTCACACGGAACATTCTCTGAAAATTTCATCAAGATTGGTTCAGTCGTTCCCTTAGCGTTACTAATAAACAAACATTCATTCGTTTGTATGGGGAAAAGAAAAGAGCTGTTTGTAGAGGTTTTCCGGCAATTATTGATTTTTTCTTGGCGTAAAAACCATCCTTGAGCCCCAACGAACATTTACAAAAAAGAATTGGCAAAAGTGGTCCAGGCGTTTTTGAGTTATGCGCTTACCAACAAATTTTGCTTTTCATTTTATATACTCCTACATATACATAAGATTAAAGCGGCCTTCGCTTAACATCTTGATATTTATTCAATCTTTTTTTAATATAAGTGGCTTTATTGTAATCATATTATTGGTTGTTTTTCTTATTATAATCTCTTTTTCAGATATTTGTCTTTTATTTAATCTTTATTTTATTAAAATTTTTTAATTTTTTTTTTCAAAAAGATGTTAATTATTTTTTTAAATTAAAACTATTTTTATTTACACAATGTTAGCCTTAGTATAGTTTATTTAATTATAATGAATTTTATATGAATATGTATAAAAAATAATAAATTAAATAATATCAAAATTAAAAAGTTTTGTTTGAAATTTTAAGAATATTTAAAAGTAGGAATAAAAAAATGCAACCCTGCATCTGCTGACGATTAGGATAATTAGAGCAGTTCGGCTATGTTTTTACATATATGTATAAGTTATAGGACACTGCTGAATGAGGGCAACAGATATGTATGATCACATGTATACGTAAGTATGAGGGGAAAAGTGGTTAGAACCTGCCCACGGCCTATGACAAACTCACCACTTTTTTTAGTTTTTAGGGTTTGAAAACCTACTGCTTCACTAGATTTTTCAGTACTTTTGGCTAGCAGGGTATGTACACTACGTACTTATTATACATGTATGCTTAAATTAATTCATGTAAAATAAAGCCTGGCGAAGCGGTCTGGTCTGCTAGTATACATATACATGAAAGTAATTTATTATTTTCAATTGTCTATAAATGTTACATAGTAAATAGCATAATTTAAATAAGATTTTATCAGTGTTGCATAAAAATTCGAAAACTGATATATATTTCAATATACATATGTATATGATTGCATATTAACGTATTAAAATATAAGACAAATGGCCAACATATTAACATTTGCAATAGCAATGTATATTGCCGAGCATACAGGGTTTGTCCGGAAAGTTTAAGGATTGATTTTCTTCCGCCGTGACTGTACTTCGGAGCGTGCGCGAGTTAACAAACTGTAGTTTGTCGCGAGTAAAAGAAATTATATATATTTGGGCAGTACACTTATTATCGTGTTGCCTTTTTATTCATAATTTTTTACTGCCTATTTTTCATAATCTTTCTTCTATTTATGCTAACTAGTATGTTTACTTATTACTAGTTGATATTTTATTAGATACAGATTATATTATTTGTTTAGGTTTGTTTACAGATATATTGTTTGTTGTATTGATAGTGCATTTACAATGTTTGCTTAGTTGCTAATGAGATAGTTTGATGCAGTTTACATTTTCGCACATGCATTTTGTTTGTTACATTTATGATACTAGGCGAGACTATTGTTATTGTTTGTTTTGGTTACCAGTTGATACTTTATGTTTTCGGTACAAAAATGTGATAAGTAACACATGTTCCTTAACTCTCCTCCGTTTTAAAATGGAGCGTCCTCGCTACTTTGCTGCTAATTGCTGTTGATGTAGGCGGTTCAGTTCGATTTCAAATAAGCCGTCGATTTGTCGTTGTCTGTTGAGCATTCTAACATTTTGGCAATATTTGCAGAGGTGTACTAAACCATAAATAGTAGCCTTGAAGGTAAGAAATGTTCTAATGATAATAAGTGTGAACTGCGCTGGATTTTCGTGAAACGTTGAAATTTCCTGTATATTACTGAATTGTAATTTGATTTCGAGGAAAGAATGCGGAGTACTTCAAGTTTTTCGCTATGCTGGTTGTGTATGATTTCTCTGAGTTGTTGTTGATGGTTGTACGAGTAATATGTAAAGCCATCTATGTTTGTGGATTCTGAAAAATGAATTAATTTAGGGCCAGATATAGGCATTTTATTCCAAGAATTCTCATAATCTGTCAAGATGTGACCGTTTTCTAAAATGTGAATTGGAGCGTTATTTTTATGAATTGTTATCATTGTGCTGATTTATCGTTTAAAATTTTTGTAGTACAATTATCAGAGGGTTCTGATTTACAAATAAAACTACTGAAGTAATTCTTACATTTTGAAATTCTTTGATAATTATTACATTTTGCTATCTTAGGATCTAAAATTATTTTACCATGCTTATGTGCTAAAGGGTATACATTATATAGTCTACATTTAGTTTCAAGTATTGGATATTTGTAAATTGTAATTATAGCTTTTTCTAAGTAACAAATATGGGTGTCAGAATATTCCAATATATTAATTAGGGGAAGATCCAACTCCTCATGGTTTATTAATTCATGCATGTTTCAAGTATTCTCTCAAACTGCGAATTAATGCTTTTTTGTTTATTATTATTTTCTATTAGCATATTAATTGACGTTTTGATTTCTATAAGATCATCATGATCTGGTGTACCAGTTATAAATTTTAGCGCAGAACCAAGAAAGTTAATTGATCATTTAGGCCTGTAAATATTTGGAATGAGTTGATTTTTAAAGTTTCAATTCTATTTACTAGTATTTTTGTTTCAGGCTGGTTTTCTAAATTATATAAAGATTTTATTATCTCTTCGTAAGGTGCAAGGATGTTGGACAAATTTGAAATGTGATATAAAAACGAACTATTCTGGTAAATGTAAACCGGGTCAGTTTCAACAAGCACATATTTTTTTTTAAATCAATGATGTTGTCGCATAATGCGATAGTGTAATAAAGAAAAAAATTATTCTATGCTTGCCTGTAGTCTTATCTTATCTTTGTGAATAACACGTCCCTTATTTGTCGTTACCGTCTTTCCGTTGTCTTCTTTAACAATTTGTTTCGGGTATTTTTTTACGTTTTTATTTCGCCTGTGCGTCTTCAGAAATATGACGGCACCTTGTCTATAATTCAGCTGCTGTCGATTACGATTCTGATAACGTAAGACTCGTTCCTGATTTTCTTGTAGACGTTCGTGGATGTCAGGATACCCCTTTTGATTGAAGAACACGTCCTCAGGTTTCTCGTTGGTTACCGAATGGATCGTTTTTTTGTATTGCCGAACGACTTCGAATATCTGTTCTTCAGGTGCTGAATTGTGCTGGTCTGCCAAAATTTTCGCGAGTTCAATTATTGTGCTGTGCGTACGCTCTACTTGTCCGTTTATAGTAGAATGAAACGCTGGCGTTTTGGTGTGTGCTATTTGTAACCTTTTGTAAATTTGTTGTGCACATAGGCTTGTAAATGATAATTCGTTATCAGTCATAAGAAACTTTGCGTTTGGGTATATTTGTGAAAGTATCTCGTCGAGATACTTGTATATATCTTTTCTTGAAGGTATTTGTCTGAAGTTGCAAAATTTTGAGTATTTGTCAGTTGAGCTAATGTATATGTATATACATTATTTATAGCGCTCATATAGAATAAATCTAAGTGTATGTATTCTCCTACTTTGCTTGGTGTTGGTGCTGCACAAATCGGTTGTTTGTTTGGTTGGCGTTCGTATTTGTTTGTGAGACAGATTTCACAGTCTTGTACTTCTTTTTTTACAGGCATCTCGTATGTTTGGCCAGTAATATTTTAACGAAATTTCCTGTGCGTTATTTTTGTAATTTCTGTGTGCATGTCTATGTGTGTCATTTATGATTTGTTTTTGTTTTTCGATTTTGGTTATGTCTTCAACCGTTTTATGAGTTAGAACAATAGACACAGTGGGAAATGCACTGATAATATCATTTTCAACGAAAAATAATATTTGTTCATCTATTTGTAGAGCGTTTACAACTTGTGGTTTAATTACATTTTTTAAGCTGTCCAATAGCTCAGTTTTAGTGTTAAAAAAAATTGTATGTCTACTGTTAGAAAAGATATTTTGGGATGATACTTGGGTGGGGTTTGCGTCTGATTGTTTTATAATAATTTGATTTTTAAAGCAATTTAATTGCTTTGCTTTACACGTTTAATTTTTTTCTATAGGAGAGCTTTGTGCTGAAAAGTGCATCAACGTTCTGCTGACCAGGTCTGTAAGTGATTTTAGCTCCGTATTCTTCGATGAAATTTTTCCATCTTTTAATTTTGTATTTGGGTTTTTTTCCGATATGGCAAAAACTAAAGATTGATGATCGGTGTATATAGTTAAATCTGCTTTGCCATACAAGTAATTTCGAAGCTTTTGTAAGGCCCACACAATTGCGAGTAACTCTTTTTCGTTTGTAGAGTAATTCTGTTCGGTTTGGCTAAGTGTTCGTGAAATAAATGATATGGGTTTTTTATTTTGCGATAATACAGCTTCTATCGCGTAATTACTAGCGTCTGTGGTTAATTCGAAAGGTTTGTTAAAATTTGGTTGGAAGAGTTCAACCTGAGCTTGCAATTCTTCTTTTGTTCGACTTAATGCTGCTATTGCAGGTTCATCTAATGCAATTTTAATTTTTGCGCTTGAGTCTTTGATATGCCACCTTTTTCTCCTCTGAAACGTAGTAAATGGTTTGACAATGGCTGCAAAATTGTTTATGAATTTTCTATAATAACTTGCAAGACCTAAAAAGGATCTGAGTCATTTTAGTGAAGTAGGCGTGGAAGATTTTTTATGGTTTGAATTTTTACTGGATCAACAGTAATTTTATTAAATTTAATTATGTGTCCCAAATACTATACGAAATCTTTAAAGAAGTATGATTTCTCATTGGAAATCTTGATGTTAGCTTGATGAAGTGCATTTACAATTATACGTATGTGCTCGATATGCTCTTCAGGCGAAGAAGAGTAAATGAGAAAGTCGTCTATATAGACATAGGCAAATTTTCCAATATACGGTCTTAAGATGTCATCTATACACCTTTGAAAAATTGACGGAGCATTTTTCAGTCCGAAAGGCATACGAAGAAATACATATTTGGCTCCATTTATGCTGAAAGCTGATTTTTCTCTGTCAGATTCTTTAATAAGAGTTGGATGAAATACAGATTCTAAATCTAAAGTTGTAAATAATTTTGCTTTACGAAGATTCTGTATTGTCATGCCTACATCAGGTATGGGATATCTATCTGTAATAGTTTGAGCATTTAGCTTTTGAAAGTCTGCAACCACTCTGCGTTTAGGTTTCCCTTTTTCATCAGTACCTTTTTTAGCAACTGTCCAAATGGGTGAATTGTATGGACTTTTACCAGGTTGGATTATTTAATTTTCTAAGAGTTTATTTATTTCTTTGTTAATAAAATCATTATCAGATATAGGGTACGGATATTGTTTTGTCCAAATAGGATCGTCAGTTTTCGTCCTAATTGTGGCTTGTACTGTGTGTAATAGTAAATGGTAATATTGAGTTAGTAGCTTCATTTTGTTGCGTTATTTTTTCAATCTCAGATCAGTATTCTTCATTGCTTACTGTATAATTTCATTTTTGCAAAGTATCACTTTCCTTCTTGGTCCTATATTTATAAATGAGCTTCTACTCGAAAAGATTAATATCTGCTTTTAGTGTTCTTAGTCCCTGTTCACCTAGAAGCATATCAAATTCTTCTAATGCATCAGTTTCAAAAAATTTAAGCAAATTATCTAATACTGATACAATTTTTTTGATTTTGTTATTGAGAAACCATGAAGGGTTTTCACTTTAATAGGTTTAGTTGGAATAGATTCACCAAGATTACATTTAGTACTTATGTAATTATTTGTTGCTCCGGTGTCGATAAGAATATTTACTTCTTCGCTGTATCCCTGCAGTGGCGTTGCAGACACGGCAATTCATTCACTCGCCTAAAAAACAAAGCCTGTCTTGTAATCATCACATTGTAGTTCTTCTTCATATGTTTGGTTTACACGTTGTATCTTCTGTGGTGCGACGTAGTTGCGTGATGAAGGATTTTTGTGCCTCTTCTGTGGGTCTCCTCGAAATAGGTTGTTTGGAGATAATCCTTGCATTTGGTGGTCATAGCTGTTTTGTATAGGTGCGGCGTTGAAGTTGGTGGGTCTTCTGTATTGGCGTGAGGAATCTACGTCCATTGGTTGGCACTTTGGGTATATTGCACTTGCACGTTTGGCTTGTATCTTCACTGGTCATTGTGGTAACTTCTGTTTGGTTGATGCTGCATGATGTTGTATTATCTCTGGTTGTTGTACTGTCTCTGGTTGTTGTACTGCATAGCATCAAATTGGCAATTCAGGTTGTCATAACTTATAGTGCAAGTGATAGCGTAGGCGGTTTCTAAGTCCTTTGGATTGTGGCTGTAGAGGGTGCCGCTGGTATACTTGCTATTCAAGCCAAGTATGAATGTTCTGATTGCTTCTTGAGTCGCGTATTGTTCCATTTTTGGAGATTCATCGGAGCTGTCCATCTCGATTTGAGTTAGGGCAAGATTCAATGCCTTGTTGACTTCACAATGAAATTGATGTCAGCGTAAATTTTCCTTGTAATATTTTTTTAATCTCATCCAGTAACACGTATAAAAGCCTCTGGTCTGCATAAGTGTAGTCCAGTCGACTTGTTATCGAGTAAAAATTGTACTTTGTGTTGTGGTTAATTAATATGTCGGCTGCCTCTCCTTGAATTTTTGAATGCAGTATCGAGAGTGCAGTGTAATATGTTGGGGTTCTGGCATATGTTTTTATGTTTTTCATGTGCGTCCACGCACGTTTCCTCCAGGATCTGTACTGATTTCTGTGTGGTAACGACTTGAAGACATCTAGGTTGATCTGCGATTCGTAGGCCATATTTGGCTTGCAATCATCGAGCTGTTCGATAGTCCTTATATTCGATTGCAGACCATGTTCTAGGGTAACCACCCTTTCTCAGTTTTCTGTTAGAGATGCAGTTAAGATCGCAATTTGAGCCTTGAGGCTTGATATTTCAAATTAAAAAGCTTCTGCCTCTTTTTATGAGATTCTAGCATGATGATCTTTCGTCTAAGACTTGTCCGTGCTGCTTTAAATTTTTCAGGAACTTTTGAGATCCGCTTTTTCATAACGTTGTTTTTATGTTATTTTTTGTGGTTGCCGCTATCCAGTGTTTCAGGATCTGCCGCCTGTCCGCTTTTTCAGAACCTTGTGTGTGAAAGTCCTACTTCCCGTGGAATTTGGTTTTAATTTTATTTTATCCGTTACCGCAGGATAAAAGTGGCTCTAAGACTGGTTAAGCCCCCGGTTAACAAACTGTTGTTTGTCGCGAGTAAAAGAAATTATATTTATTTGGGCAGTACACTTATTATCGTGTTGCCTTTTTATTCATAATTTTTTACTGCCTATTTTTCATAATCTTTCTTCTATTTATGCTAACTAGTATGTTTACTTATTACTAGTTGATATTTTATTAGATACAGATTATATTATTTGTTTAGGTTTGTTTACAGATATATTGTTTGTTGTATTGATAGTGCATTTACAATGTTTGCTTACTAGCTAATGAGATGGTTTGGTGCAGTTTACATTTTCGCACATGCATTTTGTTTGTTACATTTATGATGCTAGGCGAGACTATTGTTATTGTTTGCTTAGGTTACCAGTTGATAATTTATGTTTTCGGTACAAAAATGTGATAAGTAACACATGTTCCTTAACTCGCGCACCAATTGCATTCGGTAAAGGGTGTTCCTAGCTAGCGAACGAGCACCTGGCTTATTGCCAAGAAAGGATTCTGTCTGAATTTTAATAGTATATCTCACACATTCATCGATATTTTCGGTCAAAAGTCAACTATAGATACTGGGGTTGACATATTCGGTACCTAGGGGCTTCAACAATTTTGGTTGGACTTGGACAATTTTGGTTGTAAAGTGAATATAAATTTAGAAATCTCCAGGTTTACTTTTGCAATGTATGTATGTGGAACTTTGTAGCTTCTCAATGCTTACCAACCCCATTTTTACATTCATCAATGAGTTTTATTATAGTATAAGCGCCCAATGTGGACTGTAAATTTTACTGTATACGATGGGGAAATTAAAAAGGGGAAATTGCTATATATGAAATGAAGCAAATGATATTGGTTCTTGCTTAAGAACATGTCTGACGTGTTTATCGGAAACACGTCAGTTTATGCAGTGGCTCTTGCCCTGGATAGAATCATAATTCGTATATCGCTGTATTTTTTATCAAATTTTGAAAAAACACCCCCACTTGAAAGTGGTAGACCACAAGTTTCTTATAGTGGGTGTACTTATATACAGTGTCGGACAAAACTCATTGGACTAACTCGAGTCTCACACATATTCCGTCATAACTTTTTACATAGATGCATTAGAAGAATAATTTTTTTTGCAAAAGAAAGATCACATATTCTATATTAACAAACAATGCAATTTTATTATCCAACTTTTATGTAAGATTTATAAATGATAACAGAAGGGAAAAAAGTAAAAAATTCGTGCGACATAACTCATTGGACTTTAGGAAAATATGAAAAAAAATTAGTTTTAAATTAATATTTTACTGAGTAGCCATTATTATTTTTACTTGCAACACATCTTTTAGGCACAGATGAAATCAAATTACTAATATGTGTGCCATTTATTCCATTCCAGGCTTTTTTTGAGGCAATAATAGCTGGTTTTTATAACCGTGAACCTGTTCCTTGTTAACTTGCCTGTTGACAGTTTCCTATAAGTTTTCAATCGGATTCATGTCAGCAGACTGGTCGGACCATCTGCAATATAAACTTGTTATTCCAAAAACCAATCCTTCTCAACTTTGAGGGTGTGTCTGCGGTCATTGTCATGTTGAAACTGCCAATCAGGCTGCATTTTTTTGGATAGCGTGAGGTAACATTTGGGTTTGCAGTATATTTTTATATTGGAACCCATCCATGTTCCCTTCTATTCTGTAAATAGGTCCTACTCCTTGACCAGAAAAGCATCCCCACACCATTATGTTACCCCACCATGCTTTACTGCACCCTGCAAATATCGACGGTCTAAACGCTTTTCTGCTACTTCGTACACCTGATATTCATCTGTGTTCTGCAAATTAAACTTGGACTCATCTAAAACAATGTCGACTTCCGTTGCTCTACAGACCAATTAATATGCAGTTTCAGAAGTTCCAAACGTGCTATCCTATTTTTTTTTTTTTTTTGTTTTGAAAATATATGGTTTTTTCGCTACACGAAACCTAAAGAGACCAGCATCAACGGCGCGTTGTTGTACTGTACGCGTACTCACTCCTAGTTGTAAGCTACCTACAACTTTTTTTTGCTGATATCTCTAGATATTTTTTTAACTCCCGCATTATTCGCAAGTCATCTTTTATCGAATTGACTCTATGGTGTCTTCCAATATTAATTTTTTTAACGATTCCTTCAGCTTTGTTCTTGCGTAAAATAGCAGAAACAGCTGATTTTCCTAGAGAATAATTTGTGCAAAGCTCCTTTGCCTCACATATTTTGTGAATTCGCTTGTAATTAATAATTTAAGTTCATTTGAACATATTTTGCCTAAAATTATTTTCTAAAATAATTTTTTAGTAGCATTATTTGGGAAAAGTTTATAAATTTCCCTACACACCCGTTCCCATTAAAATAAACAATTCGAATAAGTGTGATCTACGATTAACCATTATAAGTACCTGCAAAATTCTTTTCTCGCCATAAAACTGTAGATTAATTCATTGGAAGTGGTTATTTCGATGTCGAAAGCGTTAGTCCAATGAGTTATGTCGCACGAATTTTTTACTTTTTTCCCTTCTGTTATCATTTATAAATTTTACATAAAATTTTGATAATAAAATTGCATTGATTGTTAATATAGAATATGTGATCTTTCTTTTGCAAAATAAATTATTCTTCTAATGCATCTATGTAAAAAGTTATGACGGAATATGTGTGAGACTCGCGTTAGTCCAATGAGTTTTGTCCGACACTGTATCTTAAATGCGCAAATGGGAAAGAAGAAGAAGCAATATTCAGCATATTCACTACTGTTCTAATCATATTGTTGCCTCAAATAACTTCATTTGAACTCTCTACTTAGAGGAAAATATGTATGGAGATATACTAATACCACAGTAGAGATGAGCGATATTGAGATTTTTGAATATCTGTAATTTCATTGATTGCTATTTTTAAATCACTGTGATTTTATATTGCTATTGCGATCGCAAATAAGTCGACGTTCAAACGGAAGATTCCGCCGATTTGATAGTGTTTGGCCGAATAAAAGTCCGGGTTCATTTCAGTTACGTATACCCGGCTGTCGTGGGAACGACGGAAACCTTTTGTCGTTAATGGCGGCAAATTCTCTTTTGGGTCCTGTAAGTCGTGTCAAATTTTTGCGCCTTTCTTTTCATTATATTTTCGCAAATGTTGGAGCAACGAACTGTTATCGCAATTCACAGTTTCGAACTGCTATCGAAAATAGCAGTTAGATATCGCAATCGCAGTTCATAGAAGTGAACTGCTATTTATAAAATGTGACCGCAGTTGCCATATGCGGTTTTTCAATCACAGTGAAAAAATCTCCGGTAGTGAAATATCGCTCATCGCTATACCACAAGTGATAATGTATATGTGGACAGCACCACTCTACATTAATTACAATAATATTTTATAATTATTGATTTATGCTGCACGTAATTACGTAAGAACCCTATTTCTCAAGTTTTCAATTTATGTAATTTAGATGTAATTTCTCTGAAAACTTGACGAATGTAAGAATGTTGTCACTACGGAAGCGCGGAGCGGAATTCACATGTTGCAGCTTAAATCATAAGCAAAAAATATAAGATCAGTCTGTCAATTAATAGCGAACTGCTAATATCGCATCTCGAAATTGGTGTCAGAGGATAAAATGTTTAATGTTTTTTATTTTCAACCATCGCGCTTACACAAGATGGAAAAATGACTTCGAGCTATAGAAAGCAATAGAGTTCCTGTAGGCCCAGCAGCATTTACGCAATTCAGTGGTAGTTGAAGCGCCAATGGCATCCAACTTGAAAATCAAGGTCATACGATCACACGTTTTGAAGCACC
Source organism: Bactrocera correcta (assembly GCA_027475135.1). Taxonomy (NCBI): domain Eukaryota; kingdom Metazoa; phylum Arthropoda; class Insecta; order Diptera; family Tephritidae; genus Bactrocera; species Bactrocera correcta. Next base: position 17,990,877 of record CM050322.1, on the reverse strand, counting down.
GGGTAAAGATTCGTGTCAGACGAAGACGCTTTGAAATTTACATAAGCCGAACATTAACAACAACTACAAAATAATACGATCTCGGTTCCAGACCATCAATGTCTTCAATTTGTACTGTATCAGCGTACAGTGCACCAGAAGCACACGCAGGTATTCAGATTCCTCGCATAACGTGTACTGGCTACCTTGGATCCTCTAACAATCCTAACTTATCACTAGCTCTGACATTGGCATGCATGACTTCCTTAAGATTTAACTATTGAAATATCTTGGTGAAAGCTCTTTATGCAAAATTCAACAATTATTGGAATAGGTGGTACTAGGTAATCAACGTCCGAGTCAATTATTTAATTCCACGAGTGCACGAAATTCTTTCCCGGAAAAAAGCCAAACGAATCCAACGCTTAGTACGAGCATCTGTAATTGCACGTGAAGGTATGAGATATGTTCAAATTATAGCTGCAGAAGCAATTATTACCTATCGTAAAATTTGCTTATCATTGAATCATGCTTCCAATGCAAGAGCTCAAAGTCCATAAATACGATTCAAGAACTGCAACGGAAATTTCATAACGTGCGTACATGGGAATGTAGTTGTTGATGCACTAGTCGCAGATTTCCTCGACCACATATTCATTCGAGTGAGCGAAGGTCTACTTCACGCAACCCAAACGAATGTTGGCGTTGTCAGCACAACGCCGGACAAAATACCAACATTCATGGTTGACCAGAAGCTTAGCGGTACTGACGTCAATCACCCCAGCGTAAAAAAAATTAACTTTTCTTCAAGGATTAGTCATCAAAAGTAAAATATCTCATAGACCCAAGGGCCGCTTATAACGTTCTTCCAAACAAATAAACTACAATTCTCTACGTCCAATAACTGTTACGTTATACGCAGTCAACGAGACCTCAATGAAGACTAACAGAACCTACGGACCTAGCAACACTTGGATCTTGGTATTCGTCACAAATTTGTGTGGAACATCATGCTAGGAAATATTAATACACCAATTACAGGCTGTCATTTAAATCCTCGTCGACGACTTGATCGTCGATCCAAAATTCAATACAAGCAAAGCTCAAAGCACTATTCAGACAGTGTTGAATATACAATCGTTACGTAGTGTACATGCTAAATTTAAAGTTCTCAAACAAATGCATGTCGATTGAAAAACAGTTAAAACCGAGTTATGTCATGTAAATGAAAATTAAGGTCAATAGCCACAATAACACCATTTGTTTTTCCTCTTTTTTACTGGCGTAGTTACCGCTTACGCGGTTAAAGCCGAACTAACAACATCGCGCCAGTCTTTTCTCCTTTTTGCTATGTGGCGCAGATTGCAGACTCCAAGCGAGGCCAGGTCCTTTATCACCTAGTCTTTCCAACGGAGTGGAGGTCTTCCTCCTTCCCTGCTTCCCCGGCGGGTACTGCGTCGAATACTTTCAGAGCTGGAGTGAGTTTTCGTCCATTCGGACAACAGGACTTAGCCAACGTCGCCGCTGTTTTTTAATTTACTGAACTATGTCAACGTCAGGATCATAAATCTTCCGCAGAACCATTCTCTCGGAAACTCGTAAAGTCGACTCATCATGCCTCCACGCACCATATTGCAGGATGGGAATAATGAGGGACCTATAGAGTTTGGTGTTGGAGCTTGCGTCAAAATATGAGGCGCTTCTGATGCCAGTTATTACGGAAAATGCCCGTCTTCACAGACAAGTGGACGCCTTTTAAGGAAGTTGTGGTAGACGCCCAGCAGGTCAATGCCGATTCCGTCGTCACCGATGCCTGCGCCTCCAGCACCTGTGCTGGAAGCAATTACACCGGTGACGCCAAAACATGTGGAGGCTACAACTTCCTCTAAGGAAGTGATTAAGAAGGTAGCGCCTCTTTAACTACTTCACCTCAAGCGAGCCCCTAGAGCCCTATCTGGGCTACATGGATAACCTACTACCACTTGCCAGTAGCAGCCCATTTATCCTAGGGCTGGATGCGAATGCCTTCTTGATGTGGTTGAGTAAGGTATCCCGGCATACGTCTAAATACCAAAGCCACAGTCGAGGCGAGACATTTAGCGAATGGGTGGTGGCTAATAGCCTCCTTGTTGTTCTTCAGGCGGGTAATTGCTATTCGAACTTCTTCATGGTGGTAATGGAACGTCTGCTCCATCGTCAACGATTAATGGTGTTTTGGGGGATAATACTTTATTACTTCGAACTGCGGAGGATTGTTTTCGACGACTCAGAGCGGGTGAAAACAACACCATCGATCAAATCATGGCAGGCATGTGGCATCTCGTGATATCACCCAGAAGATGGGAGTTAGTCACAAAACCATTTTAGACCATTTGAAGAAGGCTGGATACACAAAAAAGCTTGATTTTTGGGTGCCACATGATTTGACGGAAAAAACCTTCTGGACCATATCAACGCCTGCGATATGCTGCTGAAGTAGAGCGAACTCGACCGAGTTTTGAGGCGAATGGTGACTGACGTCGAAAAATGGATCACATATGATAGCATCAAGCGAAAACGAACGTGGTCGAAGGTTGGTGAATCGTCCCAAATAGTGGCCAATCCGGGATTGACGGCCAGGAAGGTTTTGCTGCGTGTTTGGTGGGATTGGAAGGGAATTATCCACTATGATCTGCTCCAATATGGCCAAACACGTAATTCTACCATCTACTGCAAACAACTGGACCGCTTGAAGCAGACGATCGACCGGAATTGTCCAGCATTGGCCAACAGGAAGGGTGTAGTGTTCCACCAGAACAACGCCAGACTTCACTCTGCGGTGATGAGTAAACAAAAGCTACGGGAGTTTCGATGGGAGGTGCTATCGCATCCAACATATAGCCCGGACACAGCGCCAAGTCATTACCACTTTTACCTGTTTATGGCGAACGCCCTTGTTGGTACAAAGTTGAACTCAAAAGATGCTTGAGAAAAGGGGCTGTCCGAGCTCTTCGCAAGAAAGGAGGGGGCTTCTTCGAGGGGGGTATTATGAAGTTGCCATCTAGATGTAATACTTTTTATAAAGAGCAAAAAAGAGGAAAAAGCGGAAGGGAGATATTTGACAACATATCAGTGTCATTTCGCTGGCTGAAGAAGTGTTCCCTAATAGTTTTAGTATGCTCTGGGCATCAGTCACCAGATCACTTCTGGGGGTTCTGCAAGAGTATGATCCGGTCTGGAAACCTGGTAGTGACCGCATCTTTTCGTAGAATTTTTTGTCGGCCAGCATTTCGGCCTCTCTCTCTTTCTGTTTGTAAATGTGTCTCATTACCCTCTTCAACTATCGGAATCTATCCCATTGCGCACGTGTTGTAGCCGTTGTAACGTCGCGAGGTTAGCAGTCGGTTCGGTTTTTTCTCCGCTGCGACACGGCACTCCTTATCATACAAGCTGTTATTTTTCATTTTCCATACTTCTTTCACAACATGAAATGGTTTGTGGTTTTTCGATCCGGACACAACCAGGTAGATTGGTAAACTTTTTATGTTGGAATCTAGTGCCACGGATAATTGATTACTGTAAATATCTCCTAAACAACTTAAGCTACAATACCATAATTTACTCCCGATAAATCCCTTTAGTATCCCTATCGACACTGTAAAAATGCATGAAATCGGAAGTTAACCCCTTCCGGCCCCCTTATAACACTACTGTTAAAAACCACAAAAAGTGCGATAAATCAATGACTAATTATGTAGAGACACATTATTATACAACCGAGATGGTATGACAGAGATTCATGGTAGTCGGTACAAAAAATGGACGAGGGGAGTGGCAGCGGCCACTCTTAGGTGAAATCCCAAACTTCCGGACCCGCCCGACCAATTCCGACCAAATTTCAAATTTAGTGCATTTTTCTGACATTACTTACTATGTCACAGTCCGAAAATGGGCGAAATCGGACTACAGCTACCTACTTCCCATATAGCATAACTTTAAATTCCATTTGATTTTATCACTTTCCATTATTTAAATCAAGAACCAATAAATATATTGGGATAAACCTTTGCAAATCCAACAAAATTGTTTCAACCCCTAGGTACCGGATATGTTGACCCCAGAGTCTATAGTTGACTTTTGACCGAATATATGGGTCAACGTGTGAGATATATAATTGAAATTCAGAGGGGATTTTTTCCGATAATAGTATCTCTTTGTATCAAAAATGAGTTAAGTCAAGTCAATACTTCCCTGAGCTCCCATGGGCTGATTCACTCCATATGGTTGGTAATTGTATGTGACGTACTTTATGAAACCCAGGGAACATTTTATTAGTATTTGGCATGTATCGGCATAAATAGAAAAAATCAGGTCGATACTGCCCCAACTCCCACACACTTACTATAATTTCTAACAAACCTGATAAATAAAAGTATTACATACATGTATATATGTACATATATATAAATATACCAAATATTAAAAAAAATCTGGTTGATGTTTGCATATTAAGGTAATACTCTTACTGTTATTCTTGCAACTTGTACAATACCTGTCTTCTGATAACGCATCCAGCGTACATTCTTCCACTCAATCTTTGCACCTGTATTAACACTATATACAAATAAACTATTTATAACGGGTGATTTTTTTGAGGTTAGGATTTTCATGCATTAGTATTTGACAGATTACGTGGGATTTCAGACATGGTGTCAAAGAGAAAGATGCTCAGTATGCTTTGACATTTCATCATGAATAGACTTACTAACGAGCAACGCTTGCAAATCATTGAATTTTATTACCAAAATCAGTGTTCGGTTCGAAATGTGTTTGTTTTGTGTGTTTGTGTGTTTGTTGTTCAGCGATGAGGCTCATTTCTGGTTGAATGGCTACGTAAATAAGCAAAATTGCCGCATTTGGGGTGAAGAGCAACCAGAAGCCGTTCAAGAACTGCCCATGCATCCCGAAAAATGCACTGTTTGGTGTGGTTTGTACGCTGGTGGAATCATTGGACCGTATTTTTTCAAAGATGCTGTTGGACGCAACGTTACGGTGAATGGCGATCGCTATCGTTCGATGCTAACAAACTTTTTGTTGCCAAAAATGGAAGAACTGAACTTGGTTGACATGTGGTTTCAACAAGATGGCGCTACATGCCACACAGCTCGCGATTCTATTGCCATTTTGAGGGAAAACTTCGGACAACAATTCATCTCAAGAAATGGACCCGTAAGTTGGCCACCAAGATCATGCGATTTAACGCCTTTAGACTATTTTTTGTGGGGCTACGTCAAGTCTAAAGTCTACAGAAATAAGCCAGCAACTATTCCAGCTTTGGAAGACAACATTTCCGAAGAAATTCGGGCTATTCCGGCCGAAATGCTCGAAAAAGTTGCCCAAAATTGGACTTTCCGAATGGACCACCTAAGACGCAGCCGCGGTCAACATTTAAATGAAATTATCTTCAAAAAGTAAATGTCATGAACCAATCTAACGTTTCAAATAAAGAACCGATGAGATTTTGCAAATTTTATGCGTTTTTTTTTTAAAAAAAGTTATCAAGCTCTTAAAAAATCACCCTTTATATTGTATATCTATATATAAATAACAAGTAAGCAAAGCTGTGGAGATACCTTACAGTCTTGGCATAACATTACATTATATTAAAATATGCGAAAGAATTCAACATTCATTATTCAACGAAATCGTGAATGAATTGCAATAAAATTTAGTATTTTATCATATCTTATTATAAGTGATCTAGTTTAATAATGACTATATATTTTACTTTCCGTCAACGAAATTTTTTTTTAAATCTTCTTCAAATGTGATATATGTATCTGCCATAAACTTAACCGAAAATGATAAATTTAATATTTTGAGTATATGTGCCAAATTGCAACCAGAAGAAATAAATATAATGATAGTAAGTTGGAAAATCTTTTAATAGGTATATGAGACATATTGAGTCGATTTTATTATATTTTTTAGGAACAACTACGTAGAGCAGACATAAAACGTAATCCATTTTGAGGTTCCCTACTTTTTTAAAGAAAAAACACGGGAGCACCACACCATTGTTCTTTCTGGATGCTCTTAAGGTTACTCTTCATCCCAATTGCGGCAATTTTGCCTGTGTACATACCCATTGAGCCAAAAATGTACCTCATCGCTGAACAAAATTTGGATCAAAAACTTTTCAAGAGCCCATATATAGAATGGCGTCTTACATTTTGTAGTGACGTCATATGAGAATAGCGCTATGGTAGAGTAGCGGCTTCACATGGAGTAGGTCAAAAGATCGGCGCATTATCCACTTCATGCGTTACTTCCGTACGGCAACTCAACTCTCTGCGGAATATTCAGTTCTTGTCCTAGTAGCGTTCTGAGTTCTGTGCATCCACCGCGCCTGTGCTTAGCTATTCACTTCACAAAACTCCCAGCAAAATATCTTTCTGGGGTTACGGCATCTCCTGGCATAAAAGCGTGGCTCGTAAATGGTTATTGGTGATGCGTATTTACCGTCGTATAAACCCGGTTTGTAGTGGATGTGCTGATGCGGATTGTCCGGTTGGGTAGACAAATAATTACACATATATGAGCACATGTGCGACCACATGGTATTTTAAGATATTATCAAAATGACCGAATCAAGTAAATGTATAAATTTATAACTAATTACCAAAGGACTAAGTTTATTAATTGTATATTTAGGTATTAATACAAACTTTATTCTATTATATATTTTAAATGAAGCAAAAATTTATTGTTCGGAGGAAGAAATGACAACAAAATAAATGGAAAGCTTTCCATTATTAAGGACCTTTGCAAGGGAACATTGAAATTATTATGTTAGTATTTTGGTAATAATTAGTATTTACCATGAATAATGTAGGTAAAAAATAAAAAAATACTAAGTTCAACCACTAAATGAATGTGTTATTATGTTCTGTACAGAACGATAAGTACTAATTACTTACCTCTAATGCGATATCAACTGCAACAAAGTTTACAATGGCTTTGTTAATTTGTATTTCGCTCCACCAATAAGGTGTTTTCCAAACTCCAATCCATTGGTAAACTAACTCCTGAATCAAGGTAAAATTCCCAATTTGCATCAGGTCATTCTCGCTATCAAAAAAAAGTAAATGTAAAACTATTTTTGATTTACTTTCACATTACCTTAAAATTAATATTCCCCAACTGCTTAGCGGCCGTACTGTTGACACTTCGGGTAAAGTTACAATATACAATTTTTCCACGGGTAGCGAAATATTGAAATATATTGCGATACTTTTATAAATCTTACATATGTTTTCGCAGATCTGAAGGGTTCAATAAAAAATTATTTTAAAAAATCTTTAGCAAAATTATTTGTGTTAGTGTAAACGGAAAACCTGTTTCATATCTGGTACATCTCTATAAGTCCTTAAATATATACTTGGCATTGTATCATTTAGTTCTCGTTTACAATTGGTAAATTTATTTTCTTGCGTTATCATAAATCCCAAGTTATGCGTTGACATTGGAAGAGATTTCTCAAATATATCAATAACATATTCCTTATGCCCGAAAAATCTGGAATTGCATTGTAGAATTCAGAATATATGTATGATATATGTATATGAATACAAATGTTTGTGTCGAAAATAAAAAATAAGCTTTGAAGAAGTAAGGAAAAATGTAACTGAACATTGAGGGAGTATAACGAAATCGTGTAAGTATTCCCAGTGTGATACAAGTGAAATCATTGTGTACCGAATAAAACACATAAATTAGCGTATACATAAAATTAATATAAATGCAGTCAAACCTGGGTTAACGAAAGTTCAAGGGAGCAGAACTTCATTCTCGTTTATAGAGGTTTCTCACTAAACCGAGTGCGATAAAATAACAACGTTATTTCACGCAATAGAATAGGCACAACATTGAGAAGAAAACAATACAAAAACAATAGAAGGAGTTTCCACGAAAGTTAAGAATGAGTAATAAAATAGCAGATGTTTGTAATTTGTCATTTGTTACTGTATGTGTGAATCTTTTATGTATGTGTGTATGTTATTATTATTGTAACTATAACTTCTCCTAAATAATATACATAAATAAATAAAGCTCGACTGTAGAGTACGTATGTATATTATGGAGAAGGTTCAATTGCGGACAGGCGTGTAAACTGTCAAGAACTATTAATTCTCTTTAAGTGGATTTCACCACTTTCGGCTCGGAAGAAACAATTTTAACAGTGATGAAGGAACAGAGCTGAGCATTCAATGAAAATTGTACTCAGATATATACACTGATATTATAGACGTATGTAGGCTTTTTGGCTTTTATTTTTATACGTTCACATTCTATTATACATTATCAATTGATATGAATACGAGTATCATCATGCGAAATTGATAACATTATTATTAAATTATGCAATTCTCCAAGCAATATTTGTAGTTAATGGGCAAATGAGCTACTTTTTAAATATTTGTTGTCTTTGATAATATAATATAATTTCATATACATACATGTACATATATGTAGGGTATATGATATATTACCACAATATCCTAAAAAGCTTAATATATTACAGCAGTGGTCGGCAGCCCATAGACCCGCGGGCCCGACTGCAATCGTGTTTTTACACAGACACGATCGGCAATACACATGTACACTAGAGATTTGTATACAAGTTAACACCAAACATATTTACATTTCTCAATAATTATTACGAAACGTATAAGCATATTTTTGCTATACTTTCGCTGAATACCATTTCCTCTTTACGTTCCAAATTTTGTTTAGCCCGTTTCCGATCGGTGCACGCGCGACCCAAAAGTTCTGACGTTGCGTCTGCATTGAATGCACGGTCATGTTGCACTGCATGTGATGATCGCTGCTCACACACTTTTAATTCCGATATAACTAATTGTTAACTTAAGTTTCAGTACAGTAGTTAAGTGGTAGTCGATAAGAATAGTTAAGAAAAAGAAGTTGGATTAAGAAGACATAGTCTTCCCAACAAATAATAATAAATAAACGAAAAAGAAATATATTATAAAAATAAAATCTTTTTTAAAATAAAAAATTAAAAAGTATTTTATTAACTGGCACCCGAGCTAAAGTCGCGAAAATTTAAATAAAAAAATTTTTCGTGAAAATCCGTGCTTGTAGTGTCCGTCCGCAGGCAACCGCGCGATGAAGTGTCGTTACCGAATCCCGAGTAGCAAGATATGCAAAAAGGACGAAATTCGAGCGATCGGTGCGGTAAATTAAGAAAAAAAAAACAAACAATCAAATAATAACACTTATTAAAATTTAAATTGCGAGAAACATTTTTGTGCATAAAAAATCAAGCAGCAAGCAGCAAAGAGAACATTCTAAATAAATAAAGCACAAATAAAGACCATTTACACTGGGAAATTTAAATGAAGCAACGACGAAACTAATCATCGATAACAACGACATCAAAAATAGCAACAACGAAACTAATTATCAATAACAACAACATCAGAAATAGCAACAAGGAAACTAATCATCGATAACAACAACATCAAAAATAGCAACAACGAAACTAATCATCAATAACAACAACATCAGGAATAGCAACAAGGAAACTCATCATCGAAAACAACAACATCAGAAACAGCAACAACAAAACTCATCACCAATAACAGCAACAGCATCAGAAAAAGCAGCAAGTGATAAAACAATGCAGCAGGTCTACCTAATATTGTAAGTCATTAATTATTTTAATATTTTAGATGCTATAGTAATAAAATATACCTTTATACTTATTAAATAAGAAATAAAAAAAAATAATAATAATAAATTAAATAAAAGATAATAATAAAAACAGGGTTTAAATTATAGTTAACTTTGCGAATCAATATGGCTAACCCTAACAATTTAGTAAGACCACCCCTTCTTAACGTTCCAAATCCCCATCCCCCTCCAAACCATATCCGCAGAAGACCTAGAGAACAGAACAGACGTCTATTTGTGCACAACAGTGTAGAAGTATAGTACAATCAATAATAAACCCTAACGCAGATATTAACTATGGAAACGACCAGACCATAGAAGAAAGGTACAGAGGAAACCTAAACGAGTTAGATAAAATACCCGACATTGTAAGAAGTTTAAGAGATTTTTCAGGAAACCCCGCAGAATTTATCTCATGGAAGAAAAGTGTCGACAGAGTACTGCAAATTTATAGCTCTATGGCAGGAACACCCAAATATTATGGCATCCTTAGCGTCATAAGGAACAAAATAGTAGGAAATGCAGATATAGCGTTGGAATCGTACAACACACCACTCAATTGGAATAGTATAGTAAAATGCCTAACATTACATTACGCAGACAAACGTGACTTAGGAACGTTAGAATACCAAATGACTGCACTTATCCAGGGAAGAAATACCATTACAGAATTTCTATCAGGAAGTCTATACATATTTATCGTTAATATTAAATAAAATTGGCTGCATGGAAATGGGAAGTGAATCCATGAGACTTCTGACTCAAACTTATCGAGACAAAGCTCTTGATACTTTTGTTCGAGGCTTAAATGGAGATCTACCAAGATTACTTGGTAATCGTGAACCTTCAGACCTCCCACAAGCACTACACCTATGCTTGAAATTAGAAAATCAACATTATAGGTCAGAATACGCGAACAATCGCCAAAACCATAAACATCGTCAACAACCACCACTCCCTCCAATGCGTAATATACGAAATAATAATACACTATTTTACTCAGAACTAACATTCCAACATTCAACCAATTATAACAAACCTATAAATAATATGCAATGAAATACATTCGAAAATCAACATCCTTTCCCTAACCGTAATTCCCAACCTATGTTTCAACCACATAACCAAATGCGCCAACAATTCCAATTCCCACCCCAAGGCCACCAGCACCCAAACCTCAAAAAACTGAACCGATGGACGTTGATAAATCGGTACAAACGAGGAATATTAACTACCAAAATAGACCCCGTCAAATGACACAACTCCAAGGCAAAAGACCTCCATCCCTGAATCATGTTCCACCACCATTTAAACAACAACGAAATTATCACAAACAAATGCTGAAGAACAACATTCCAATCTTAATAGACACGGGATCTAATAAAAATTATATCCAACCAAACCTTGTTACCAATCCCAAGCAAAACGAAAAGTCTTTCTTTGCCAATTCAGTTTCAAGTGATATAAAGATAACCCACCATACGTTTGCAAATCTTTTCAATTTACCGAACCACCCCATAAAATTTTACATTTTACCTTCTATAAAATCGTTCCATGGTCACGATATCTTGGAAGAACTTAATGCAGTTATTCACATAAAAGATAGATATATGATGATGAATCATAAAACAAAGATAAAAATTCACCAACATATATCCCAGTCTGTAAATAAAATGGAATTTAGAACCAACCATATGGATGACAACCAAAAATCTCAATTAGAACAAGTCATAAGAATAAAAGAACTCCTAAACGACAGAATTATAAAGCCTTCGTATAATGCACCAGTTTGGATTGTTCCAAAAAAGATGGACGCATCTGGAGAGAAAAAGTATAGAATGGTCATTGATTACAGAAAGCTAAACGCTATTACTGTAGCCGCTAGATACCCGATTCCGGAAATAAATGAAGTTCTGGCGAATTTAGGAAAAAACAAATACTTTTCAGTTGTTGACTTGAAGAGTGGTTTCCACCAGATCCCTTTAAAGGAATGTGACGTTGAAAAAACCGCCTTTTTGGTAAACAATGGAAAATTTGAATTTGTCAGACTCCCGTTTGGATTAAAAAACTCCCCTTCAATTTTCCAACGTACTTTAGACGATGTACTGAGAAACCTTATAGGAAAAATATGTTACGTGTATATAGATGACATAGTTAGCTTTTCAAAAAACGAAGAAGAACACTTCGAAAATCTCAGTAAAGTAAAGGGTGATTTTTTAAGAGCTTGATAACTTTTTAAAAAAAAAAAACGCATAAAATTTGCAAAATCTCATCGGTTCTTTATTTGAAACGTTAGATTGGTTCATGACATTTACTTTTTGAAGATAATTTCATTTAAATGTTGACCGCGGCTGCGTCTTAGGTGGTCCATTCGGAAAGTCCAATTTTGGGCAACTTTTTCGAGCATTTCGGCCGGAATAGCCCGAATTTCTTCGGAAATGTTGTCTTCCAAAGCTGGAATAGTTGCTGGCTTATTTCTGTAGACTTTAGACTTGACGTAGCCCCACAAAAAATAGTCTAAAGGCGTTAAATCGCATGATCTTGGTGGCCAACTTACGGGTCCATTTCTTGAGATGAATTGTTGTCCGAAGTTTTCCCTCAAAATGGCCATAGAATCGCGAGCTGTGTGGCATGTAGCGCCATCTTGTTGAAACCACATGTCAACCAAGTTCAGTTCTTCCATTTTTGGCAACAAAAAGTTTGTTAGCATCGAACGATAGCGATCGCCATTCACCGTAACGTTGCGTCCAACAGCATCTTTGAAAAAATACGGTCCAATGATTCCACCAGCGTACAAACCACACCAAACAGTGCATTTTTCGGGATGCATGGGCAGTTCTTGAACGGCTTCTGGTTGCTCTTCACCCCAAATGCGGCAATTTTGCTTATTTACGTAGCCATTCAACCAGAAATGAGCCTCATCGCTCATCGGACACGGACGCGAAACACATTTCGAACCGAACACTGATTTTGGTAATAAAATTCAATGATTTGCAAGCGTTGCTCGTTAGTAAGTCTATTCATGATGAAATGTCAAAGCATACTGAGCATCTTTCTCTTTGACACCATGTCTGACATCCCACGTGATCTGTCAAATACTACTGCATGAAAATCCTAACCTCAAAAAAATCACCCTTTATTTAAAACATTAGAAGCTGCGAACTTTAAAGTACAGCTTGATAAAAGTGAATTTTTCAAAACTGAAATCGAATTCCTAGGATTTATCGTAGGAACCGCTGCAATAAGAGCTAATCAACTAAAAGTAGAAGCAATAGCCCAATTAGCACCACCAAAAACCCTAAAAGATTTGAGAAGCTTTCTAGGAATGTCAGGTTATTACCGACGTTTCATTATGCGAAGCTCGCCAAACCCTTGACGTCCCTTCTAATAGGAGAAGAGGGACGAATCTCGAAAAATGCATCCAAAAATTTAAAAATTTCTTTAAACCAGAACGCTTTAGATACATTCCAAAAATTAAAAAATTCACTAGTGTCAGACGATGTCACCCTATCTCACCCAGATTTTGAAAAAGGTTTTGATTTAACGACAGACGCTTCCGACTACGCAATCGGCGCAGTCCTCTCGCAAGATAAAAGGCCCGTAACATTTCTCTCAAGAACTCTTGGTAAAAGTGAAGAAAATTATGCCACAAACGAAAAAGAGATGTTGGCTATAATTTGGGGTTTAAATTCATTGAGGAACTATCTATACGGATCGCGAAAAGTAACCATATTTACAGACCACCAACCTTTGACATACGCACTTAGCAACAAAAATACCAACAGCAAGATGAAAAGATGGAAAGCGATCCTAGAGGAATACAACTACGAGTTGAAGTATCAACCAGGAAAAACAAATGTTGTTGCGGATGCACTATCTAGGCCATCTCAAATAAATTCCATGACCCCAACCCAACACAGTGACGAAAGTTCTTCAGATAACAAAATACCAGCAGTAGAATGCCCCATAAACGTTTTCAAAAACCAACTCCATATTGTAATAGGTAACAAAGACAACTACAAATTTGAGATTCCATTTCTAACCTATCATAGATACATAGTACAAAAACCCCACTACACCAAGGACCTTCTAATTTCATCACTAAAAAAATATCTTAATCCTAGCGTAATCAATGGCTTATTTACCACTGAAGCAATCATGGGAATAATTCAAGATTTATATCCCGACCGTTTCAGAAACTATAAAATAAGATTCACACAGTCACAGGTTAAAGAAATAACTAACGCCGTAGAACAAGAAGAAATCTTAATCAATGAGCACAGAAGAGCCCACCGAAACTCTAAAGAAAATATAGAGCAAATAAAACAGAATTACTACTTTCCTAAAATGAAAGAAAAATCTAATAGAATCGTTAAAAATTGTCAAGTTTGCAGAGAGCAAAAGTACGATCGTCGTCCAAACAAACCACAATTTCAGCCCACACCAATACCACAAAATCCTGGAGAAATTGTTCATATCGACATTTACTCCACTGAAGGAAACCTTGTACTCACCGCAATAGATAAATTTTCAAAGTATGCTTTAGCGAAAATTTTAAAATCAAAAGCAGTTGAAGATGTCAAAGAACCGTTAAAAGAAATAATTTTGGCATTCGGTATCCCTAAATCCATGGTCATAGATAACGAAAAATCCCTAAATTCCGCAACAATTAATTTCCTCCTCAAAGATCAATTTGGCATACAAGTCTTTACTACACCCCCTTACTCCAGCTTTGTTAATGGTCAAGTAGAAAGACTTCATTCCACCCTTTCAGAAATTATGAGATGCATAAAACCAGATAAACTTCATACAACTTTTCATGATTTACTTACAAGAACAATACACGAGTATAACAGATCAATTCACTCCACCACCGGTAGAAAGCCTATAGACATATTTTTCCACAGAAATTCAAATATTGATCTAAAAAAAGCTATCTCGGATAAACAAGACATCATTAATCGTTTGAGAGAAAAACAAAAACAGGACTTAAACTACCATAACCAAATTAGGCATGAAATCAAAAGTTATTCTCCAGGAAAAGAGATTTTCGTCAGGATTAACAATAAATATTTAATAATATATGTCAATGTATGACATAAAATAATCTAAAACTTAATTAAAATTAAGTAATTTTTGTGATATTTTTGGAAAATTCTAATATAATTTCCCAATTTCAATCACATTGAGAATGATGGAATTGCCGTGTGTTTTTTATTGCTTTATTCAGCGGTTTGGAATTTATTTTCATGAGATGATCCAATTGAGAACTAAAATCGAAGTCTATTGTCGCAAATGCATTTTCTGTCCATTCGAAAACAATATGAGCACTGCGTAGGTGATTCCCCGCAACACGTTGCATATTCGCTTTTCGCGTTAGTCTTTTAAGAGTACCCACTTCCCATCTTACATTAGAATGTAGCGAAGAACTTCCACTCAGCTGCAATTCCTGAATCTTTTTTGATAAAGTTAAAATTTAATAAATTAGTAAATGAAATTTGTTTTTGTATTCCGATCAGCTCCAGATCTTGGAAGTTTTTGCCTTAACCCTTATATGTTCACAGCTATATTCCGATTTATTTGGCTAACGCATAATGTATGCACCATTTTTGTCGGCTAAAATGCATCCCAGTACGTGCTTCACATTGTTCTACTTGAAAATTCCCGGAAAATCTTATACACCACCGGTAGAAAGCCTATAGACATATTTTTCCACAGAAATTCAAATAATGATCTAAAAAAAGCTATCTCGGATAAACAAGACATCATTAATCGTTTGACAGAAAAACAAAAACAGGACTTAAACTACCATAACCAAATTAGGCATGAAATCAAAAGTTATTCACCAGGAGAAGAGATTTTCGTCAGGATTAACAGAAGATTAGGATCGAAACTTACGCCAAGGTTTAAAAAAGAAATAGTTAAAGAAACTAGGAATTCAACCGTCCTCACGATGGCAGGCAGGACTGTTCACAAAAACAATATTAAAAGACAATAAAATATTTTTCCAGATTCTTCCTAACTTGTGTGGCGACAGAGGTCCCAATTTTGGATTATACGTCTTCATACGTTATCACGATCAGTAAAGGTACAGCGAAAATTCAGCAAGGAACTTTTACTATTTTACATCCAATAGACCTGGCACAGTACGCAATATCCATATCCAACACCCAAACATTTATCCAACAAAACATCCCAAATCACCACAACCTGTATCCTATCCTAACCCACGAATTAAGACTTACCGAAAATATTTTAGAAAATATAACACCCACTATAAAAGAAAGGGCAAATAAACGCCATAGGTACTATTTGGAAGTACGTCGCAGGATCACCAGATCACGACGACTTTGAAATAATAGCTAATAATATAAATGATCTAAATAAAAATAATAATAAACAAGTTTATGTAAACGAAGCTTTTAATAAAAGATTATATAACCTGACAAATATGATAAATAAAATTTCAAATGCCATAAGAAAATATGTATTATTAGAAAACGAAATAATTATAAATTTACAAAACAGAGTAAGATTAATTAAAGAAGAATTGATAAATATTCAAAGTGGAATCGAATGGGCAAAGCTTGGAATTGTAAACCCATCAATATTAGACAAAACAGAAATTGAAATTGCTTTAAGTAAAATTAGAGAAGAAAATATTATGTTCGTGAGTCCCGAAGATGCACTCCAATTTGCTAAAGTATCTGTCTTATACAGTACTAATAAAAAAATATTTTATTTGATTAAGGTTCCGTTAACAAAAAAGGAAACCTATGAAAACATAATTTTAAGACCGGTAAAAAAGGAAAACTCTATAATTAATTTAGAATTTAAACGGATTTTAAAAAACGGAAAAACTATTTATAGTATAGTAAATGATTGTGAAAATTTTAATAATATAAGAATTTGTAAAGAAGATCAAATAAAGAATATTTACAAATATTTAAAGATACAAAATGTATTCCTAATCTTATAAGTAGTCAAAATTCTACATATGTAACGAGCAATAATCATCACATCCCATTGATCGAAGAAATCGAATCTGGCGTTATCTTACTAAAGAATTACAATGCATCTATTTATATCGATGAAACGATCCGAAATCTTCCATCCCCATACAGAAATAAAATTACCATCTTATATTGATATTCCCAAGCCAATAGAATTAGAAGCTCCTAGCAAACCACCAAGATTGAATAATATCCCCTTTTTCTAAAATGATTGAGGAAAATCAAATTAAGAAGGGAGGAGTTAACACCAAACATATTTACATATCTCAATAATTATTACGAAACGTATAAGCGTATTTTTGCTATACTTTCGCTGAATATCATTTCCTGTTTACGTTCCACGCGAATTATGTGTTGAGTCGCGGTGAACGGGTTTTTAAAAAAGTCAAAAAAAATCAAGTTGTATTGCAACGAGGTGACGTTGATGGCGATCAAGAACAGACTGCTTTATTTAATAAAATTGACTTAAAATGAAGCTTATTCTAATTACAAATTGCTATTAATAATATTAACTTACTTTTAACATGTTATTGCTGAATAAGCATACTTTTATTAATTTTGATAATTCTTAGGAATTTCACTTGTTAAATTATATTTTGCTTACTTTATTTGTTTAAGCAAATTGCAAAAGCCGGAAATGGTGTTATGTTGCAATTTGCTTTAACAGTTCATCGTATTTGTCAAATGCATTGTCAGGTGTTTTTACATACGTACTCGTACATGTAACTACTCCCCCCTTTATAGTAGAATTCTCCTGAATTCTTTTATTTAATATAATTTTTATATATTTGTGTTTTTTTATAATGACAGTAGCTACTAATATAATTATAATTATGCTTAATATGTTGCAAATATGAGATATTTTCGTATGAATTTTTAATTTAAATATGTTTTCTATATTCGATTTATGCTCTTCTACTATTTCGTCAAATGTAATTTTTTTCGTGAAATTCTGACTGTCTTTATATTTTAATGTTACAATATTTTCTTTTATATCTTCTACAAAATTTGAAAAATAATAGTCATTAATTCTAATTGAACAATTATTAAATCTTATTATATAGTTTCCACTTATTAATGGAAAATCTTGATTACATGTATTATTGATTTTTAAAGGGTTTGCATTTTTAATAAGAACTGTTTTAACATTTAATTGTATTATTTCGAGTTCTTTGCATTTTACCAGATTTCTTAAAATACAATGTTTGTTTATTTTCATTTGATCTAATGATTTATTTTCTTCAAATATTAATGTTTTGTTTTTGTAAGTAAATATTTCTTCTATTTTTACATCTATTTCATTACTTTGTCTGTTAGGTATTGGGATAATTTTTCGTAGTTTTACATTTTCAAAATTTTTTGGTATTTTTATTCCAAATACTAGAAACGTATTATTAACAATTACTGTTCCTAGTTGTATATATTTTAGTTTATTATAATCAATGTTATATTTCATAATTTCTTCATTCGTTAAAATATTCGGGTGTATTATCCCATATTTAGCTGATACCACATTTTCTTGTATGTGTTCTACTTTACTTTTTAATAACTAAATTTTGGTGTACTGATCTAAATATAACGTTTGTTTGTATTCCTCATACAAAAGTTTATTTAGTGAATTAAGCTCTCTTTCAATTTTTACCCTGTCACTTTTAACAATTTCTTTAAAGTGATCGATAGCTGATGAAAAATAATAATTAATTTTAATCTGTTCGTTAATTGAGTCTTTCGTTTTTAAAAAACATGTCTGTATATTTTGTCTGTCGTCTTCGTCCATTGTACCAAAAAGCCATTTTGACATACTGCCAATTGCATTAATCAGTCCTCTTTTATTTCTATTTCTAACTGTCATAAGTGTCAGTAGTTTGTTTCTTGTATCTAACAATTCTCTTTGCAATATTTCTTTATTTTCCAATTTCATCAAAATTACATTATCTGTCATAGCATTAATAATATTTTCTAATTGTTGAATGTCAATAATATGTAGTATTATATCGCTATCTTTCGGTACTGTTTGATCTCTAATCTGTAAATCTATAAATCCGTTTTGTTCCTTTATTTCTGTTAAATCTATTGTCCCGTTACAATCTTGTGTCATTAGAGCTATTATTGTCCACATTATCCAAATCTGTAAATTTTAAAGGTCTCTTTATATTACTAGTATGGATTTTTTCTAAGTTTTGTTTTCTATATTTAGGCTGCTCCTTGTGCCTAACTGCTTTATAATTTTTTATAAATCCTTCCGTTCTTTATTCTGTATAGTCTTCCCTGTTCCTATTTAGTTTGTTGATTGTCTTTTCTTTTTGCTGTTCTAAATTTTTTCTTACTATCTCTTTATCTATTTTATTGTTATGTACCTCGTTGGGTGTGAATTTTATTGTAGAATGAAATCTATCATTATAATTCCTAATAGCTTTTTGAATTAGCTGCTTAACTGATACATTTTTATTTAATTTATATAACATTCTAAATTTTTCTGAAATTGTATAATGGAATCTTTCAATGTCTGCATTACCCGTATGACCGTTGGGTTTGGTTAAATGGAGTTCTATATTTTCATTATTTAAAAATTCCTTAATTTTTGTAGCATTAAATTCATTGTCAGCTACTATTTTCTTCGGTTTTCCTATTTTGGTAAAATAATCTTCTAATTGTTCGATGAATGTAATATGATTTCTATCAGTTAAAGGATATGCTACTCCATATTTGGAAAATTTATCTATAATTGTTAAAAAATGGAATCTTTTTATTACATAGGTGTCTATGTGGATTATTTCATTATTCTTCGTCGGCGTTTCTGTATGAAAAAATTTTTGTTTAATAGGTCTCCTATCATATTTTACTTCTTGACATGTTTCGCATTGGTTAATTACTATTTGTATTAACTCTCCTAATTTAGGATAATATATTTTATTTCTGAGTTGATTATACGTTTCTTGTATGCCCGAATGAATACTTTCTCTAATATGATACAACGAAATTTGTTTAATAGCTTCCACTTCTGTTTCTATATCCTGTGCTCTCATTGTGCTTTTTATAAATTCTAATTGTTTATCATTTGAAAACATTTCTATTAGTTTCTCTTGTACTATGTTATACTGCCGCTCGGATAATTCCGAATAAATTCCTACCTTTCCTTTTGTTATATATTTTTTAAATATTTCACTTAATCTATCGAAATCGTACTCTGAAATAAAAATAATTCTTTTCCATGTATCTGTTTTAGTTCTTCTGTGTTATTGTTCGTCAAAATAATTTGGGTTTTATGTTTATTAACTATCTCCTCCTTTATATAAAAATGATCTTGTAAATTTTCTTCTGCTGAATGTATTGTTTGCATTGATGTATCGTCATCTAAATTGTTGATTATATTTAGGTCATGCTCTGAAATTTCATCGGTATTTTCATCCTCATTTTCTTTTACCTCATCTTCATTATCCTGTATTCTGCTACTCTGTTTTCCTTTCCTTTAATATATTCCATGTCAAATTGATATTCACCTAGTTTTAACAACCATCGTTGATGTTTTGGTGACATGTCCTTCCCTCTATATTTTGAATGTAAATATTTAATTGGTTGATGATCTGTTACGATCTTAAATTTTCTACCGTATAAATATGGTCTAAAGTAGTTTACGCTCCAAATAATTGCTAAAAACTCTTTATCAGTTGCTGAATAATTTCGTTCATGATTATTTAACGTTCTTGATGCATAACATATTGGGTGTCCTTCTTGAGATATAAATGCTCCTATTGCATAATTTGATGCATCTGTAGTTAATGTGAATAATTTTTCAAAATTTGGATACCGTAAAATTGGATGCGAGCTTATTAATCGTTTAAGTTTTTCGAATGCTTCTATATATGAATGATCTTTTATATTAATTCGGACTCCTTTTTTTGGATATTTTGTAATTGGTTGTGCTACCTTTGCATAATCCTTAACAAATTTCCTATAATAACCTGTTATACCTAAAAAGCTCTTAATCTGTTTTTCCGTTTTTGGTAATTCTAATTCTTCTATTACTTTGATTTTATTTGGATTCGGTTTGATACCATCTTTTGTTAGAATATGTCCTAAAAATTCTGTTTCTTTTTTTCAGAATATTACATTTATCCATTTGTATTTTTAAACTTTTTGATTCTAAAACCTTGAAAATATCTCTAATTGATTGTATATGTTCCTGTAGCGTTGTACTAAAGATTAGTATATCATCTAAGTATACCACGCATGTTTTGTTTATAAATTCTCGTAAAATTTCGTTCATGAGTCGTTGAAAGGTTGCTGGTGCATTCTTTAACCCGAATGGCATTCTTGTAAATTCATACAAGCCATGAGGTGTTACGAACGCTGTTTTACACCTATCTTCCTCTTTGATTGTAATTTGATGATAACCTTTTGCTAAGTCTAGCGTTGTAAAATATTGGGCCCGTCCCAATTTATCTAAAATTGAATCAATGTTAGGAAGAGGATATTTATCATCTATTGTTACCTCATTTAACTTTCTATAATCGATTACTATCCTGTACTTCCTTTTCCCTGAGTTATCCATTTTCTTTGGAATTACTATTAAAGGGCTGGAATATCGAGAATTACTTTTCCTTATAATTCCTTGTTCCTCCATTTCTCTGATTTGTTTTCTAACTGCTTCTTCATGCTGGGTGGATATCTATATAATTTAGAATTTATTTGCTCTTCTGTAGTAGTTTTTATTTCGTGTTAAATTTCCGTAGTACTTGTTAATTTTTCTCCTTCTTTAAATAAAAGGTTTTCAAATTTTTTCAATAATTTCTTGATTTCTCTAAACTCTTCTACATTTAGATGATCTAATTTAATTTCTTTTAATTTCTCATTTGTTGCTTCTAGGGTACATATTTCACTGAAATTGAATGGTTTATTTAAAAATTCTGATTCTTTTTTATTTAGTGAAATTTTTCCATCTATTAGATTTATCATCGTGTTTAAATTATTTAATAAATCAATTCCTATTATGAAATTATATTTCCTATTTTTTAAAGATGTCGATCTCCATCTTATGTACGCGTTTTCAGGTAAATTGAATTCTTTTGGTGCTTCCGTATGCACTTCATGGGTAATTGTTTCCTTGCTTGTTACTGTTCTGATTGTTATATTATTTTTAAGTGGATTTTTCGAAATTCGTTCACTTCAGAGTCCACTAAACTTATATTCGCTCCCGTAGCTATTAGCGCAATGTATTTTTTATTTTTTATTGTTATTACTATTCGTGGTAAGCTCTCCGAGGCTTCCTTGTAAAAAAAATTGATTCATTTATTTCCCTATAATCTTCAAGTACTCTATAGCTGTGCCTAGGCGTTTGCAAGCGATTTTGGCTGCTACTACTGCTAGGGTGTCCTGCTATTCGGGATCTCTCTTGGTTTGAATAATTATCTTCTCTATAATCTTCGAGTTCTCTATAGCTTTGCCTAGGCGTTTGCAAGCGATTTTGGCTGCTCCTGCTGCTAGGGTGTCCTGCCATTTGAGATCTCTCTTGATCGAATTCTATATTATCTACTTCCATAGGTTCTCCTCTATCTAGCCTTAATTGGTTTGAGTTTATATTTCTCCTCTCTCTACCTGAATTATTATCTTTATATGTTGGGAATCTTTGCCCATCTTGGTGAGAATTATTATCTCGAGTGCCTCTCTGTTGAAAATTCGGCCTAAATTGATTAGAATTGTTTTCAACAATTCCTTTATTTTGTGGAGAGGTTTGGACATTTTGCCGAACTTGACCTGGTCTGTCATCTTTGCCTATATGTTTGTCATAATATTTTTTGTTGTATTGTCCGTGCTGTCCATATACTAGTTTTGTTTTTTTAAATTCCGGCCTAATACATGTATCCTCATATCTTCTTTTTGTCATTATCTCTATAATATTATAAAGGTCATGTTCCTCGTAAATTTTATCTAACAATGTCCCCTGTGTCATTTCTTTAATTGTGTTCACTAAAAGACTGTCCACGTTGCTCATGTCTATCCCTACATCGTCCTTATAATAAATTCTAAGTTCATCAGCTTTATATTTGATATTTTGTACAAGTATTGCTAGCTCACTCACCGTATTTGCCTTTACACTGCATATTTTTTTTTTTTTTTCAGTTATTCTCGGTGGGTTAACGCCTATATGTATATGGTCGTTTCCACTGCGAAAATCAAAAGGTTTTTTTTTTTTGGTTATTTTTGGTGGGTTAACGCCTTTAATTAAGGTCGTTTTCACTGCGAAACACAAAAGGTTTTCTTTTTGTTTTGGTTATTTTCGGTGGGTTAACGCCTTTTATTTATGGTCGTTTTCACTGCGAAAAATTATTTCATTTTATTTTTGTTATATCCTGGAGGGTCTGGTCAACTTCCTGAGTTGGCTACAGATTCGCAGGATTTGATTGGGTGTTATAGTTACGTTTATCACTATCCTTGTAATTTTTTATTTTTTTTTTTTCAAGGATTACCGACTGCGCCAATTATGTGTTGAGTCGCGGTGAACGGGTTTTTAAAAAACTCAAAAAAAAATCAAATTGTATTGCAACGAGGTGACGTTGATGGCGATCAAGAACAAACTGCTTTATTTAATAAAATTGACTTAAAATGAAGCTTATTCTAATTACAAATTATTAATAATATTAACTTACTTTTAACATGTTATTGCTGAATAAGCATACTTTTATTAATTTTGATAATTCTTAGGAATTTTACTTGTTAAATTATATTTTGCGTACTTTATTTGTTTAAGCAAATTGCAAAAGCCGGAAATGGTGTTATGTTGCAATTTGCTTTAACAGTTCATCGTATTTGTCAAATGCATTGTCAGGTGTTTTTACATACGTACTCGTACATGTAACTCGCGCGACCCAAAAGTGCTGACGTTGCGTCTGCATTGAATGCACGGTCATGTTGCACTGCATGTGATGATCGCTGCTCACACACTTTTAATTCCGATATAACTAATTGTTAACTTAAGTTTCAGTACAGTAGTTAAGTGGTAGTCGATAAGAATAGTTAAGAAAAAGAAGTTGGATTAAGAAGACATAGTCTTCCCAACAAATAATAATAAATAAAAGAAGTTGGATTAGGAAGACATAGTCTTCCCAACAAATAATCTATACATATAAAAATGAAATGGTGTATAGTTGTAACGCTAAAACTCGAAAACGGCTGAACCAAATGAAATACTTTCTTTGGGGGATTTGTTTGTTATTCCCACCCGCAGGTCATGTCTTAAAATTAGAACAAAATGTTAAGGGGCCGTGGCACCTCCCATACAAATTGAATTTTTCAAGTCGAATATCTTCAAAAGTGTTTAAGGTAGGAACATGAAAATTGGTACAGAGCTACAAGATAACAACACCACTCTCACCTATAAAACCGAAGGCTATCGAATAAGGGGGCGTGGTACCTCCCATACAAACTAAATTTTTTAAGCAGAATTTCTGTGAAAGAGTTCAAGGTAGGGACCTGAAAATTGGTATAGACCTATATGGTATCAAAAGCCTTCCTACACATAAAAGAAGGGGTAATCGGAAAAGGGGGCGTAACACCTCCCATACAAACTGAAATTTTCAAGTCGAATATCTTCAAAAGTGTTTAAGGTAAGAACATGAAAATTGTTATAGAGCTATAGGAAACAACACCATTCTCACCCATAAAACTTGGCGTTATCGAAAAAGGGGTCGAGGTACCTCCCATACAATCTTTAATTATTTTGGCTGTTAGCACGACATTTTGGTTGTTTCTTGCTATTTTTGTTTATTTATCGGTGACAGTAGTGGTTATATCGTAATTTTGGTTGTGTTACGTGCTATTTTTGGTTTATGGAAATGGCAGTTTTATGAAACAAACACAAATTAAATTAAACGTCAATTTTGCTTTGCAATCGAACACGCAAAATTTAGAGGGCAATAAAAATGCGCCTTGCTTTACTGATATATTGATATATTTTGTTTTAAAAAGTGAGTTATTTAGTGAAAGTGATTTAGCCTGTTGGCGAATTCCGATTTATGTACATTGAAATTTATCATTCAATTGATCTGCTTCCTTAGTTTAATTCATTTTTTTTTTTTTGAGTTTTTGAAGGTAAGTTATTGGTCCGTAAAACCTTATATGAACTTTATGCAAATGAATGATCATTTCCAATTTGATATTTGTTACGATGCCAAGAATCAGTACGTTTGGTTACACTTCTTGGAGTTCCCAGGCAGAAAGGAGAACATGAAATAGCAGAGCACGTCAAAGGGAAAGTGTTATTGAGAGGGTATCACCACGAAATAGACTGCTGGAGAATAGCACACACCAGTTAGAAGATGTCAACCAAACATACAATCAGCAAGAACGATTGAGAAGAAGGGAAGTTCACAATCAGCAACAACGATCGAGAAAAAGGGAAGTTCGTGCTCGCCAAAGTGATGAAGTAAGATCACAACATGCGATTATTCGACGACAACAGCGGCAACATTTTTCTTTTGTGAACATTGAACGGACAGGTTTTCGATATGATCCAAACATTCAATATAGCGCATCTGTTCAAATCGGTCAGATCTCAGTAGTTTGTCAATATTGCAATGCAGTCAAATTTAAAAATGAACCACCAGGGTTATATTGCGCCGGGGGAAAGGTTAAGTTGCCAGAATTGCTTCCACCACCACAGCCATTGCTCCAGCTGCTTTACGGTGAATCTCCTCACTCGAGCCATTGCTTAAAGCACACTAAAATGTACAACGATTGTTTTCAAATGTCGTCGTTTGGCGGTGAAATTGTAAATGAACAAAACTACAATCCAACGTTTAAGGTATTTTCGCCAAACAATATTCGACGGAAACTACAGAGCTTTCCTCCAATTATACAGGTTCATGGGCAAATTTTTCATCCCGCTGGATCGCTGTTGAGGCATCCAGATCAAGAACACAAATATCTCCAAATTTACTTTCTGGGAGATTCACATGATGAAGTAAATCGGCGTTGTGCTATCTTCAATACAACGAAAAGAGAAATAATCGAACAATTGCAGCAAATGTTACACGAACACAATGGCCTCATTAAACTGTTTACGATTTCGTTGGAACGTATGCCAACAGATGATCATAGTATAATCATACAAGCGGACAATAGACCAACAGGGACACATGAAAGACAATATAATGCACCTACAGTTAGCGAAATATCAGTTGTTGTTGTTGGAGAAAATTTGCAGTCGCGTGATATTGTCATCAAACGTAGAAATCAAAACGCACTAAAATGAATAAGTGAGACACATCGGTCTTACGACGCAATGCAATATCCGCTCATGTTCTGCCGTGGAGAAGACGGATATAACTTAGGATATAAGATGATAAACCCGGTGAATGGTTAGTAAAACAAAATTTTTGTTTGCTACTTCATATAGGTAATTTAAGCTTCTAGGTGCCGAGACAAATAAAAAAGTCAGTTCAATGAAGTTTTACGCATATCGAATGATGATTCGCCAAAACTATGGCAACCATTTACTGAGATATGGACGGTTATTTTAACAGTATGCAGTTGACATGTACGTTAAAGTTGAGACAGAACGACTTAATTACATGCGATACAATCAGTCGAAGTTGCGATCTGAAGAGTATATTCACTTAAGAGATGTAATGAATGGTGATGCAGATATCACAGATATTGGTCGACTCTATATTTTGCCATCGACATGTATTGGCAGTCCCAGACACATGTATGAGTACTCCCAGGATGCGATGACTTACGTGCGCAATTATGGACGGCCGGATTTGTTTATTACATTTACTTGCAATCCAAAATGGCCAGACATTACGAATCTATTGCATCGCGTGTTTAAACAAAAACTCTGATGTTTGATGGACTTTATTACGAAACAACGTATATATGGCACTGTTCGATGCTGGATGTACTCAGTGGAGTGGCAGAAGAGAGGTTTGCCCCACGCACACATTCTTCTTTGGATGGTGGAGAAAATTACACCTGACCAAATTGATGACATCATTTTCGCCGAAATTCCTGATGTTGAAATAGATCCAGAGTTGCACGAAGTGGTGATGGCCAATATGGTTCATGGGCCATGCGGAGAACACGATCTATCTTCGGTTTGTATGTCGGAATGTAAATGCAAAAAACGCTATCCCTATGCTTTTATTTCGGAAACTCAAACTGGAAATGACGGATACCCTCTCTATCGGCGTCGCTCACTCGCTGACAATGGCAGAACATTCATCACTCAATTGAAATGAAAGAATTACGTGGTTAATAACACATGGATCGTTCCATATTCGCCAATTTTGTCTAAGGCATTCAAACACACATATAAATGTTGAGTATTGTAGTTCAATAAAATCAATTAAGTATGTTTGCAAATATGTTACAAAAGGAAGCGATATGGCGGTTATTGGCGTTGAACAAGATGAAATTAGCAAATTTCAAATGGGCAGATATGTGAACTGCAATGAGGCAATCTGGAGAATATTTTCATTTGCAATTCATGAACGCCATCCTACTGTTGTGCATCTGGCAGCTCATTTGGAGAATGGCCAGCGAGTTTATTTACAGCGAACGGAAATACCACCAGCAACCACTTTAACAAGTTTCTTGGCAACTTGCGCTAGTGATCCGTTCGCGAGAACATTGCTTTACTCGGAGATGTCTCGGTATTATACATGGAATGCATCGTCGAAGAAATGGTTACGCAGGAAGAACGGCCATCCGGTAGATGGTTATCCAGGTGCTTTTTCAACTGACGCAATGGGAAGAATTTACACAATCCATCCAAAGAACGATGATTGCTTTTACCTACGTTTGCTTTTGATTAATGTACGCGGTTCAACTTCATCTGAATCATTGAGGACTGTAGATGGTACCATTTGTGCAACATTTCGACAAGCATGTCAACAATTGCAATTGCTTGAACACGACAGTCACTGGAATCAAACGCTAGCGGATGCAATAGCTTCTTCGCCAGCCACTGCAGCTTGTACACTTTTCACTATTATAATTTCGACATGTAAGCCTTCAAACCCGCGTCTATTATGGGATATGTACAAAGATGACATGGCAGAAGATATTTTGCATTGCCTGCGATTAGCAACGAGAAATGTCGACTTACAAATGAACGCTGACATCTACAATGAAGCATTAGACCTTATTGAAAATTTATATTTACTTATGAGTGGAAAACTATTGATTGGAGTTTATATGCCGGAACCAAGTCGTCAAACAAGGGTTTTAGTGAGTCGCGAATTGGAACGCGAGCGTGCTTACGATATAACTCACTTGCAACAACAAGTACAAACAAATGTTCCACTGTTGAATGAACAGCAAAACAGTGCGTACAATCAGCTAATAAATGCTGTAGATATTGGAAACGGTGGCATATTTTTCCTCGATGAGCCCGGCGTGACTGGCAAAACGTTCCTATTGTCTTTAATACTAGCAGCAATACGTTGTCAAGGTGGTATTGCATTAGCTCTTGCATCTACCGGGATTGCTGCGACACTGTTAGAAGGTGGAAGAACGGCACATTCAGCACTAAAGCTTCCATTAAACTTGCAAATACACGAAAGTCCTGTTTGCAATATTTCAAAGCAATCAGCAATGGCACAAGTTTTAAAAAAATGTAAGTTAATCATATGGGATGAATGCACAATGGCCCACAAACGATCATTAGAAGCACTTGACCGAACACTGAAAGATTTGCGCAACAATAATCGTTGCTTTGGAGGATGATATTGCTGTCAGGCGACTTTAGACAAACACTTCCCGTGATTCCAAAATCAACAGCGGCGGATGAGCTAAACGCATGTCTGAAGTCACCGCATTTGTGGAGGTTTGTTAAAACCATTTCATTGACCATGAATATGTGAGTTTTCTGCAAAAAGATAGAACTGCGGAGGTTTTTTCAAAAGAGCTGCTGCGAATCGGACATGGACAAGTTCCAATAGATCCTTGCAGTGGATTAATATCGATTCCAACTACGATTTGCCAATTCACATATAATAAATATAAACTAAACAGTAGTGTATATCCAAATATTGCTCAAAATTATGGTAACTACGATTGGTTAAGCACGCGCGCAATTTTAGCAGCAAAAAATATGGATGTCAACGACTTGAATTGGAGGATTCAAAATCAAAGATCTGCGGTCATATAAATCAATCGATCGCGTTGAAACTAAAGACGAGGTAGTAAATTACCCAGTAGAGTTCTTAAACTCTTTGATGCCGCCTGGAATGCCGCCTCATAATTTGCGTCTCAAAGTTGGGTCTGTAGTTATTATGCTACGGAATCTTCATGCTCCCAAACTGTGCAATGGTACTCGACTGATTGTGACCAAGCTAATGGACAATTTAATAGTGGCAAGCATTTTGAAAGGCCCGTTCAAGGGAGAGGAATGCTTACTTCCCCGAATTCCATTAA
This sequence comes from Bactrocera correcta, assembly GCA_027475135.1. Taxonomy (NCBI): domain Eukaryota; kingdom Metazoa; phylum Arthropoda; class Insecta; order Diptera; family Tephritidae; genus Bactrocera; species Bactrocera correcta. Next base: position 17,961,733 of record CM050322.1, on the reverse strand, counting down.
TTTCAACAGATTTGCCATTCCAATTCAGACGTTTGCAGTTCCCAGTGAAACTTGCATTTGCGATGACAATAAACAAGTCACAAGGGCAGTCGCTGGAAGTATACGGCATAAATTTAGAAATGTCTTGCTTTTCACATGGCCAGCTCTATGTGGCGTGTTAACGTGTTGGAAAACCTTCCTCACTGTTTATTTACGCCGCGGAACAGAAAACCAAAAATATCGTGTACCGTGCAGCCCTAAACTAAATATGTACTAAAATTATATATTTTCGAGACTCGATTAAAACTAATAAAATTGAATGAGAATAGTACAAACTTAATTTTATTAAATTGTCAACAAATCCTGGACGCGATGTGTCAGCATTATTGAAAAGAGTAGCATTTTTCAAGCAATTAAATTCAAAAAGCATTAATGTACCCTCGAAAAAACTGTTCATCAGGCAGGTTCTGGCAAGTCACTTCCGAGTAAAATTTGTAAAAATTTTGTCAAATTAGGTACGGAAGGTATTTTCCACAAAATTTCACTCGGAAGTAAATTGTAGAACCTGCCTGTATATCATGTTTTTTTTTTATTTAAATTTTTTATCAAAAACAGTTCAAAAAACTCAGCAATAATTTTTTCTTCACTATTTTTCAATACTGGGAATTTGTTAAGGACAAAAAAGGCGGTATTTAAAGTATACACAATGAAATAAGGAAAAATCGTTCATATTCTATTAAAACCAATACCGGTGTAACTTTTGAAAAAAAAAAAAATCTATTTTGGGCAGAACGAAGTTTGCCGACATCAGCAAGCCCTATTTGCTAAAAATTTATGCTTGAATGATGTGATGAAAATATGTGCAGAAATTATAAATAAAATAAAATAATAGGGGGTCATAATGCGTTAAATCATAGAAAATTTAAAAGATTTCTTGAGGAGGTTGAAGCTGACTACGGTGATTTACTGTTATTCACAGAATTAAGTGGCTTAGCAGAGGAAGAAGTCTAGAAAGGTTTTTTGAACTTCGATGCTAAATTTTAGAGTTCTTAAAACTGGATCAGTCCCCATATTCTAAAAGATTATGGGGTCATTTAAGCGAGAGCGATTTTTTAATCAGACTAGCATTCCTTACTGACTTTTGTAATATGATTAATGAACTTAATCTTGCACTGCAGGGCGAAAATAAACATATATTTGAATTATTTCCAATTATTAACAATTTCAAAAGAAAATTACAAATGTTAAATGAAAAATTAAGAAATAAAAATATAAGCTCACTGCCGAAAACTGGATCACTTAATTTATGTATTTCAGATTCTTTATTTCAAGAATTCTCTACAACAAGTGAGGAAATATTTCACAACATAAACAAGAGATTTGAAGATTTTAGTAAAATATTGTCGGCTACAGACCTTCACAATAACACTTATGTTTCAGATGTACAAAATCAAAGCCCTGCATTTAGAAAAGAAATACAACAAATGATAGAAGATGTCTCATTATCTTTGGCGACGGGAAAGGAGTTTTGGAAGCAAATATGTAAAAAAAAATACCCGAATTGCACAACCGAAATATATATGCTCTATGTTTGGCACCACATATATGTGCGAAAACGCTTTTTCTATATTAAAAATCATTAAAAGCAAACATAGGAATCGTTTAACAGACACGAATTTAGAAGACCTCATGAGAATTGAACTTAACAAAACTGATGTAAATATAGATGACATTTTAAGAACTGTTTAATGGTTAAACTTAAGGTGCAAACAGTAAACGCAAAGTTAACCTATAATTTCTAATAATATTAATAATATTTTTTTTTAAATTAAATATTCAGTGGTTGTGCGGATTACATATGTATAAAATTTTTATGATTAACAAATTGAAGTTTTTATTTTTTTTTTATAATTTTAGTGAAATGAAATACATTTACGTTTTTTTCTTAGTTATAATGAAAAATATCTGATGTAAACAATAAACAAAGAAGTAAGCAAATATGTGGATTAGTGTGTTTTATTTTTAAACTTGAAAAATGACATATGTATAAACATATATAATTCACGCGACCTATCACGTCACTTTATGGTGCGCTAGCACGTCAAGGTGAATCGAATTAGCTTTGCGCATTTTTCCAATATTATTCAAAATACGTTTAACATTTTTTCAGACTTCTACCCCTTACAAGGGAATGATTTTTTAAATTTTCGAAAAGCAGTTCTGATATTTTTTATTTTGTAATATCTAATACTTCTCAGTTATTTTTAAAGTGTTCTGTGAAATTTTCAAAACAATATTTATTATTTGCGCGCAAAATTTTTTGGATGTACAATTTGACAGCGGCAATGAGTATTTTTGCCACATACACAAGCAAGAATATTTTTGCATGCGTGCACTCGGCCCTACCGACCACTGTATTACAGTAATAATATATGTAAATCACACCTTTTATCATATAAAACTTTCATAAGCACGCATCCTGCAGATATGTATGTAAGTAAAATCAATTTCAAATCACGATATTATCATTTATCAGCAGTATAATAAGCGCGAGTTAATCACAATTGATTCACTTTATTATGTACTTTGAACCGTCAGGGCAAGTTCTTTTATTAATACAAAACTAAGACTGAGTACATTTTGATAATTTAGTGCTATTTATACTACTTTATGGTACGAGTTTCTATTTGCTGTCTGCTATGTTATTTGAAGATAGACACTATTGTATAAATCTACAAGTAACCAATCCTTCATTTTTCACTAACACATACGCAAAAATTCACTACAAATTAGGCATTTGGTAAGGGTTGCCCCTAAATATTCTACTACAAATTAGGCACTTGGTTCGGGTTACCCCCAAATATTCTGCTACTAATTAGTCACTTGGTACGGGTTGCCCCCAAATATTTCACTACTAAAACGTTCAATTGCCTCAAATCTGCTATAGTGTGTTGCCGTGTTAGGTTTTAAAATTTATAACTTTAACAATATTTTTATAAATTATTCAAATATTTTTCGATTATTTAAATTCCTAAATATTAAATTTAATTAGTTTTGTTTTTTTTTATAAAAAAAATCTTTAATTAATTTTTAATAGGACCCTTCTTTCCACCACTATTCCTTTGATAGGGTTTTTAATAAGTATTTCGCTGTGGGTGATTTAGAATATTTTGTAAATATTACTTATTACTTAGTAGATTGTTTTGAATATTATTGTTGTTGTTCCTGAATTGTACCTGATTTTTTATATTAATTTTTGTTTTTGTTAAAATAACACAAGCCTATTGTTATGACTTGTATTGTTAATGTTTACAATGGAATTGTACCCAATTTTTTTTATATTTATTTTAGTTTTTGTTAAAATAATTACAAGTTGATTGTTTTTACTTGTGTTGTTAACGTATACATGCAACGGAATTGTACCTGATTTTTTTTATATTTATTTTGGTTTTTGTTTAAATAGTTTCCAGTTAATTGTTTTGACATATATTGTCAATGTTATATTTTTAATATAATTAACATTCATGCATTGTATCTGACTTTATATATTTATTTTTGCCTAGTCATATTTTTTATAATAAGTAGATTGATTTATACATAAAAAGGCTGAAAATAGGCCTCCTGGGGAACTGAACACCTAACAAAAGATCGGTAGCGCGCCTACATTGCAACCTCAGAGGTGGTGAGGAAGAGCAATAAATATCCTATAAACTTTTGTTTCAAAAATATTCTTGAAAGTTCTGATTACTGTTTTCCGTTGCAAGTACTTTTTCACAAAAAAGTTGATCTAGTACATTTCTTTTAATTACATCTCTGTGCCTAAAAAAAGGCAGATTTCGATCAGGTGATCTCAGCTGGGAAAAATTCTTGGAAAACAGCTGATTCTTTTGTTACTTGTAGGTTTATACAATGATAAACACACTATCTACAGTCGATTGTTTGTCGTTACAAACAGTCCCGAGAGAATAGCGTGTAGGAGATAACACTCGTTATGTGTGATACCATTTCTATTTCACACCATATATTGGAATTGCTTATCACTATTGACATAAACAAGAGTTGTTTTGGTTTTTTTGTGAAATGAAACGTTCCTTAACTCTCCCCTGTGTTAAGATGAAATGTCATCATTTCAAGTCATCTGGGCTTGGAGTCGACGAAGTTCGATCTCCTATGTTCGGCGGAATAATTGTTTCTTTTTATCTTCTAAATGTACTCGATAGTATTCGCATAATTTTACAGCAACATAGATTAATAAAGCTAAAGGTATTACAATAAGTATTAGGTACAATATGAACCTTTCTGGTTGTTCTTCAAAAGGAATCATGTATTTATAAATTTTTTGAATATTTGAAAATGTATAACCTGAATGTGAGGTTAATATTTTTAGAACTTCTATTAATTCATCTTGGTGGGCATGAATCACATCTTTAATTTCCTGATCGTGATTGAAATATACCTTATTATCTAAATTAGTACTGTGATTAAATTGTAACAGGTTTGGACCGTTAGCACGTTGTCCGTTCCATAGATGTTCTCCATCAAAAAATTATATTTCCGTGATCTAACACAATAAGTGGTCTATTATTTTCTTGAATAACATTACATTTTGCTTTATTATTTTCAAGCAATGGGATGGTACAGTTGTCGGGAGACTCCTGTTTACAAATATTTAATCCCAGATAATTTTTACATTTGGAAGTTCTTTTGAAATTCGCTTCACTTTTTCCAACTTGAAAGTCCAATCGGACTTTACTGTGTTTGTATGTTAAAGGTATTAAGTTATATAACTTAGAGCGGTTATTTATTACGGGATATTTGTATATTGTAATTATAGCATCTTTGTACATGCATACATGAATATCAGAATACTCTAAAATATTAATTATGGGTATGTTAAAATCTTCTAAGGAGGCAATTTCTTGAATGCCTTTGAGTTTTAGAGTAGTAGAATAAAAGTTTCCTGTTTTAGCAAAATTAATGGTATTCGTAATTGTTTCTAATTCCTTGTAAACTTCTGTAATTATTAATTCTTTAGTAATTGACTTTGGATCCAGTGTTTCTAGTATTTTTTCAAATTGACTGTTAATCTTCCGTTGTTGATTATTGTTTTCTATCAACTGATTGAGTCCTGTCTTGATGTCTATAAGGTCGTCATGGTCAGGATTACCGGTGACAAACTTGAGAATAGAACCTAAAAAGTTTAATGATCATTTGAGTCTACGATTAGAAGGTATAAGCTGTGTCTTGAGTGCCTCTATTTTATTAATAAGAATTATTTCTTCTTTTTTTCCTACAACGTATTTGGATTTCATGATATTCTTCTATGGACCTAGGATAATTGACAAGTTTGCTACGTGGTACAGATAAGACGTATATTCAAATAGGTAGACTGGGTCGGTCTCTGTTAAAACATACTTCTTGAATTTAAGATCAGTGATTAGATCAGAATGGGATACAACAAATAATAAAAATAGATTAATTAATACCATCTCGGATCGCATTGTGTGGTTTGTTTGCGGATGTTGTCTTTATGAATAATTTTCCCTCTCGTTGTAAGGATCGTGTCCCCGCGATCTTCCTTAACTTTGTGTTGATTATATCGTTTAGCAATTTTATTCTTACGATCTGTTTTGGAATATATGATATCTCCTGGTTTATACGTGATGTTTCTTCGTCCATTGTTGGGGTATAGCAATAGCTTCTCCTGATTGTTCTGAAAGGGTTTCTTTAATCTCGGGATACTTTTCGCGATTAAACAAAACTAATTCAGGTTTGAGTCCTGTAGACGTGTGAATTGTAGAATTATATTGTCGGATAGCGTTAAAAGTTAAAAGTGGAGTCGTATTATTTTCACTAGCTAAACTCGTACTGATTTCAATCAACGTACTGTGCAACCGTTCTACTTGAGCGTTAGTTGTCGAGTGATTTAATGGTGTGGCAGTATGTTGTATATGTAGTCGAGTATAAACGGCCTTTGCCATGTTGCTGATAAATACATTTTCGTTATCGGTCATTAGATGTTTTGCATTTGGATACACTTGTGTAAGTATTTCTTCAATATGTTCGTGACAGTTTGCTTTAGTATGAATTTTTCGGAGATAGCAATACTTCGAATATTTGTCGGTAGAGCTTATATAGTACATACAACTATTCATGTGAAATATGTCCATCTGTATATATTCTCCAGTTTTTTGGGTTTGGTATTGGTGTTTTTGCAATAGGTTGTCTGTTTGGTTGTCGTTCGTATTTGTTTGTCAAACAAATTTGACAGTCTATCGATTCTTTCTTGCACATTTCTCTGATGTAAGGCCAAAAGTAGTTAAGCAATATTTCTTGCACATTGTTTTTATAATTTCGGTGAGCACGTCTGTGTGTTTTTTCTGCTAATTCTAATTGTTCGTTTTGGTTAGTAATGTCAATTAGTAAGTTTGGTGCTATCACAAAGGTACAATTGGGAAAGTGGGAAATAATATCATCCTTAAAGTGGAATATTAACTCTTCATCTATTCTTAATGCGTTAGTTACATTGGGTTTAGCTACTTGTTGTAGTTTTGTTAAAAAATCTTGCTTATTTTTGTAATAAAATGTGTGACGCGTCCTACCTGGAAAAGTGGTTTGGGAGTCAATTGCCTCTTTTGTGGGATCTAGAATAGGTATTATTTGATTTTTGAATGAGTTTAAAGGTTGTTTCACCCTCTTTATTTGGTCAGTTGGAGAGCTCTGTGCTGAATGTTGAGAACAATGTGTTGTATTGTTGATTTGTTGACGGGAGAGTGCGTCAGCTACTACATTTTGGTGACCAGGTTTGTAAACAAATTTGGGGCTAAATTCCTCAATAAAATTCTTCCACTTTTTAATTTGGTATTCGGGTTTTTTTTCCGAAATAGAATGAATGTGTGATTGGTGGTCAGTATAAATGGTTAAATTAATGATGCCGCCCACACGATTGCAAGAAGTTCTTTTTCATTTGTGCTGTAATTTTTTTCAGTGTCGGTTAACGTTCGAGAAATAAAAGCAATAGGTTGGCGAAATTGGGAGAAAACTGCTCCAATTGCTTGGTTACTGGCATCGGTAGTTAGTTCAAATGGTTTGGTAAAGTCCGGCTGATACAGTTCTACCTGTTCTTGCAGAGCATCTTTTATTTTTTCTGTGGCAGTAATTGCCGCTTCATCGAGCTTTACTTCTACTCGCGCACTTTGATTTTTTGAAATCATTCCTGAGTCAACTCGTAGGTGTATAGTTAGTGGTTTAGTGATTTGTGCGAAGTTTTTTACAAATTTCCAATAGTAGCTAGCCAAACCTAAAAATGATCTGAGTTCTTTTAAGGTTTTTGGCATTGGACACTCTTTTATAGCTTGAATCTTTCTTGGATCAATTGTTACTCTGTTATGTTTAATTATGTGGCCAAGGTACTCAACAGAGTCCTGAAAAAAATGTTTCATATCAGCTTCATGCAGTGCGTTGACTATAGTTCGAATATGTTCTATGTGTTCTGCAGGCGTAGAAGAAAATATTAAAACATCGTCTATATAAACGTAAGCAAATTTACTGATATATTGTCGTAAAATGTCGTCTATGTATCGTTGAAAGACATACTTTGCGAAATTCACTGCAATTGGGTTTTTTTCGCGATCGAATTCCTTTATTAGAATTTGATCCGATTTAGAATCAGAATCGTTGGTCGAGAAAATTTTAGCTTCACCTAAATTTTGAACTGTCATATTAATATAAGGTATGGGGTAGCGGTCGTTTGTAGTATGCGCGTTAAGTGTTTGGTAGTCGGCCACCATTCTTCGTTTAAGTCTATCATTTCCGTCTAATCCTTTCTTTGGAACAGTCCAAATATCGGAATTGTATGGACTTTTGCTCGGCTGAATTATTCCATTTTATAAAAGCCTATATATTTCTTTATTGACGAAGTCATGGTCTGCCACGGGGTAAGGGTATTGTTTTGTCCAAATAGGATCTTCTGTTTGCGTCCTAATTGTAGCTTGGATAGTAGTTGTGAAGGGTAGGGTGTCACTAATATTTTCATTTGCTTTCATTATTTCCTTAATTTCCTCCTCATACTTGGCATTATCTACAGTATAATTAATGAAAGGTTCCCTTTTTCCTGCTACTTTCTTCTGGTACTTTAAACTATAATCAAAGGGGTTAATCTCTCCCATAATTAATCTGAGACCTTGTTCACCTGAGATTATGTCGAATTCTTTTAATTCGCTTATTTCAAAGAATACTAAGTGATGCCCGTACATTGTGATCACTTTTTTGAATGTATAACCGAATAGCCATGTAGAGTTTTTGTTCTAAATAGTTTTATTGATACTGACTTACCTATGTTACAGTTCTTACTAATGTAGTTATTTGTGGATCCAGTGTCCACTACTAAAGTGACGGGTGTGCCTGTTAGTCCGCATTTCGTCTGGATGCATGGCAACCCATTTATTCGCCTAAAAAAGTACTGCCAGATTCAAAATTTTCCTCGTAGTTGGGGATATTCACAGGTTCTATGTCAGCTTGTTCGGTTTGGTTGATACGCTGTACTTTATTGTGGTTAAAGTTTTGGGATGATACGTTTCTCTCCCTTTTAAATGGATTTAGTTGGTGAGGCGGATTTCTTGGTGAGTTTTGATGCGTTTGCTTCACGTATTGGTGTGAAAAGTCCACTCCATTGGTATAAGTTTTGATTGTTGTAGGCCATTTCGCTGGACGTAGCTAACAGAATTATGTTTCCTTCTCTCTTCATACGTTGGTTGCCGTTGAGGATTAACGCGATATGCTGGTCTCAGTTGATGATTATTCCTTTGGTGATGAAAGGTGGTATGATCTTCATGTCTCGAATCATATAGACGGGGAACAGTGCTCTCGAAGTGTAGATCCTGATTATTATTTTAGATGGTGCAAGGCTCTTTGGTTTATTTGAATAAAGTATACCTCTGGTGTAGTTGCTCCGGAGTCCCATAATAAATGTGCTTATGGCGTCATCACTCACGTCTGATAATCTTCCAGCTCGCATATTATCTTCCATTGTTTCTATTTTTTGTTGAATCAATGTTAAGGCTTGATGTATTTCGTCGTCATGGAATACAGTGAGAGTTTTACTTTCTTTCTTCATTATTATTTCTTTCAGGACATGTAGTGGTCGTTTATCCGAATCGGTATAATCCAAGCGGTTGATTATTGCATAGAAATTAAGTTGAGTTCCATTAACTGATAGAACTTTAGAAGCAGCTCCTATTAGTTTTGCTCTGATTATGCATACGCAATTGTAATAATTAGGGCTGTATATAAATTCTTTTATATTCTCCATCTGTGTCCACACCTGGGTGCGCCAAGGGTTATATTCGCCCTCTGCTCCGTCAAATGTTGGTAGGCATTTAAAAATTTCTGTGCTTATTTGGCTTGCTTGTGCGATTTGTGGTTTTAGAGCAGGCATAGTTGGTTCCGTGGTCATCGAAAACTGTGACTGTGTCCTTAATGCATCGAAGTCGGTTTTTAACGAATTGAGTTGAGTCGTAAGGACATCAATGTGTGCTTTGAGTGCTGCTGCTTCAGTCATCTTAATAGCTTTTGCTTCTAGTTGGAATATATTTTTATTGTCGTCAAAGGCTGCTTTCTTGCTGTTTGATGGAGGTGTAAACATGTAACCTTCTTTCTTAGATTACTGTTGTTTCGTTTTTGTTGGATTCGGCGCTGTCCACTTTTTCAGGATCTGCTTTGAATCGTATGCTACTTTTTCAAGCACTTTGTATTGGAAGTCCTACTTCCAGTGGTATTTTAATAATAATAATTAATTTATGCTTTTTTAAGATCGCGGAGTTCCTGTCTTTTCAAGGATGTCTCCTGGACCTTTTTGATTGCAAGTAGAAATTTGCTATCCCGGTTGAGCCCCCAGTTAATCACAATTGATTGCAAGTTCTTTTATTAATACAAAACTAAGACTGAGTACATTTTGATAATTTAGTGCTATTTATACTACTTTATGGTACTAGTTTCTATTAGCTGTCTGCTATGTTATTTGTAGTTTCTATTTGCTGTCTGCTATATTATTTGACGTTAAACACACTATCTACAGTCGATTGTTTGTCGTTACGAACACTCCCGAGAGAATAGCGTGTAGGAGATAACACTCGTTATGTGTGATAGCATTTCTATTTCACACTATATATTGGAACTGCTTATCACTATTTGTTTATGCGTGGTTCGGCATAAACAAGAGATATTTTGCTTTTTTTGTGAAATGAAACGTTCCGTAACTCGCGCGCTGCTCTATACATACATTCATATGCTCGCGATAGACCACAAACGACATCTGTCAAATATTAAAATACACACGTTCTTATGGACACTGATGACAGCTGAACGACTACTCAACTGCTGGCCGACGGTTGTCGCTCTCACTTAAGTACTTCAATATTTTCCTATATTTGCCAACGACAGTAGGATGACAAAAGAGTTGACAGTAGAATGGAAGATAGAGAGATGAGGAAAAGTGGTGATGCCACTAATATGTAAAATCTAAATTATTCACAGCTCTAACAAACTTGACGTTATTTTACAAATAAAAGCATAAAATAGATCTATTATAGCTCTATTGTATCATTTGTAATAACAATTGATAATTTTAAACAAAAATATATACCAATTTACTTATTTTTTGCATAAAAAATTTCAGTTTGAACTAAAATATTAAAATTTCGTTGAAGTGCAAGGTATTAGTGTGGCCACAAATTGTGTACATGCAAAATGGAGAGCTGTGTTGTCTTGTGTACATGCGTTCATGTAGTAGGATGCACAACGCCATTTTCAGTTCACTGTCGTGCTGCCGTGTCGTGTCGCCAGCATTGCATTCAGCACTTCATATGTACATCCATATGTGCGCATGGCACTCCCACACAATAATGTATACACCACATACATACTTATCTGCGTAGACATGTAAATATGTCGCTCGCAAAAACTACAAATATTGTTCTGCAAAAACAACAATCGTCTCAAATAACAACACAAATCAACATGGCAGCCAAATGCCGATGTCAAAATGTATAGTAAATAACTTCTTCTTCTTTATTTGCCAATTCGTATTCGAATATTGGTGATCATATAACAATTAATAATATGTACAATATTAATAAACTTAATAATAATATAATAATGTAATGTTTACATGTTAAATATATCTATTGTATATAAAAAAAAAACAATAAAAATAAAAAAAAATCACAGATTTTGAATTATCGCAGCATATTTCTCTCTATCTCTCGCCACATCTATAAGGTTGCCCACGTTCTGGATTCCTGTCCATTGTCGAATGTTTCGAAGCCACGAAAGTTGTTTACGGCCAATACCCCGCTTTCCTTCAATTTTTCCTTGGATAATTATTTGTAGAAGCTCATACTTAGAGTGCCTCATAATATGTCCTAGGTAGGCCGCTTTTCTTTGTTTTATAGTCTTTAACAACTCTCTATTGCGGTTCACTCTTCTCAAGACTTCACTGTTTGTAGCTCTATCTGTCCATGGAATTTTTAGGATTCTTCTAATAAGCCATAGCTCGAAGGACTCTAGCTTGTTCATATCTGTGATTTTTAGAGTCCACGTTTCCATCGCATAGAGAAGCACTGACCAAACATAGCATTTTAAAAAACGTATTTTGGTTGTGATGGTCAGGTCATGGCTACATAATATATTTTTGTATTTGAGAAAAGTTGTGCGAGCAATTTCGATTCGACATTTTATTTCTTTTGAACAATCCCAACTTTCATTGATCTGACAACCAAGGTACTTGAAATTTTTGACTCTTTCTATGGGACTATTATTAATCATGAGGTGTGTGTCATTGTATATGTTTTTCCTACTGATAATCATATACTTCGTCTTGTTTATGTTAATGCGTAGGCCATATTCGTCACTACGCAAGTTAACTCGGTTTACAAGTTCTTGTAATCCCATCAAGCTATCGGCTATAAGTGTTGTGTCATCTGCATAGCGTATATTATTTATGAAAATACCATTCACTTTTACACCTTCATCAATACTGCTTACCGATTCTTGAAATATTACTTCCGAATATATGTTAAATAACAAGGGTGACAGTATGCATCCTTGTCTTACACCTCGTGAAATAGATATTTCTTCGGTTATATCACCATTGATGCTTACATGGGCAGTTTGTTGCCAATAAAGATTTCTTATGCAACGAATCTCTTTGTCATCTATTCCCATAGAATAAAGAATTTCCATAAGTTTATCGTGTTTAATGGTGTCGAAAGCTTTCTCATAATCAATAAAGCATAAAAATACATCTTTTTGGACATCTTTACAGTTTTGAACCAAAACTTGTATACAGAACAATGCCTCGCGCGTTCCAAGACCTTCTCTGAAGCCAAATTGCGTCTTGCCCATTGACTCTTCACATTTCTTATATATTCTGGCGTGAATGACTCTTAGAAATATCTTGAGAGCATGTGACATTAGACTAATTAGTCTGTACTCACTACAATGTTTCGCATTATTTTTCTTAGGTAGTGGTATGAACGTTGATTTTAACCAGTCTTTTGGATATTGGCCATTGTCATAAACTTGGTTAAAAAGCTTTACTAATAGATTCATATTTTTGTCATTTATTAACTTTAAAAATTCAGCTGGAACCTCATCCGGACCTGTTGCTTTGTAATTTTTCATTGATTGTATAGCTCTCTCTATTTCGCCTTTCGTAATATAATTGCCAGTTGGTCTGTGATGGAGATGAAGGTTCTGGTTTGATCTACTGTCATCCGAAAAAACGTTTTCAATATATTTCTTCCATATACTTTTCTTTTCATTTATGTTAAATACCACCTCATTGTTTTCATTTATAAGTATTGAGGGCGGATTTTTACGATGAATACCTGCGGCTTCTTTCAATTTTTTGTGTAAATGGAAGGTATCATGTAAAAGTTGTAGTCTTTCGATTTCTTGGCATTCATTGTTTATCCAGTTTGTTTTTGCATTACGGATCATCTTCCTTATTTCTCTATTCAGTTGTCTATACATGTCAGTGTTTTTATTTTTATATTCCCGGCGTTTACTTATTAGTTTTAATATGTCATCGGTCATCCAATTATTGTTATTATTTTCTTTCTTTTCCATTCCAAGAGAGTTTTTTGCTGTAGTACAGATTATCTCTTTTAAATCGCTCCATATTCTTTCTGCACTTCCTGATGGGATATCGTTTATTTTGTCATTAATTTCACTTTCAACTAAGCGTTTTACACTTTCGTCTCTCAACTTATCTATATTTAGCTTAATTTTAGGCTTACTTTTTTTAATTACTGCTAGCCTAATACGCAATTTTGCCAATAGCAAGTTGTGATCCGAAGGTACATCCGCTCCTGGATATGTATTGACCTTTTTTATTGAGGAACGGAAGCGACTATTTATCAGAATGTAATCTATTTGATTTCTGATGATATTATCGGAGGCGTCCGATGGAGATTTCCATGTATAAAGTCTTCTGGGAGGCAGGCTAAATAATGTGTTCGAAATTATTAACTTGTGTTCTTGGCAAAATTGAATTAGTCGATCTCCTCTCTCATTTCTTTCACCTAAGCCGTATTCGCCTGCAACTCCTTCGACTTTTTCTCTTCCAACTTTTGCATTAAAATCGCCTTGAATTATATTTATTTCGTATGGTTTTGTTAATCGCATAAGTTCGTCTAGTTCATCATAGAAAGTTTCTATCTCGTAATCACTTTTGTCAGCCGTTGGAGCATAGACTTGAATAATATTAATATTCAGTGGTTTTGCAAATAACTTTAGCATCATTGATCTATCAGATTTCGGCACAAATCCGATGACAGATTTTGCAATGTTTTCTTTAACTATAATGCCTACACCATTGCGGTGATTTTTAGTTTGGTTGCCAGAGAAAAAGAACTTTGTATTTTGGGAAACAAATTCTCCACAATCTGGCCACCATGTTTCACTTATGCCAAGTAAATCGATGTTTAATTTTTCCATTTCTAAAATCGTATTAGCTAGTTTTCCAGGCTCGTATAAGCTCCTTGTGTTCCATGTTCCGATATTTAAAGTTTGTTTTGTTTTACCTCCGGGGATTCTTAGCACCCTCGATTTGCCGGAGACTGAGGGCCATTGTTTTGGTTGTACTATCATTGTCATATGATATGCTGGGAAGTATACTACAGTGGTTTCCCCTTGCCTTCTGAAGGGTTTACAGTTTTCCATCCTTACACATTTATATAGCGAACCGCTTGATACAAGTACAGACGTCCGCTTTCAGCCGTACTTATAGTAACAGACGCTGATATGTAGTGGATTGCTTTTAGCTTCGATATTCACCATCGACCTTACCGGCATGGGTGGCCCTACTGGTAGCTACGCTACCGCCAGCATCGCTCTTTGGATCATTATATCTACTGAGCCCCCTCATCACGTCAAGATAGCAAATCCCCGAGGGTAAATAACAAAGCAACAAAATTTTCATTTACGAACGCAAACGCACTTTCATAAGGCAAATTCGATTCATTCATAAGAGCAGACGACATAACGTCTCTCCGAGCATGCTTTTGCCTACAAGCGTATTTTCGCGACGATGGAAAAAGTTAAAAATTATAAATTGAATATATTTCTGAAATTTGGATGAGAAGTATAAATTAATAACCCTGCAAATATAGGTATTCAAATATATTAGAACAAAATGGACAACATAGTTTATTTGTCGATTTTCAAGCCAAGAAATGTTTCAAAGCAAATATTCAATATTCCTCTAATTTATGTGTACAGTCAGTCCCGGTTAGTAGTAGCGTAGTTCTTTTTAACTGCGTGTATCTAGCTGCATCTCACATTTTGTTTTTTGAAATATACATATATAACTACTGTTTTATTTGTCTGGAGCAAGACGAAGCCGATGTCGTCCTGATCCAGGAACCGTGGCTGAGTGGTAGCGGGATCTCTGGCTTAAGGACAAAGAGCCATAAGCTGCTGGCGACGAATGATGCAGGTAGAAACAGAGCCTGTATGCTGGTCAGGAATGAATAAACGGTATTTCTTTCACGTAATTTCAGCAATGCTGACATAGTAACATGTAAAACTGGAGTGCGATACCGGAAATATCTGGATTATCTCCGCGAATATGCCGCACGATGATGCGGTGGAGCCCCCTCCCATATTGCTAAAGAGGACCTTGGCTGAAGCGACCCGGAATGGTGCCGACGTCATCATCGGTTCGGACGCCAACTCGCGACACTTGATCTGGGGCAGCTCGGATACAAATAATAGAGGTAAGTCGCTTTTTGATTTTATTGTAAGCGAAAATCTTCGCATTTGTAATAGAGGAAATTCTCCAACCTTCGTGACCGCATGCAGGGAGGAGGTTCTCGACCTCACCCTAGCCTCTCATGTGATTGCCCCGCTGATCTCAAACTGGAGGATCCTTGATGATCACTCCTTTTCTGATCACAGGTATATCGGTTTCAGTTTAGTCGGAGAAGGTCCGCCTAGGAAATCATTCAGAAATCCTAGGAACACGGACTACCGCTGGGGGCTTCAGTAAGCTCTTCCACGTGCCCGGTTGTGAACATGTTGGGCACCGCAGATGTGGCGGATGGGTGGGTCGATCTCTTCAGCTCGGCGTGAATTATTGCACTAGAGAGCTCCTGTCCCTTGAAACCACCGAAGGGCAGAGGAAAACCTCAATGGTGGACTATGGAGCTCTTGCAAATTAGGGCGTCTTGTAGACGCTTATTTAACAGGGCCCGTAGGAGTGGGTTATCTGACGACTGGGCGCTGTATAAAACAAAACTTTCGATGTAGAAGTCCGAGTTAAGGAAGGCTAAGAGGATCTCGTGGAAGACCTTCTGTGAAAAAGTGGAGGGCTGCCAAGAGTCTTCTAGATTCAGGCGTATTCTCGCTAAAAACCCAGTGTTTCTAGGTTATCTCAAGAATATAAACGGGAAGTGGGCCCTGAGCAGTGAAGATACACTTCAGATGCTCACTTCCCTAGCAGCACGTACTCTATAGAGGCATCTTTCGAAGAGTTGCATGCTGACTGTACGGTCTTTGCCGACCTTCTGGATGAGCGTCATTTGACATGAGCGATTAATTCGTTTAAACCGTTCAAGTCCCCGGACGGCATCATACTAGCGCAGCTGCAGCAAGCCGTAAAGGCGTCATGCAGCTGGTTGCTACTGGAGACGCGTCAAAGTTACGTTCATCCCAAAGGCTGTCAAGAGCTCCCACGTCACGGCGACGGATTTCAGACCCATCAGCCTCTCCTCTTTTTTACTTAAAACGTTGAACAAACTGATGGACTGGGATTTAAGAAGGCACATTCCGAGAGATACCACATATCAGGAGCGCAACATGCGTATCGTAAAGGAAGGCGGTAGACACTGCTCTGCACCCTATCGTGTCGTGGCTGGAGGAAGCCATTGGGGCTAAAGATTTCGCTGTTGAGACCTTGCTTGATATTGAGGGAGCTTTCAACAATGTCTTGCCGGAAGCAATAATAACTGCTCTAGATGGTCTTGGGGTTGAATCGAACCTCAAGCACCTCATCTTCAGTTCTCTGTGTGACAGAGTGGTCGAAACAGAATGGAGAAGCGCGCGAGTTACGTCGACGTCGATGCCAACCACTATCGGCATGACCGATATGAATGCAACTGCAATTCATAAGAACTGCAACAAAGGAATAATGCCGACGTCAACGTTAACAACCTACCCCAAAACACTTAGAATTAACTGGTGTACTTAAATATTTTCCCTTTTTTGTTACCGCAACAATATTGCGACCACACGAAATATGCATATCATATTTCGAAACAAACCAGGGCACTTACATTGGATCACATTGCATTTCCGCTGCACATTTAATATGTTCAAACGAATATTGCGATAGCAATTAACGTCACAATAAATAGTGCAACATAAATATTTGAGGGAATGCAATTGATGTAATGTGAGAAGTAGGCTACTTGACAAATATTGTCGCAACTACAAGTGGTTGCGCCAAAATAATAATAAGAAAAGAAATAATGTATTTTGTATCAGAAAATAGAACTTAGCTTAAGAAAATATTGGAAATAAATGAACAGAAGAATTCTGACGGTTAATCCGACAAGTCGTGGTTTTCTCTTAGCGATTCACTAAACTGAAGTTTAGTGTTGATAAGAATATTTAAACTAAAGTTCAGTATTCATCGGTCAATAAGTTGATCTAGTATTAAAACACGGGTTCAATAACCACAACTGGCGCAGTCGACGGAACTTTGCCCTTAGACAAAGAAAAAGAGCCTGACACAACATGTAAACCGCTTAAACGTACTTATTAAAGTGAAAAGTAAAAACGTCAAATGATTTAAAGGCCACTGAAAAGACAAGACTTAATATAAATATAATTTTACAATTGAAATTTTTATAATAAAAGTTACATAAAGAAATATTTGAGAGTGAACTTCTGACATATTACGAAATCTAACTGCCAAAAGTCATAGAATCATTTATAAGAAACTTACTATCGCTTGCGGGTTCGAACAGTGTTACATCATTTTATAAATATAAAAGAACTAACTTCTCAAAAAAAAAAAAAAAAAAAAAAAAAACACAATTCTACACATTTAACTACCACAATGGCAATCACCAACAACGATCTAAACCGGATATCAGCGTCGGACCTCCTTAAGGAAGCTGCGAAAATCAAAGAGTTCAGAGGCGACGGTAGCTACGACATATCTTCATTCATTGGAGAGGTGGAACTGATCCTGCCCTTGTTCGACGAGAACCAAGCGGTCAAAAATTATGTATGGGAGAGACACATAAAGACCAAGATCCAAGGAGAGGCGCTCCAGACAATACGGACACTAAACAGAGACTCATCGTGGGACGAAGTGAAGACAGAACTGATACGGAACTTCGGAATAAGGGAAAGCTACCACCAACTCTTCCACCAGGCCATCACAACCAGGCAGTATAATGTAAGTCATTATTATTACAACTTAAAAAACATATTAGATAAACTTAACTCAAAATATAATTTAGACGAAAATAAGCCGACAGAATTTTCTCCTAAGACTAACGAGTCATTAATATTAAAAACATTTTTAAATAATATTCCGCCTCATTTATCGGCAATAATTTACGGTAGGAACATTAACTCATTAAGGGAAGCATTTTACGTATTAGAAGAAACAGGACTTACTAATAGAAGCTATTATGGTCAAGTAGGAAATAAAATAAACAATCAAAGACCTGGGGATCATAATTAAACAAATAATAGGTTTTATAATTTTAACAATTCTAATAATAAATTCAACAACGAAAGAACAAGGACGAATCCTAGACAAGGAAATACAGAACAAACACGATTAAACAGTAATCGTTTCAATAATCAAAACCAAAGTAATAACACAGCAAGCTCATTCAGACGGACTTACCAAAACCATAACAATTATAACGGTGAAAGAAGTACCAAATATAGGAATGAAATTCCAATGGAAGTAGACCATATAAACCAAGAAGTAAATTTTCCCTTGGACCATACCAAAACTACCTTCCGTTAGTAGAATTAACAATAAAAAAATGAAAAGATTACATGCCTAATCGACTCAGGCTCTACTACGTCCCTTATCGACAATAGAAAATTAATGAAGTTTAACAGAATACTATTAAATAACTCAATAAAAATCCGGTCATTTAATAGTGAAGCACTAATCAAATGGGAAATAATAACAAGTTTACCCCTTGAATTTAATTTTGACGCAAATATGTCATGGAAATTAACTGATTTACATAATAAAGGATTCGATGCAATCCTCGGGCAAAACATACTAAAACCATTACAAGCAGTTATTGATATGAGAAACGATACCTTAACAATTAATAACGAAGTGATAAAATTTATGAATTCTTGCCCATATAATTTTAATGAAATTTATCAATTAGAAAGTACGGAAAATAGGGACTTACAAATTGAGCAATTTACAACAAATCTAAATAAAGAAGAGAAATTTTTAGTTAGTAAGTTAATAAAAAATTACAAGAACCTATTTTATAAAGAAGGAGATGATCTTACTAGTACATCAGCTATTGAACACGAGAAAGTGACCACGACAGACACTCCAGTATATTCGAAAATTTACAGATACCCACAGATACACGAAGAAGAGATAACTAAACAAATTAAAGAAATGTTAAAACAAGGAAACGTAAGAAATAGTAATTCCCCTTACAATAGTCCTTTATGGATAGTACCAAAAAAATCAGATAACTCCCAAACAAAGAAATGGCGGATCGTGATAGACTACAGAAAACTAAATGATATCACAATCGATGACAAATTCCCAATCCGAAACATTGATAATATTTTAGATAAATTAGGAAGAGCTGTATACTTTACGACACTCGATCTCGCAAAAGGATTCCACCAAATCTTAGTAAAAGAGGAAGATAGAAAGAAAACCGCGTTTTCCACCCCTTTTGGTCATTACGAATACGTTAGAATGCCATTCGGTCTCAAAAACGCTCCATCAACCTTCCAAAGGCTGATGAATTGTGTTCTTAGAGAATACATAAATAAAATATGCGTAGTATACATGGATAACATTCTCGTTTTCAGTACAACATTAGAAGAGCATATACAAAGCCTAACAAAAATTTTCAATGCACTAAAGAAGCATAACCTTAAGGTACAATTTGACAAGTGCAATTTTTGTGCCAAAGAAACACAATTTCTAGGCCACGTTTTAACACCTGAAGGAGTTAAACGGAATTTCGAGAAAATAAATAAAATACAAGATCTAAAATTACCAAAAACAACAAGACAAATAAAGTCTTTTCTAGGAGCTACGGGATACTATCGGAAATTTATAAAAGACTACGCGAAAGTAGCACAACCTATGACACATTTTCTAAAGAAAAATGTTAAAATTAATATTAACGACTCTACATATATAAACTCATTTCAAAAATTAAAACAAATAATGACAGAAGCTCCAGTACTAAGTTATCCAGATTTCAAAAAGAAATTTACATTAACTACTGATGCAAGCAATTTCGCAATCGGTGCCGTATTACAACAAAATTAACATCCTGTACGTTATGCGAGTAGAGAACTCAACGACCACGAACGTAGATATTCTACAACAGAAAAGGAGTTGTTAGCAATCGTTTGGGCCACAAACTACTTCCGGCCTTACTTATATGGCGTCCAATTTGATTTATTAACAGATCATCAACCATTAAAATGGCTATACACGAAGGCTCATTGTAAAGATATAAATCCTAGACTACAAAGATGGATAATAAAATTAGGAGAATACAACATGAACGTAAATTATATAAAAGGAAAGGAAAACAAAGTAACAGATTTCCTTAGCAGAATCAATAATAACACCAATTTAATAAATTTTATGGAAACAGGTAGCAACCTATCTTTAGAAAATAATTTAGACGAAAACGATGTAAATACAATTCACTCTCAGGAAGAGCAATTGAACAACCATATACCCATTTTGGACACCATAGTCAATCGGTTTAAAATTCAGATAATTTTAGCAGATAGCAAACAATTGGAGTTCGAAATAAAACACAACAATAAAAAAATATACGTAACACCAGTAGATCTCGACAACAATATTTCTGATATCCTCAGAAGACATATCACTTCAGGCAAAATTGGCATATACAGCGAAGTTAACGACCATGAATATAATAAATTACAACAAAAAATCATCGAGTTATTTGATGGATTCGACAACATTAAATTTGTTAAATGTTCATATCACGCTAAAGATATAAATAGCGAAGAAGAAGCCTACAGACATATCCAAAATTATCACAAGTTTGAAACAGGACACACAGGAATATCGGAGAACTACGAAGGAGTTAAAAGACATATCTACTTCCCAAATTTGAAAAAACTGGTACACAAATTCGTAAACAACTGCGATACATGCAACAGAGTCAAATATGATAGGCGACCTATAAGAGCAAAATTTAATTTAACGGAAACACCGAAAGATTGCAAAAAAATAATTCACATGGACTGCTACACTAATTCAAAAGCGAATTTTCTAACTTTTATAGACAGGTTTTCTAAATTCGCCACAGCATTTTTTCTTGAAGATAGGACCAGCCAAACTATAATCGAAAAAATAAACCAATATAAGTCGCAAAGAAGACATTTTAAAAAAATTATTGCTGATAACGAATTTAAAAGCATTAATGTTAAAGATTTCCTCAGAAACGAAAATATTGAACTACATCTCGTTAAACCAAATAACCACACCGGCAATTCTGATGTAGAACGCCTACACAATACACTAGGAGAAAAAATTAAAGTATTAGGTATAGAAAATAAAAACTCTAGTATAACAAATAAAATTAGCAAAGCTATAGAATGGTATAATAACAGCTACCACTCAGTTACAAAAGAAAAACCCATAAATATTGAGGAAGGTAAGTGTAACAAGAGCACAATTTATGACAGAATATTCAAAGAAAAATCTAAGCGAATAAATAAGAGTAACGAAAACAGAGAACACTATGTAGAAGAAAGAAATATAGGTTACGTAAAGAATTACAAAAGCGTTAAGCATAAGGAACAACCGAAGTTTATAAAAACAAATCTAAACGATATACATTTAAACAACGTTAAACGGAAATACAAATTTGCAGGGGCAATGGATCCTGAAACTTTTGATCCTGACAGCAATTTGGACCCTGGGGCTGGGACAAGCAACAATAGATAAAATAGAAAGCAACAAAGGATATATAGAAGTACAAACAGGCGTTGCAGATATAGTTAAGTCATATGTGACAATACTACACGTCATAAATCCACTAGAAATATCAAATTTACTTAATGAAATAGAATCTAATATAAAATCGGCAAGTCTGCAAGTAGGACAAGCAATACTAAACATGCAAATTAAATTTATTAGAAGCAAGATAAATACTATCACACCCCGCAGACAAAAAAGAGGCCTACTAAATGCTGTAGGAACTGTACAAAAATGGCTTTACGGTACCATGGACGACAATGATAGACAAGACCTTGAACAACACCTCAACATCATCGACACAAACAACCACAAGGCTATCGAAACAATAAACAAACAAATAGATATTAATACTAATTTCAATAAAACGTTTCTTGAATTAAAAAGACTTATGCATAACGATAGGGATATGATATCTGCAAAACTAAACTCCATAGGGAACATAAGTAAAAGGACCCAAGACGAAATTTTATACCTTGACTTTTCTCTAAAACTGAAAATATTACAGGACAATGTAGAACACATACAAGACAATATAGCAGCAAGTGGTTTAGGAATTTTACATAGCAACATGATAACCGACCAAGAAATAAAAAAATACAACTTAGACTCACAAAAATTGAAAAACATAAAATTAGGATCCCTTACAGACAAAAACCATAATATAATTTTCGCTATCAAAATTCCAATAGAAATAATAACACTACACACATCTATAATATTGCCGTTAGGAGATAAATATAAGCAACTTTGAGTTAATGTTTCAACAAGTATATGCACTAAGATATAACAATGAATTGTACGAATTTAATGATAATATAGATTTACAACGTCTTAAGCCAATTAATAATTGTTTGATAAAAAGAAACTGTATGAAAATTTTTAATAACGCCTCCGAAATTATAAACATTAACGAAGGAATTATATTTGTAAAAAATACTAAAAATACTAGTGTAGAAAGTGACTGCATTATAAACAACAGCTCTCCCTTAAGCGGAAACTATTTAATACATTTTTACAATTGTAGCATAACAATTAATAATAAAACATTTTCAACAAAAAGTAAAATAATTAAAAGTGGCATTGTATTAGCAAGCGATATAGACAACATTAAAGATATAAATAAGAAACTTATATTTGATGATATTATATTACAACAAATAGAAAATATAATCTTTATAGATGAAGTTAAATACCAAAAACAACAACAATACATACATATAAGCATATATACAATATCAATTGTAATTATAGTCAGTCTTTCGATAATCATTTATTGTAAAAACAAGAGAAAGAATTTCAAAATTACTAGTGTGATCTCCCAGGAGAGAGCTCAATCAAGGGGGGGAGGAGTTACGTCGACGTCGATGCCAACCACTATCGGCATGACCGATATGAATGCAACTGCAATTCATAAGAACTGCAACAAAGAAATAATGCCGACGTCAACGTTAACAACCTACCCCAAAACACTTAGAATTAACTGGTCTACTTAAATATTTTCCCTTTTTTGTTACCGCAACAATATTGCGACCACACGAAATATGCATATCATATTTCGAAACAAACCAGGGCACTTACATTGGATCACATTGCATTTCCGCTGCACATTTAATATGTTCAAACGAATATTGCGATAGCAATTAACGTCACAATAAATGGTGCAACATAAATATTTGAGGGAATGCAATTGATGTAATGTGAGAAAGAGGCCACTTGACAAATATTGTCGCAACTACAAGTGGTTGCGCCAAAATAATAATAATATTGCGATAGCAATTAACGTCACAATAAATAGTGCAACATAAATATTTGAGGGAATGCAATTGATGTAATGTGAGAAGTAGGCCACTTGACAAATATTGTCGCAACTACAAGTGGTTGCGCCAAAATAATAATAAGAAAAGAAATAATGTATTTTGTATCAGAAAATAGAACTTAGCTTAAGAAAATATTGGAAATAAATGAACAGAAGAATTCTGACGGTTAATCCGACAAGTCGTGGTTTTCTCTTAGCGATTCACTAAACTGAAGTTTAGTGTTGATAAGAATATTTGAACTAAAGTTCAGTATTCATCGGTCAATAAGTTGATCTAGTATTAAAACACGGGTTCAATAACCACAACTAGCGCGCGCGGCAAAATGTGAGCAGGGGAACCCCTCAGGTCGGGGTTCTTTCTCCTCTTCTTCTGACTGCATACCGGATCATCTGGATTATGGAGTCGCCTCTCAAACTCCCGCGGTTCCTTCTCTGCCTACATACCGAAGAGGGAGTTATGGGTGGGAAGAAGCCGTTGGAGGAAGAGGCTGTTAGCTTCTTTACGGATGGGTCAAAGCTTGGGGGGAAGGTTGGTGGAGGGGTTTACTGTCGGGAGCTCTATATCAGCTCCAGTTTCAGACTTCCCGACTATTACAGTGTATTCCAGGCTGAGGTTGCAGCCATCAGGGTAGTAGCAGATCTGCTACTCCGGATGGTGTCCACCTTCAGGGAAGTGACCATTCACTCAGATAGCAGAGCAGCGATACTAGCCCTGAACTCATTCACAGTGCGTTCAGGGCTGGTTGAAGAGTGTCTGGCGGCACTATCCCTGTCGGCGGAATGGGAACGGGTCGGTGCTCCTGTGTCCTCTTATGTCCTACTACTGGATAGTTGGGCCTCGCGTATGATTGGTCAATGATGGGCCAGCATTGGTACTTGCGCGGTCGCAAAATTATTCTGGCCCAAGATAGATCACAGAAGATCTAACGATCTCTTTGCGCTCAGTAAGGTTAGCCTCTCTTTAGTAGTGGTGCTCTTGACGGGCCATTGCCCTATTGGCACACATGCTGTAAGACTGGGAATCTTACCGGATGCCGTATGCAGAAGCCTGCTTAGAAGAAGATGTGGCAGAAACTAGCCAGCACTTCTTTCTTGACTGTCCCCCAGACACTTAGGGGCACACCTTCAGACATCCTACCGGCTACTAAGCGTTTTACCGATCTGTAAGTCCGAACACGGGAGTTCTATTTTCTATGGCATCACAAAGGACTACGTATAGTCCCCGTGCGATCTTTGATCAACCAAATAATCTAACCTAACCTCAAAAATCTGTATCTTTGATTGTGGCACATAACCGGGACTGACTGTATTTGCTGAGGAATGTAAAAAATATTTTGTAATTCTAAAATATTTTTACGCAGTTCGCAAAAATCTGCGTTGATATGTATACAAGCTCCCACACAAACATACATATTTACGCCGGCTTGTAGTCGAAGCTGTTACAGCGGCGTGTGAAGCGGTGACAATCGGCGGCCGTTCGTTTGTTTTTTTTTTCGGCACAGCTCGGATTTTCTACCAACAACACAATTTGTGACGATTTGTCGTCGCGTCAGTCCGTCGGCACATTGACTTTTGACAAATACCTATGTATGTTGCCACATATTATGTGTATGTCAACACACAAACTGTGAATGTTAAATTCTTTATATAAACTTTGTTGAACTTTAAATACAAATATCTCAAAAACTAGACGTCTAAGGTATTTATTTACATATACACACATTTATTTATACAAATTCTGGCACGATTCCGTTCACTTTGGCAGTCGTGTAAAAACAACGAAATTTGGGCACAATTCCGATTTCTTTGGCGCCACGATCTGAAGGTACCGTTGGAAAGAGGAAATCGCTTAGTTTACGAGATATTCGGCTTAAAAGTTCAAAAATTCTCAGAAATCAAACATTTCAAAAAGCTGTTTCGCTACATTTAACACACTTTTTTCACATTTTTCACCTTAAATTAACTTTTACATTTAAATAAATTCACAATTTACACTTCTTGAAAGTTTTATAAGTAAGAAATTTATATTTTAAAAATTACTTTTTACACTTTGTAGTGAGCGTCATTATGTGCGAACAATGATAATAAGCAAATATGAGCAATTCGCTGAATTTCTCTATTTCGATATAATTCCTCTTTCTTTATTTAGCAATCTTAGTTCTAATAAAAACGAGCGTCTATAAATTATATTTGAAATTAATATGAGGTAACTCAGTCACTCTGAGTATAGCCGCCAACGCAGTAGAGCCGAAAGTACTTCAAACCCCCCGACATAAATTTTATAATATTATCATAGAGTTTTACTATTTAATATTACAATTACTAATTTACTATTTAAATATGCAAAGTGAAAAATGTAAAACAATTTAGTGAAACATTGTGAAATACTAAGAGTTATAAATAAAAATTTTTGAATTTTTAATCGGGAATGCCTTCAGTTTAAGAAAAAATATGTATATATATGTTTTCCACTTACTTACGGGTTTTAACATATTTGTTTTAAAATTCAAATAAACAATTATTTAAAATGTGAGTTTCTCCTATTTTTTATGAATTTTACTATAATACTTTTAAATTTTATAATCACTAGCACTTCACTAATTCGTTTCTAATCATTTATTTTATATAAAATAGTCTAAAAATAACTTTAATTCCATATTAAACTTTAGTTGAAATCCATTTATTCATACAATAAGAAAATGGTTGCAAACAAGCAAAAATTTAGTGTTGCTATATTTTGTAATGGTATGAATATAAGACAACAGAGTGATTATGACGTCAATACAAAAATCATTATCGTATAATGAGTAATGTAAAATCTTTCATAATTTTTATTATTTTAATAAATCCCGTGTTGAATCGGCCAGGGTTATTTTTTTGAAGTGCGGCCGAAGGTCGCCAGTGCAGAAAGGAGTTCAACGCGAAAGAAGTGATCACGCCTAGGGGTTGGTCCGCCCAGGATTATTTTTTATTATTTTGAAGCGCGGCCGAAGGCTACCAATTAAGAAAGGAATTCTATGCGAAAAACCAATGTGTTATTTATTTCCTGTCATTGGGGTATTATTTGTGTTCTTTATTTCTTTTGGTTCTTCTGTGAAATATGTACGTAAGGTAACACTGATTATTAATTAGAATGCAACCCTTTTGCTATTGTGTGATCAAAATAATTGAACAAAAGTTAAATATTTAATAAGGTTATTTTTTCACTATATAATATAAATTAAATGATTAGAAACGAATTAGTGAAGTATTAGCCGATAAAAAAGTTAAAAATTTAAGTGTAAAATTCATTATAAATCGTTCGTTCTATATACTTGAATTTTTTAACTTTAAATGCAAATACCTCAAAAACCATTAGTCAGCGGCAACTATGTATATTTTCTTGATCTGGAGGACCTCCTCTCTCCGTCCATATCCATTTAACCCCGAAATCGGGTGATGTTATTCTAAAATTTACCCATAAATTCCAAAACGAAATTCATATAAACAAATATATTTCCATATAAACGTACATATATGCAAAGTGACTAACATGCGGCTGTAGTATCAAAGCGAACCTCTAAGCATAATTTTTATTCAATGCTCAGCTCCGTTATCTCATCTCTGTTAAAATTGCTTCTTACGAGCCAAGAGCGGTGAAATAGGAATTTTTGTTAGCTCTTGATAGTTCACATGCTTTTCCGCATTTGAACCTTCTCTACATTATATTTGTACGTTCTCTGCAAATAGCCTCTGAAAAATCTCAAGCGTTTTTGAGATGCGAAAATATACACTGGGAGAGCGGGAATAATTAAAAGCCTAATTGCCTGTTGCGGGAGAGAAAAAATAATATTCCGATAAATTAAGAACGCGTGCATACGGTTCCACGGTTCAAATGACAAGCAGTTCTTTATTTCACTTAATCTAATTGCTAAGCCTAAATCTTTAAACTTATAAATCTTAAACCTAAATACGTAAATATGTATTAAAAAAGGGGTAAGAATAATCATTTTCAACTTTCGTTAAATATTGTAACAGATTAAGGTATGTATTAAGGTAAGTAATAGATAATAGATTTTCTTAATTTAATTTTTTATAATTCAATATTTTACAATTCATTTATTATCTTTATTTTAGTATTCATTTATTATTTTTGTTTTAGATATAGATATGTCGCTTGACGTAATACCGGCCACCTTGACAGCATCAGGTTCCTTCACTCTCCATTGGGAGCAAGGCCAGCTTGTGGATGGGACGCTTAATAGTGTCGGCCTTAGTCGCCACGTCTGCCACTCGTACCTTGCCGTCTTGCCCTTCGACGGTTGCGACGACGCATGCGAGTACCCACTGCTGTGGCGGCACGTTGTCCTCGTGGACGAGGACGATGTTGTTGAGCTGCAGATTTGCGAGTGGTCTGCAACCACTTGTTGTGTTCCTGAAGGCCCGTTAGGTATACTTTGGACCACAGTCGCCAGAACTGTTGCATGGGACAGCAAACAAGTTGCCATCTCTCGCAACAACAAACTGGATCCATGCTCGCAAGGAGCACCCTATCAGCAGATGCGCTGGGGATAGTGCCTCGTCGTCGTTGGGATCTTCTACCAGTAGTGTTGACAGAGAGCGGCGCCCTCGGTGGTATACAGGTGGAGCTGAATCCTTCTTCTGCGGCAAATCCCTTCACTTCTACTGACTGGGCAAGAAATGCCTCTTTTAGCTAGCGCAGCTTTCGGTCGGCGCCGACGAAGTTGGTGGCGTTGTCGCTGAACATCTTCGTCGGCATCCATCAGCGTCCAATGAACCTTTTCAGGGCGAAAATAAATGAATTAGAAGACAGGTCCGAAACTAATTCTATATATGTATACTGCTTTTGAAGTGAAACAAACGAAAACTGCATTATGTGCTTTTACGGGTGGTCGACCGCGTATTTTTAAGGTTGTATATATCGAACCACAAAAATCTACGCCACATATAAGAAAAGGTCGTAGTGCTCGAAGTCTTTCGACTGTCAAATTTCCCATTAAATGTAAACTTTTTGAAGCAATTCAGACGACATAAACTCATGGTAACTAATTTGCTTAAATTTGTATCAAATGTATCAACGGGATTTAGGGAAAATAAGAATTATGATGTTATATACATAGATTTTAGTAAAGCTTTTGATAAAGTAAACCATTCAGTTCTTTTGAATAAACTTGATCTTCTTGGTTTTCAATCAATATTTCTAAATTGGGTTGCTTCTTATCTTAGTAATAGCATTCAACAAGTCATATTTAACGATCATTTTTCTGACATAATCATTGTTCCTTCAGGCGTTCCACAAGGTAGCCATCTTGGTAAAATTCTGTTCTTGGCATTTATTGATGACATATCATCTGTTTTTAAGTTTTCAAAAGTTTTATCATATGCTGTCGATGTAAAGCTTTTTAAAACGTATACTTCAAACAGCGAAAGATGTCAGTTGCAAACAGACTTAAACAACCTAGTTTCTTGGTGTGATAGAAATGACATACCATTGAACCTTAAAGAATGTAAAACGATGTGCTTTCCACGTAGATCTGTAGACCCTACTTCGTACGGAATACAAAACTTTAGGTTGGAACAAGTATGCAGTTTTGTTGATCTGGGAGTAACAATGGACCCCAAACTCAATTTTAATCTTTACGCATCTTCCACGGTTTTTAAAGCTAAAGCTGCTCTTAGTTTTGTTAAAAGTTGGTCTAAAGAATTTAGAGATCCGCTTACCACAAAAATTCTTTTTACATCTCTGGTGAGGCCTTTATTAGAGTATGCTTCCGTGGTTTGGAACCCTAGTTACCAAGTTCATTCAGATAAGTTAGAGTCCGTTCACAAACAATTTTTTTTACTTTTTGCCTTTAATCATTTGCATTGGGATTCCATGAATGGGTCAGTCTGTAGCTCAACTCTCTTATCTGATATTAATTTTAACGTTCCCGCTCTCTCTACCAGGCAGCTAAGTCCCTTACTTTTAAAATTTTCTAGAACAAATTTTGAGTTAAACGAACCATTCCGCCGTATATGTCATGATTTCAATTCTCATTCCAGCACATTTGATGTAACAGACTCACGCTTTACCTTCAAAAAAATTATTTTATCTACTCTTAACAAGTAACATTTAAAAATTATAAACTTTAATTTAATTCTTAATTTCGGCTGTTGAAATTTTTCTTTCTGTAGCTGAGCAGCTTAAGATCGCAACGCTTAAAACTCTCTTTTATGACTCGGCTAATTCCGCTCGTTCGTACATTGCGCCCCTCGCGTCGGTTGGGCGGGAGGAGGGTAATCGTTGGGTTTTATTATTATTAACTACCACAGCAACAACAAGCATTAATAAAACAACAACGTCCAAACACATACAGCTCAGCAAGTGGATCACGATTCTATATCCGGCCCGGCAGCTAATAAATACTATCAGTAGTACAAAAACCCAACAAATTGACGTACAGGACTTGACAAACAATAATGGATATCTACCAATTAAGACAGGAAAAGTAAGGACAATCAACCATTATGATAAAGTCGTACATTTTATCAACTTAACCAAATATGAGGAAACATTTTCATTTATTTCGGACAACATTAATACACTAAAGACAACTACTTTCGAGGACAGACCGTTGCTTGACACAACTGACAAAAATTTCATTTTACTAGAAGCGAAGCTAGAAGGTTTACACCCACATTTTAAATTTAAACGAGGTCTCCCTAATATCATAGGGAAAGGATTAAAATACATGGCAGGTACCACGGATAGCAATGACGAAAAAGATATTAGTGACGCACTTACATAATTGCATAAAAGCGAAAGAACAGATGCACAAAATATTTATAATTTATCATACTTTAGAAATAAATAATCAGCAAATTTTTGTCAGTAATTACACATACGAACTTAAAGAAATAGCGCAGAATATGATTAAGGCCATGGAAGACGACATTCAGTTCATTAAACACACCTATCAGGTTAACAACGATATATCGCTTTTACGTAATCACGTAGACGACATTGGACAGATAATTTTTTCAAGCAAATTAGGCATAATACCATACCGATATACCGACATCTACAGAACTAAATCTCATTACCGATTTCGAAAGCTATAGCCACATAAAAACTGCAGTACTTTTTTAGGATAACACGATCATTATAACCGTCCTCATACCCCAATATTCCAACAGCATCCTATCCCAAATCTTCTTCTTCTTCTTTACTGGGTAGACACCGCTTACGCGATTATAGCCGAGTCAAAAACAGCGCGCCACTCCTTTCTTCTCTTCGCTACGTGGCGCCAATTGGATATTCCAAGCGAGGCCAGGTCCTTCTCTACTTGGTCCTTCCAACGGAGTGGAGGTCTTCCTCTTCCTCTGCTTCCCGCGGCGGGTACTGCGTCGAATACTTTCAGAGCTGGAGTGTTTTCATCCATCCGGACAACATGACCTAGCCAGCGTAGCCGCTGTCTTTTAATTCGCTGAACTATGTCAATGTCGTCGTATATCTCGTACAGCTCATCGTTCCATCGAATGCGATATTCGCCGTGGCCAACGCGCAAAGGACCATAAATCTTTCGCAGAACCTTTCTCTCGAAAACTCGCAACGTCAACGCATCGGTTGTTGTCATCGTCCAAGCCTCTGCACCATATAGGAGGACGGGAATTATGAGAGACTTATAGAGTTTGGTTTTTGTTTGTCGAGAGAGGACTTTGCTTCTCAATTGCCTACTTAGTCCGAAGTAGCACCTGTTGGCAAGAGTTATCCTGCGTTGGATTTCTAGGCTGACATTGTTGGTGGTGTTTACGCTGGTTCCAAGATAGACGAAATTATCTACAACTTCAAAGTTATGACTGTCAACAGTGACGTGAGTGCCAAGTCGCGAGTGCGACGACTGTTTGTTTGATGACAGGAGATATTTCGTCTTGCCCTCGTTCACTGCCAGACCCATTTCTTTTGCTTCCTTGTCCAGTCTGGAGAAAGCAGAACTAACGGCGCGGGTGTTGAGGCCGATGATATCAATATCATCGGCATACGCCAGCAGTTGTACACTCTTATAAAAGATGGTACCTTCTCTGTTAAGTTCTGCAGCTCGAACTATTTTCTCCAGAAGCAGGTTGAAAAAGTCGCACGATAGGGAATCGCCTTGTCTGAAATCAATCAATATAAACAATTAATCATTAGTTTTAGACGAATACGATGTATTAGTAGGATGATAATCTGGGGGAAAATTTAATTAAAGAGAAAGATCAATGTTTAACAAATATATTAAAATTTGAAGAAGCAACTTGTTAGCTCAGAATTTGTAATGGAGAATCTGTAAACGAAGTACTACCAGGCACACTAATATTACGCGATATCTCGTTTTAATTCAGCTGTTTCCTTATGGTTATGGTATATGGCATGGTATTAGGTTTGTTTCGTAGCGAGGTCCTTCTCCACCTGGTCTTTCGGGGTGGAGGTCTTTCTCTTCCTCTGCTTCCCCCAGCGGGTACAGCATCGAATACTTTAAGAGCTGGAGTGTTTTCGTCCATCCGGACAACATGACCCAGCCAGCGTGGCCGCTGTCTTTAATTCGTTGAACTATGTCAATGTCGTCGTACATATCGTACAGCCAATCGTTCCATCGAATGCGATATTCGCCGTGGCCAATACGCAAAGGACCGTAAATCTTTCGCATAACCTTTCTCTCGAAAACTCTTAAGGTCGACTCATCGGTTGTTGTCGTCGTCTAAGCCTCTGCACCATACAGCAGGACGGGAATTATGAGCGACTTATAGAGTTCGGTTTTTGTTCGTCCAGAGAGGACTTTACTTTTCAATTGCCTACTCAGTCCAAAGTAGCACCTGTTGGCAAGAGTAATACTGCGTTGGATTTTCAGGCTGACATTGTTGGTGGTGTTTACGCTGGTTCCAAGATAGACGAAATTATCTACAACTTCAAAGTTATGACTGTCAACAGTGACGTGAGTGCCAAGTCGCAAGTGCGACAACTGTTTGTTCGATGAGAGGAGATAATTCGTCTTGCCCTCGTTCACTGCCAGACCCATTTACCTTGCTTCCTTGTCCAGTCTGGCGAAAGCAAAATTAACGGCGCGGGTGTTGAGGCCGATGATATCAATATCATCATACACCAGCAGCTGTACACTCTTATAAAAGATTGTACCTGCTCGAATAAGTTCTGCAGCTCGAACTATTTTCTCCAGCAACAGATTAAAGAAGTCGCGCGATAGGGAGTCGCCTTGTCTGAAACCTCGTTTAGTATCGAACGGCTCGGAGAGGTCCTTCCCGATCCTGATGGAGCTTTTGGTGCTGCTCAACGTCAGATTACACAGCCGTTTTAGTTTTGCGGGCATACCAAATTCAGACATCACGGCATAGGGGCAGCTCCCTTTCGTGTTGTCGAAAACAGCTTTGAAATCGACAAAGAGGTGGTGTGTGTCGATTTTCTTTCACGGGTCTTTTCCCAGACTTAGCGCATGGTGAATATCTGGTCGGTTGTTGATTTGCCAGGTCTAAAGCCACACTGATAAGGTCCAATCAGTTTGTTGACCGTGGGCTTTAATCTTTCACACAAGACGCTCGATGGAACCTTATACGCGATGTTGAGGAGGCTTATCCCACGGTAGTTGGCGCAGATAGTGGGGTCTCCCTTTTTATGGATTGGGCATAGCACACTTAAATTTCAATCGTTGGGTATGCTTTCGTCCGACCATACTTTACAAAGAAGCTGATGCATGGTCCTTACCAGCTCTTCGCCGCCCCTTCCGCTTTGCTGTTCTTCAGGCTGGCAATTCTATTCGAACCTCTTTATGGTCGGGCAATGGAACGTCTGCTCCATCGTCTTCGACTGGGGAATCGGGTTCGCCTTCTCTTGGCGTTGTACGTTCACTGCCATTCAGCAGGCTGGATAAGTGTTCCTAGATCACCTTTGGGGGTTCTACAAGAGTATGCTCCGGTCTTGAAAAATTCTGTAAGTCGCCGCATTTTTTCGTAGAATTTTCGAGCATTACCCCTGTCGGCCAGCTTATCAAGCTCTTCATACTCACGAATTTCGGCCTCTTTCTTTTTCTTTCCGCAGATGCGTCTCGCTTCCCTCTTTAACTCTCGGTATCTATCCCTTCCCGCACGTGTCGTGGTCGATCGCAACGTTGCGAAGTAGGCAGCCTGTTTGCTCTCCGCTGCGACACGGCAA
The DNA here is from genome assembly GCA_027475135.1 of Bactrocera correcta. Lineage (NCBI taxonomy): Eukaryota > Metazoa > Arthropoda > Insecta > Diptera > Tephritidae > Bactrocera > Bactrocera correcta. The sequence goes on along the minus strand of CM050322.1, from coordinate 17,927,983 downwards.
TTCTCGTCGTACCAGCTGTTCTTTTGCACTTTCCGAAAACCAATGGTTTCAGTTGCAGCTGTACGTAAAAAGTTTGAAATGCCGTCACACAGTTCCCTTATACCGAGTTGTTGACGAGTTCTCTCAGAGAGCAGGAGTGCAAGTTGAGTAGAAAATCGCTCTTCTGTCTGTTGTGATTGCAGCTTCTTGACGTCGAACCTTCCTTGTGTTTGTAGACGTGCGTTTTTTGCTGCACAGAGGCGGGTACGAATATTGGCTGCAACAAGATAGTAATCCGAGTCGATGGTAGAACCTCGAAGCGTACGCACGTCTAGAACACTGGATACGTGTCTTCCATCTATCACAAGGCGGGGTGCTATAAGGCAAACGGCAATAAGGCAAAATTTGCATTATTTCACTTTTAATTGAGAAATAGCACAAAAGTTTGAATTTGCTTTATTTCCAACCTCAGTTGGCAATAAGAGGGGCAGAGGGAGGATCGGCGCGAGGACGGCACCGCGCGGACGGCGCGACCGGACGGCGGGGCGCGAAGGAGTAATCACAGACCCGCCAAACTATCCTGATATACTCCCATTTTTCTTTTTAAATAGTTATATCGAATAAATTGTGAAATATTAAGTAACCATATCTTTATTTTATTAAACATTAACAGAAAAGTCTAACCGTATATTGGAAAGGAGTGATGGTGATCATTTGCATGCTGCTTCATATTTCCAAAACATTGTTGGCAAACTTTAAAATGTTTGCACGGGACAAACAAAAGTTGCCGTTCTCGTTGGCAGCATATAACGCAAAGAACACAGTTTCGAGTTTCATCTTTGCTTAAACTTTCGACATTTTCGTCGTCGTCACTTGCCTGGCTATCTGAACTATCGATTTCGTTTAAAAAATCTTTACAACCCGTTATATTGTTCATGTTCGACAACTGAATTAAAATTTCATTTAAAGATTTTTTTTTTCATTTTCAAGATATTTAAATGTTGTTTAATAAATATATCGCGTTTTTGAAAGAGGCAAGAAGATTTTTTCTTACATAATGAAACCAAACCTGCAGCTGCATATAATTTTATCAAACGCATATGGGTTGCCATGTGCAGTGTTTTGCTTTATTGCTCAATTGTCAAATTTATTAGTTTGTGTTATTGTTCAACATAGAAGGAAATATTGCAAATTTGCGTTATTTCACAATCAAGTGGGAAATAACACAAATTTGCCTTATTGCCGTTTGCCTTATAGCACCCCGCCCTATCACAACATGACCGATCTGGTTGGTGGCTTTTCGATCCGGAGACAGCCAGGAGCTTGATGTATTTTCTTGTGCTGGAATCTAATACCATAGGTAACCATATTTCGGGCCCTGGCGAAGTCGCTCAGCCTTAACCCATTTGGGGATGTTTTCTCGTGGAGGCTGAATTTACCCACCGTCGTACCAAAGATAACTTCTTTGCCCACCCTGGCGTTGTAGTCGACAAGCACGATTTTGACATCGTGGTGGGGGAAGCGCTCATAGGTGTGCTCCAAGCGCTTATAGAAGGCATCTTTGGTCACATCGTCTCTCTCTTCCGTCGGGGCGTGGGCGCAAATCAGCGATTTGTCGAAGAACCTCGCTTTGATGCGGATTGTGGCTAGACTTTCATTCACCGGAGTGAATGATAGTACTCGGCGACGGAGTCTCTCTCCCACCACGAATCTTACACCAAACTTGCGCTCCTTTAAATGGTCACTGTAGTAAATGCTACAAGAACGCACTCGTCTTTGACCTTGTCCTGTCTATCGCATTTCTTGGACGGCGGTGATGTCAGCCTTTGTTTTCGTGAATACATCAACCAGCTGGGCAGCGGCACCTTCCCAATTAAGGGACCGGACATTCCAAGTGCATGCCATCAATTTGTAGTCCTTATTTCGTTTGCCACGGTCGTCATCAAAAGGGGGGTCTCTCATCCGAGGCTGTTGTTTATTTTTCATTGGCGGTGGTTTTAAGTGGCGGGTCCCAAACCCAGCGCACAACCCTATACAGGGTTTCGCCTCCTCACATTAGCTCGCTTTCAAACGGATGCTCTTATGCTATCCAGAGGACATTTGGTCAAAGACCGGAAGTCGTGAGCTGGTTGAGTCATATGTAAAAGAATCGTTTCTAGCCACTCCCAAGTGAATGGCGCTCAGAGAAATTTCCTCACTTGCGTAAACTTCTGCACATGACTCCATCCTCCAGCTAAATAAAAAAAAATGCGAATATGGCAAACCTGGTTTTGCGAAGAAACATGAAATCAACAATTGTTTCTTGAAAGAAATTCAACAAATTAGTTAAAATCATTATTATGAAGTATATTTCATTTTGAAATATTATATAAAACTTTCCAATTATCAACAACATTCCTTAAATAGCAATGAAAATATTTATGTTACTACACACTCACATACATACATATTACGCACAAAGTTTGTTTTCTTTGTTTATTCTCTCTTGATCTTCTAATGTGGATCATTCACAATGCGTAACTTGCTGTCAAAATTACTTGAGAAATAATGTATTTTTTTCTTCAGCAATTACTTGAGAGCTGGATACCAGAGCAATAATACAAAACTAACGATGTGTGAAAACTAAAAAATACCGAAAGATTGCTTAAGAAACTAAATCTATAAACAGTTGAGAAATTACGCAGTTCATCATTAATCAATTAATAATTATTAATAATTAATTATTAAGAGAGCACGCATTTCCGAAGATATACAGTCCAGCCATAAACATCGAGATATTGCATATAACTACCACAGCAATTACAAGCATTAATACAACAACAACGCCCCGAACAACAAACAAATACACCTCAGCAATTGGATGACGATTCTATATCCTGATCGGCAGCTAATAGAAATACTATCAGTAGAACCAGCGACAACAGAATCACCAACAATCCAATAATTGGATACTATACGTAGACATTATATTAATTTAAGAATTATATTATGTAAATATAGAATATTAATATATTATTAAATAATATAACAGTGAGAATATTAAAAACATACAAATGACGAACCCCAATAATTTAATCCGCCCTCCAATCCTTCCTCCCAATTCGGCACCTAATACTCTTCAGACATCCCAAAATACACAACTAAGCGTGGACGACCTGTCCAGACATTACGGACCCAACAATAGACATAGAACATAGGAACAACGTAGGTGAATTGGATAAGAGGTATCATCGTAAAATGTCTGAAAGAAATCTCTGGCAATCCAGTAGAATTCAACTCATGGAAAAAAAGTGTATATCGAGTTTTAGCTATCTATGAACCTCAAAAAGGGACACCGAAGTATTACGGAATTTTAACCGTAAAACGGAACAAGATACTAGGCAATGCCGATGCGGCATTAAAAGGATACACTACGCCACTTGATTGGCCATCAATTTCAAAATGTCTAATTGCGCATTACGGTGACAAGCGCGACTTGTCAACATTAGAATATAAAATGACCACATTGGTCCAAGGAAATAGAACAGTTTCAGATTTCTGTCAACAGGTGTATAGCGACATTGATTACAAAATAAATTAGGTTGTCTCGATATGGGCAACGAATCTCTTCGCATGCTGACGTAAGCATATAGAGACAAAGCATTAGATACCTTTATAAGAGGGCTTAACGGCGATTTACCTGGACTATTAGGAATACGAGAGCTGACAGATTGCCGCAGGCTCTTCATCTCTGTTTAAAACTACAGAACCAAAACTTTCGTATGAACCATGCGTAGAATGCAAAACCAGTACATCCTCCACCCTTACCCCCAAGAAGGAATTTTCCACAGCCACAAAGGAATTTTTCACAGAGGCACCAATTTTACCCCCAGCTAGCGCATTTACCTCAACCACAGCGGACAACTTGGCAACAAAGACAACAACAATATAACAATTTTCAATACGATAATAACCCCTCAAGACCTCCGAAGCCGCAGCCAAGTCCAGAGCCCATGGACGTCGACCCGAGCATACACTCTCTTCGCGTTAACTATATGAACAGACCCCAAGAAAGTGAGCGCTTTGGCAAGAGGCCACAACAATTTTCGAATCAACAGCGAAGGAAAGAGCAACGAACATTTCACATTGACACAGCTTCACAGAAAGACAGACAATTTGGTGAACCAAACGATATTAATTTTTTAGAATAATTAGCTCTTCGCTCCCCTTCTTCGAAGTAAAGGCGGAGAGCGGCAGTATTTTAAAATTTTTAGTGGATACAGGTTCCAGTAAAATTTAGTTGCAATGGCAAAAAAAAAGAATCAAAAACGACCATCCTTTTTTGCAAAATCTGTGCAGGAAATTTAGAAATCGGCGAACATGCTTATGTTCAACTTTTTAACTTTAAGGATAAAATTAAATTCTAACTAATGCCACTTCTCAAAACATTTTACGGTATTCTAGGGAATGATACCCTCCGGGAATTTAAAGCTATTATATATACTGGTGAAAATTACATGACTTTAAGTAACATATTTAAGGTTCACCTCAAACAGCTCCCCTCACAGCGGGTGAACGCAATGAAAAATATGCGTTACTTGTAAGGAGAGCAAATATGATCGCCATCTATCAAAGCCGCAGCTACAAGCCACACCAATATCTAATTTCCCTGGACAAATAATACATGTAGACATATTATTGATAGGCAAAAGGCTATTTCTAACAGCAATGGACAATTTTTCAAAATACGAGTATTCTGTGCAAAACCCATTAAATCCAAGGCAACAGAAGATATCAGGCCACCTTTAGGGGACATTCTTTTCTTCCTTGTACCGGAAACATTAGTAATAGATAATGAAAGATCACTTAACTCAGAGTCCATCAACATTATGATAGAGAACAAATTTGGCACCAAAATATATCGCAACCCCCTTTACACAAGCTGCTCGAACGGTCAGATTGAGCGCTTTCATTCTACTCTACAGGAGATTATGCGTTGCTTGCAAACCGAGAAAACTCACCGATCGTTCCAAGAACTTCTGGAACAATCAATCAAAGTATATAACTACACTATTCATTCGACAACGGGAAACAACCAATTGAAATCTTCTTCGGAAGACGTGTCAGTAGCGACCACAGGCTAATAGAAGAGAAAAGAAAGAAAACGAATAGGCAACAAATTATTATCAGTAACTACATAAACGGACTTAAGGAAATAGCACAGAATAAGATTAAGACTTTAGAAAACGACTTAAAATTTATCAAACACACCTATCCGGTTAATAACGATATGTCGCTTTTACACAATCACGTGAACGACATTGGACAGATAGTTTTTTCAAGCAAGTTAGGAATAATACCAACAAACATACTGACAGCTACAGAACTGAACCTCAATACCAATTTTGAAAGCCATAGCCACATAAAGACAGCAGTACTTTTTCAGGATAACATGATCATCATAGCCGTCCTTATACCTCAATATTCCAACGGCATCCTATCCCAAATTCAAATTGAACTCCTTCCCAATATAAATAATAAAACATTAGTTTTAGATAAATATAATGTATTAGTTGATGAGGACAATAATAAATACAAGGTAGAAATTAAGGACAATTTGGAAAAAAATTTATTTGAAGACAGGGATCAATGCTTAAGAAATATACTAAACTTTCAAGAAGCAGATTGGAAGCTCAGAATTTGTAATGAGCAATCTGTGATAGAAGTATGACCAGTCACATTAATATTTAAAAACTTCCAATAAAAAATTACACAAAATTGTAATAAACAAAATATAAAACAAAGAGGAACCTTTTTAATAAATTTCAAAAATTGCGAAATAAGCGTATTCAATACTAATGTAAAAAAAGAAGTATATGCATCTTTTATATTACCAAATGTCATAACTAAAATTAAGGAAAATACAAATTTTGCTAATAAAGAATCTAGACTGGAAACATTGTATGCGAAACAACTCCAGCATGAAAACAATATTGAATTTTTGATAAATAAGAGCGACAGTTCCTCAATAACTAGCTTAAGCTGTCACACATAATTAGCTTAAGTTCTTAAGCACTTTTACACAATGTAATATTTTTTTTTTTTTCATTTGTGACTTTTAGCCAAGACTATTTCGAACCCCTTGGTGTTATTCACGTGAGACTCACTGTACTGCGCCTTCTCCACGTCACGTATATGCGTATATATGTATGTATTTTATATGTAGGTATTTTATTTTATCACTTCTTTGGTTTCTTTTTTGAAGATTTGCCGCTGTACATATCACTTTACTATTGAATCCCACAATAATAAATCAAAAAGTGGAAGAAAGCGTCTAACCAGTAAACGAGAAGACCGAAAACTTATTCGCGAGTCTCTCAAGGATCGCAAAAAATCTTCTTTTGCCCTTGCAGCTGTCCTTTCGGATGAATTTAGTAAACCAATTAGTGCTCGAACAGCTAGAAGAAGACTTCTGGAAACAGGTTTAAAAGGATGTAAAGCCCGAGAGAAGCCGTGGCTCTCAGAAAAGAATAGGAAAAATCGTTTGGAATGGGCTCGCCGATACCAACATTCGCGGAAGAAGATTGGTCGAATGTTCTGTGGTCTGACGAATCAAACTTCGAGGTAAGCTTAGTTTAGGTCGTCTTAAAGAATTAACAGCCATAGCTTCTTACCCTAGAGAAATTTTGAAGACATAATACAAATCTTATAAAAACATTTTTTCTTCTTTTCTATAGATATTTGGAACACCTGGTGCGACATTCGTTAGGCGACGGGTTGGGGAAGAATATCATCCAGATTGCGTGGTACCCACTTTTAAGCATGGAGGAGGCAGTATTATGATCTGGGGTTGCATGGCTGCTGATGGTGTCGGCGAAATGTTCGTTTGCGAGGGTCTCATGGACAGTCAAAAGTACATAAATGCATTAGAAGCTGTTTCACTGCCTTCGTTAACGCGCATTTTCGGCGATACTAATTTAGACGGGGTTCAATTTCAACAAGACAATGCTCCTTGTCACAAATCAGCGACTACGATGCGTTGGTTTGAAGATAACAACATTGTTTTGTTAGATTGGCCTACACAGTCTCCAGATCTTAATCCCATTAAGCATATGGGGGTTATTTTAAAACGCAAGATTAAGGAACACAGTGTAACATCAAAAACTACCTTAAAGAATGCCTTAATTAACGAGTGGTACGTTATAAGTGCGGACGACTGTGCAAAGCTTGTACGCAGCATGCCTAAGAGAATTGCTGCTGTTATTAAATCGAAGGGTGGACCTACTAAATATTAATGTTATTATCACTAATTCATTGTATTTTCACTATTTTACTAATAAAACTTCATTATTTCACTTGTTAAAACAAAAAATTCAGTAATTAGTGGGGTGCCTAATATTTTTGGCCAAGGCTGTACATATGTATGTAAGTGACATATCCTAATGTTGCATTGGAGACTTTTGCCAGCAAAAGCATCGAATGCAACATTGCCAACGTGCTTCAAATCAGCATTTTCGACATTGAAAGCGGTCCCGCACATTAAGCGGCACCGTTTGTTAAATCGCGTTTGTCACGACTCACTCAGATTTCATCATCCTACTCGTAAGGTTCTAGTTGATTATGTTCCAAAATATTATTTAATAAAAAACTGTTATTTGTTACAAACATATTATTCAATTAAATGTATATGTTATAAAAATAGTCGATAGGATCTGCGCAAAAGATCCTAAATAAAAACAAAACCTAATCCTCTAAAATACCCTGAACAACAAGTCGGGCTGTACCTTTTTTTAAATGCACACAATCGTGTAAATGCCAAAAATAAACTAAAATAAAAAATAAATAAATAATTGTGATACATTTTAAATAAAGCTAGCGCAAAAAATACAATATATGTAGTGTAAAAAACAAAAAACCATATATATGTATAGTTGAAAACAAAAAGGAACATTCAAACTTGGGAGTGTAAAAGTGAAAGAGAACGTTTAATATCGTGAGAAAAAAATGTTTATCGTATAAAAAAACAAGATCAAAACTTTAACCAGAGAAACATAGAGAAGGTGCAAATCGAAATCTGTATGATGTTCGATTGGACGGCTAACAGAAATATGTATGCACATGTATTGAGCCTCCATACATACTTATTTTAGAATTGACAAATATTGTAAATCGACAAGAGCTATATTGCCACTTTTCTCACTTCTTTCTGTGAAGAATCATCAGAAAGTTGTTCAGTTTATGATTTTTAGCTTTTGCCATCGTCGCGAAAAGGCACTTGTAGGCAAAGGCATGCTCGGGGAGATGTTACGGCGTCTGTTTGTATGAATGAAGTGAGGTCGCTTGTGGCATATGCGCCTGCGTTTATGAATGAAATCGTTTTTGTTGTAAAATTTACTACATTTGGGCTTCGCCAATTCGGCTGCCATATTGATTTGAATGCTTATGCTATTTGAGCAGTTGTTGTTTTTATAGAACAATGCTTCAATTTTTTGTTGGTGACATATTCACATAATATTGGAGGATGGAGTCATGTGTAGAAGTTCACGCAAGTGAGGAAAGTTCTCTGATCGCCATTCACTTGGGAGTGGCCAGAAACGATTCTTTTACATATGACTCAAGCAGCTCACGACTTCCGGTCTTTGACCAAGTATCCTCTGGGTAGCCTAAGAACATCCGTTTGAAGGCGAGCTAAAGTGAGAAGGCAAAACATCCCCTGCATAGGGTTGTGCGCTGGGTTTGGGACCCGCCACGTAAAAAAAACACCCCCAATGAAAAGGAAAAAACAGCCTCGGATGAGAGACCCCCTTTTGATGACGACCACGGCAAACGAAATAAGGACTATGATTTGAGGGCATGCACCTGGAATGTCCGGTCCCTTAATTGGGAAGGTGCCGCTGCCCAGCTGGTAGATGTCCTCGTAAAGATAAAGGCTGACATCACCGCCGTCCAAGAAATGCGATGGACGGGACAAGGACAGAGACGAGTAGGTCCTTGTGACATTTACTACAGTGGCCATATAAAGGAGCGCAAGTTTTGTGTTGGATTCGTGGTGGGAGAGAGACTCCGTCGCCGAGTACTATCATTCACTCCTATGAATGAACGTCTAGCCACAATCCGCATCAAAGCGAGGTTCTTCAACATATCGCTGATTTGCGCCCACGCCCCGACGGAAGAGAAGGACGATGTGACCAAAGATGCCTTTTATGAGTGCTTGGAGCGCACTTATGAGAGATGCCCCCGCCACGATGTCAAAATCGTGCTTGGCGACTTCAACGCCAGGGTGGGCAAAGAAGGTATCTTTGGCACTACGGTCGGTAAATTCAGCCTCCACGAGGAAACATCCCCAAATGGGTTGAGGCTGATCGACTTCGCCGGGGCCCGAAATATGGTTATCTGTAGTACTAGATTCCAGCATAAGAAGATACATCAAGCTACCTGGCTGTCTCCGGATCGAAAAACCACCAACCAGATCGATCATGTTGTGATAGACGGAAGACACGTCTCCAGTGTTTTAGATGTGCGTGCGCTCCGAGGTCCTAACATCGACTCGGACCACTATATTGTTGCAGCCAAAATTCGCACCCGCCTCTGTGCAGCAAAAACGCACGCCAACAAACACAAGGAAGGTTCGACGTCGAGAAGCTGCAATCACAACAGACAGCCGAACGATTTTCTACTCGGCTTGCACTCCTGCTCTCTGAGAGCACTCGCCAACAACTCGGTATAAGGGAGCTGTGGGACGGCATTTCAAACTCCTTACGTACAGCTGCAACCGAAACCATTGGTTTTCGGAAAGTGCAAAGGAACAGCTGGTACGACGAGGAGTGCCGTGTCGCAGCGGAGAGAAAACAGGCTGCCTACCTCGCAACGTTACGATCGACCACAACACGTGCGGGATGGGATAGATACCGAGAGTTGAAGAGGGAAGCGAGACGCATTTGTAGACAGAAAAAGAAAGAGGCCGAAATGCGTGAGTACGAAGAGCTTGATAAGCTGGCCGACAGGGGTAATGCTCGAAAATTCTACGAAAAGATGCGGCGGCTTACAGAAGGTTTCAAGACCGGAGCATACTCTTGTAGAACCCCCAAAGGTGATCTAGTTACCGATGCCCAGAGCATACTTAAATTATGGAGGGAACACTTCTCCAGCCTGCTGAATGGCAGTGAAAACACAACACCAGGAGAAAACGAATCGATGACGATGGAGCAGATGTTCCATTGCCCGACCATGATGAAGTTCGAATAGCAATTGCCCGCCGGAAAAACAACAAAGCGGCAGGGGCCGACGGATTGCCGGCCGAGCTATTCAAACACGGCGGCGAAGAGCTGATAAGGTGCATGCATCAGCTTCTTTGTAAAATATGGTCGGACGAAAGTATGCCCAACGATTGGAATTTAAGTGTGCTATGCCCAATCCATAAAAAAGGAGACCCCACAATCTGCGCCAACTACCGTGGGATTAGCCTCCTCAACATCGCATATAAGGTTCTGTCGAGCGTATTGTGTGAAAGATTAGATTGGCATTAGACCTGGTAAATCAACAACCGACCAGATATTCACCATGCGCCAAATCTTGGAAAAGACCCGTGAAAGAAGAATCGACACACACCACCTCTTCGTCGATTTCAAAGCTGCTTTCGACAGCACGAAAAGGAGCTGCCTTTATGCCGCGATGTCTGAATTTGGTATCCCCGCAAAACTAATACGGCTGTGTAAACTGACGTTGAGCAACACGAAAAGCTCCGTCAGGATCGGGAAGGACCTCTCCGAGCCGTTCGATACCAAACGAGATTTCAGACAAGGCGACTCCTTATCGTGTGACTTTTTCAATCTGCTGCTCGAGAAAATTATTCGAGCTGCAGAACTTAATCGAGCAGGTACAATCTTTTACAAGAGTGTACAGCTGCTGGCGTATGCCGATGATATTGATATTATCGGCCTCAACACCCGCGCCGTTAGTTCTGCTTTCTCCAGACTGAACAAGGAAGCAACTCAAATGGGTCTGGCAGTGAACGAGGGCAAGACGAAATATCTCCTGTCATCAAACAAACAGTCGTCGCACTCCCGACTTGGCTCCCACGTCACTGTTGACAGTCATAACTTTGAAGTTGTAGATAATTTCGTCTATTTAGGAACCAGCATTAACACCACCAACAATGTCAGCCTGGAAATCCAACGCAGGATTACTCTTGCCAACAGGTGCTACTTCGGACTGAGTAGGCAATTGAAAAGTAAAGTCCTCTCTCGACGAACAAAAACCAAACTCTATAAGTCGCTCATTATTCCCGTCCTGCTATATGGTGCAGAGGCTTGGACGATGACAACAACCGATGAGTCGACGTTGCGAGTTTTCGAGAGAAAAGTTCTGCGAAAGATTTATGGTCCTTTGCGCGTTGGCCACGGCGAATATCGCATTCGATGGAACGATGAGCTGTACGAGATATACGACGACATTGACATAGTTCAGCGAATTAAAAGACAGCGGCTACGCTGGCTAGGTCATGTTGTCCGGATGGATAAAAACGCTCCAGCTCTGAAAGTATTCGACGCAGTACCCGCCGCGGGAAGCAGAGGAAGAGGAAGACCTCCACTCCGTTGGAAGGACCAAGTGGAGAGGGACCTGGCTTCGCTTGGAATATCCAATTGGCGCCACGTAGCGAAGAGAAGAAACGACTGGCGCGCTGTTGTTGACTCGGCTATAATCGCATAAGCGGTGACTACGCCAGTAAAGAAGAAGAAGACATATTCACATGTGTACGCATATGTTTGTATGCTTGTGCATTATTTGTTCGGCAATGTATACAAATATATGTACATATAAGTATATATGAATGTATGAACATGCAGATCAATGCGCGCACATGTAATATATCGAGAAGTGATAAAAACATGATTTGAATTTGATGCGTATGCATGCATTCATATGAGCATGTGCAGATACATAAGATTAATATGATAGAATATATACATACATACAGATGTATGTATATAAATTATGTATTCCCGCGTTGGGAATATCAAAAAAATTTATTTTTTGTTCGGACAGCGTGTCCGCTTTATTGATCAAAAACGACTCAAGCTTAAATTTAACAATTCGATTAATTTATACTTATTCTAAGCCACGGAATTATTAAGTGGCGTGATATATTTCCTAGAATTAGTGTTAGCATTTAGTATATGCAATTTGATTGCATTTTCGGTTGGCATGTGCCGGATGCGCTGAGGTTGCATCGGCAGAATTTACAAGTTGTCGCTTGCGCTATAATTTCGGGGTTGTTGACATAGTTCCACTTTATGCAGTGCTAACTCTTCCCCTCTTAAGTCGATTGTCCTCAATCGGGATTAATGCATTTGTGGTGTTGAAATTTGTAGAAATGGTCCCCTTTTTGCTGAAGTTGCTTGCGGTGGCTCAATTTAAATATTTAGCTTTTGCTGCTTTTTTTTTATAATGATGTATACAATTGTTATTAAAATTATAGTTATAATTATAACATCAGTGCTTATGCTGATTAAATTCCTCTTTTTATTTTTATTCATTAGTAATTCGATACTATTTTCGTGATTTATTTGTTTTACATAAAGATCTTCTAATTTAAGAACAAGTTCAGTTACATTCTTTTTCTCTTTAATTTTTGTGATTCGATTTGGCAAAATAAATGTTTCATATATTTTAATGTTAATGTTCGAATTCGTCCTATTAAGCGTACTAATATAACAATTTTCAAATTTGATAAGAAAGTTGCCTTTCTGTTTTATTTTTTGCTTATTGCAATTGTGTTCTATTTCTACATCAAAATGCTTAAATACTAGAATACCAGGCACTATTTCAGTGACAGTTATTTTATCTATAGTTTCTAAATTACAATTTGCTTCTTCGAATTTCAATATATTTTCTAAACAATTATTGTGAATTTTTATTAAATTTTTCTCCAAATTGTTTTTTACATATGTTTCATACATATTGTTTTCTGAATCTATTAATACTTCGTTAGTATCTAAGGCTATTGATTTGTTAGCTATATTAGGAAGTGGTTCAAATCTGATTTGTGAAAGGGTATTTGGTGAATATTGAGGTATTAGGAGGATTATGATTATGTTGTTGTTTTGAAATATTACTGCTGTCTTGATATTTCGGTAACTGTCGAAATCTGTAATTAATTCGAGTTCTAATTTGGTGAGGATGTCCGTAGGAATTATACCTATTTTGCTGGAAAATATAATTTGTCCTATATCGTCTATGTGGTTTCGTAAAAAGGATATATCGTTTTCTATTTGGTATGTGTGCTCTAAAAACTGAACCTTGTCCTCTAATGACTTTATTTTATTTTGTATGGTGTCCTCAAATGTATTAATGTAATAACTTATTGAGATTTGCTGTTGGTTAATATGTTTTGTTATATTGTTTATTTCCTCGGATATGAAGTTATTAACGCGTACTATATTCGTCATACTAGCTGTTGTGGATAATTCATTTTCGTGTATTTCTGTGAGTGCGTTATGGATTTCCGTGTCGTCATCACTGTCCATGGATCCTGCTATATATTTTAATCCTTTCCCTAGAATATTTACAAGTCCTCGTTTTGATTTTAAATGAGGGTGTAAGCCGCTTATTTTTGATTGGAGTAATGCAAAGTTCCTATTAACTGTGTCCAAAATTTGTTTATCTTCAAAAGTTGTGGTTTTTAGCATGTTAATGTTATTTGATATTAAGCTACTGTTTCCTCGTAGGCTGTTAAGTTGATAAAATGAAGTGTTTTGTCATAATGATTAATTATTTTCAGTTCGTTAGTTTTGATGGGTAAATATCCGTTATTATTCGTTAAATCCTGGATGTCGATTTGTTGTGCGTCTACCGTCAATGCTAATACCAGCATGATTGTCATGATTTCCCCCGTATTCATTTTTCCTATTACAGAAGAAATTTTATGTGCTTAAATTCATATTTACTCATGCAATTCTATTTAATGTTACTTTTATGAACTACTCTACCTGATTTAGTTACTACTGTTGTATTAAAATTTTTCGCAACAATTTCTTTTCTAAATCTAGCAGATAACTTATTTCCTAATCTTCTATTTACTTTGACAAATATGATATCTCCTTCCGCATATGTGCGTGGAGGTGATCTGTTCTTGTTATGGTATGTAAGGTCTGCGTTTTGTTTCGCTAGGAGTTTGTTTATGGTTTCTTGTCTGTCTTTCTCCATTATTTTAGGGTCGCTATAAACACGTCTGCCAAAAAATATTTCTACAGGTTTTCTCCCTGTTGTCGTATGAATAGTGGAGTTATATTCGAAAACTGATTTATCCAACAATTCGTGGAATGAACGGTACGTGCTCTCTTTTTGAAGACATCGCATTATTTCTTGTAATGTAGAATGGAAACGTTCTACCTGTCCGTTTGAACAACTTGTATACGGAGCGGTTCTAAAAATTAAATGAATTCCGAATTCATTTTCTATCATGAAGTTTATTGCTTCAGAATTAAAAGATTTCTCGTTATCCATCACTATTGTTTCTGGAACAAAGGAGAAAAGGATATCGCGTAAAGGCTGTCTGATGTGTTCCGATGCTCTCGATCGAATGGGTTTTGCTATTGCGAATTTGGAGAATTTGTCCATCGCAGTTAGAACTAATTCCTTACCAACTATAAATATATCAATGTGCACTATTTGCCCTGCGAATTGTGGAATGGGTGTGGCTTGAATTTGAGGTTTTATTGGACGTCGGTCATATTTGCTCTCCTTGCATGTTGCACAGTTTCTTATAATTTTCTTTATTTTACTTGCCATTGCAGGAAAATAGTACTTTTCCAGAATTTGCATTTTATTTTCCCTAGTATTTCTGTGCGCTCTATTGTGCGTTTTTATAATGATCTCTTCCTGTTCTTTTTCATTAGGTATATCTTCCACTTGTATCTGTGTGAACCTAACTCGGTATTTGCTAAAATGTAATGGGTAGACCTCTTGTATTTTGCCCATAACATATTCTTCTGCTTTTATACAGTTTATAACTGATGGGTTCAAATATCTTTTTAGAATTGATTTAAGGGTTTGTTCGGAATAATCAGGTTCCGTAATTATGTGTCTATGATATGTAGGAAACACGATTTTAAATTGATACGTAGATGTGCTATCTGTTTTTAAAATTATTTGGTTTTTGAAAGCATTTATAGGGGCTTCTATGCTATAAATTAAATTATGGGACGAGCTTTCATTCGAATTGGTTGCTATTGATAGACTGTTAACCTGTGATTCCTTCGGGGGTATCCTGGATAGTGCATCTGCTACGACGTTTTGTTTCCCAGGTTTATAATGTAAGTCGTATGAATATTCTTCTAAGGCTGCTTTCCACCTTTTCATCTTGCTATTGTTATTCTTATTGCTCAAAGCGTAAGTGAGCGGCTGGTGATCAGTAAAGATTTGTACTTTATCTGAGCCATATAAGTAATTCCTAAATGAATTCAGAGCCCAAATTATGGCTAGCATCTCTTTTTCATTGGCGGCGTAATGTTCCTCCGCCTTGCTCAATGTTCTTGAGATAAATGCCAAAGGCTTTGAGTCTTGCGATAGTACGGCTCCGATTGCAAAGTTGGAGGCGTCTGTTACGAGTTCGAAATTTTTCTTATAATCAGGATTTGCAAGTATCACATCCCTGGAAGTGAGTGAACGTTTTATATTATTGAAAGCTTCTATTGCTTCTTCGTTCAAAAGTATGTTTACTTTTGCGGATTTGTTTTTCGATATTCTACCTTCTTCCCCTCTCAGAAGAGAAGTCAGTGGTTTTGCTAATTTCGCATAGTCTTTTATGAATCTTCTGTAGTATCCTGACAAACCAAGAAAACTGCCAAGCTCTTTTAAAGTTGTAGGTTCTGGAAAGTTGGCAATTGCTTCAACTTTTGCAGGATTCGTTTTTATGCCATTTGGAGATATGACATACCCTAAAAATTCTACTTCCTTTTGGAAGAAGTGACACTTATCCAACTAAACTTTCATGTTGGCTTCGTCCAAGGTATTGAAAATTGTATTAATGTGAAAAAGGTGCTCTTTTTCCGTTTTGCTAAATATAATTATGTCATCGATGTAGACATAACAGTATTTTCCTATGTGATCGCGCAGGATATCATCAAGAGCGCGCTGAAAAATAGAAGGAGCGTTTTTCAAACCAAATGGTAAACGTGTAAACTCGTATTTACCATTGTTGATGGAAAATGCCGTTTTTTCGATGTCAGATTCTTTTAGAGGGATTTGATGAAATCCGCTTTTCAGATCTAACACTGAGAAAAATTTGCTTTCGCCGAGCTGCGAAATTACTTCTGTTATTTCAGGAATTGGATATCTGTCTGCTGTTGTGACTGAGTTTAATTTTCGGTAATCGATGACCATTCGATACTGTTTATTCCCCGCTGAGTCGGCCTTTTTCGGGACGATCCACAAGGGTGAATTGTAGGGAGACCTAGAGGGTCTTATAATCTTGTCATCTAAAAGTTTCTTTACCTGCTTTTCTACCTCTGATTTGAGAGATGCTGGGTATGGGTAAAATTTCGAGTAAACAGGAGAGTCCGTTACGGTTCTTATTTCTCCAACAACTTTTGTTGTGTATGTTAATTTTTCGTTCGGCTCCGCGAACAGATTTGGGAATGCGTCTACTGCTTGCCTAATGCTAGTCTTCTGCTGCGACGATAAGTGCTCGTCCTTTATATGTATTGCATATACTGCCTTTGATGGAAGCTGCTTTAGTTTAATTTTTATTCGATTTTTTATTAATAAATAATTTTCATTTGTGTAGATAATTGCTTGAAGCTCTCTTAATGTGTCGTTTCCCAAAATTCCATCGAATGTCTTTAAGGATGGCATTAAGAAAAACTTGATTTCGTTATCTAGACCAAGTAGTTTTAGCATTGTGTGTTCATTAATTTTAACATCATCTGTTACTGTTTTTGCAAAAAATGGATTTTTATTTTTAATACGTTCTTTAACCAAGTGTGGTTGAATGTAGTTTTTACTAGATCCTGTATCTACCAAAAACTTAAGAATTTTCCCGTTATCAGCTCTTGCTTCAAAATATGGAAGCGAAGAGCTCATCAAGCTAAAAAATGAACTTCAGATGGTTCGTCTTCCGAATAATCATTCTCCATATCTTTCGACATTGTGGCAATGTGGAAAGTTCTTGGGTTTTCCTATGTTGCTGATTATTAACTGATGGTGGTCTTTTCCCTTGAAATTGATTCTGAGGAGTTCTGTTCATATAGTTAATTCGACGTGATTGCATACTCTCGTCAATTTCCATGGGTTCTGGCCGGGGTTGGGGTTTAGGTGGCCTGGGTGGAGTACTTGTATGCTGAATTTGGTTAGGAAATTGTTGTCTAGATTGCCAATTTACTTGATTTGGTTGTGGCAAGTACGCTAATTTAGGGTGAAAGGATTGCAGTTGTTCCTGTGAAGAACGTCGCTTAGGATAGAGTTGAGGAGTTTGGTATGCCGTTTTCACATTGTGAGCATGATTCATGCGAAAATTCTGATTGTCTAGTTTCAGGCATAAATGAAGGGCCTGAGGTAAGTCGACCGGTTCTCTTATTCCCAGTAATCGTGGGAGGTCGCCATTTAATCCTCTTATGAAGGTGTCCAAAGCTTTATCCCTGTATGATTGCGTTATCATTCGTAGAGATTCGTTGCTCATTTCAGTACATCCTAGTTTATTTAAAATTAATGAGAGGTGTTTGTATACTTGCTGATAGAATTCAGCAACCGTTTTATTACCTTGTACTAGAGTTGTCATTTGATACTCTAAGGTGGATAGGTCACGCTTGTCGGCATAATGCATTGCTAGACATTTTGTTATTGCTGACCAATCAAGTGGCGTGTTATAAGATTCCAATGCCATATCTGCATTGCCTACAATCTTATTTCTAACTACACTAAGGATTCCGTAGTATTTCGGGGTTCCTTTTAATGGTTCGTATATATTTAATATACGGTCTACACTTTTTTTCCACGATATGAATTCTCCTGGGCGGCCAGAAAATTCTTTTAGACACTTCACTACATCAGGGATCCTATCTAAACCGTCTAAATTTCCTCTATGTCTGTCCTCTATAGTTTGATCAGTTGTAGTTGCCAAGTTGGCATCTGGATTTAGGGTGGCCTGTACTACCTTTGGTCCTTGCTGCTGTAGTATATTTGTCGCTATATTCGCTATTAATGATGTCAAGTAGTCTATACTTAATTGAGTGTTATTTGTCGCTTGAGGAGTGGATTGGTTAGAAGGAAGAATGGGAGGTCTGACCAAGTTGTTGGGATTAGCCATTTTACAATTTAATATAATTACAATATAATTTAAATTAATTTAAATAATTCTTATAATTTAAAACAATTTTTTCTTACTCTAATCCTGATGTTTCTGGATGCTGCTGCTGCTGGTTTACTTCGTTGTTAACGTTGGCAAATCGTACAGCCCCACTATCAAATACTACACTCGTTATACGTTTGTGTTTTTGTTGCTTTGCTTTTGTTTTCAATTTCTCGGTAAACTTTAAATTTTAGTAGTCGTCGTTGATTATGTGAGCAATAGTTGTTGTTGCTTGTGCTGCTCGGATAAACATTTTTAGCCATTCACTCGCTTGATTTTAACTATCATGTGTGATCGTGCACGTAATTAATTTTTAACACTAGGATTTTATAATGAGGTTTGTGTTTGTTTTCTGTTTTATATAAAATCACGAATTTAGAATATTGTTCTGTTACAATTTTGCTAATTATAATAATTACTTTCGTACATATCTACGTTTTTAGTTACAATTACAATTTGGTAGTCGCCAATAAACGCTATTTAAATTTCCTTGTTATTGTTGCTTGTTGTATTTTATCACTGCTAAAGCTTTTATGTTTTTCACAACAATTATTTCGCTGGCCTAAACTTTTTCACTTCACTTGCTGCTATGTCTTTCGATAAGGCTGGCACGTCGATGCCTCCTTTTTACTTTCGTTACTCAGGGACCGCTATCGAAAATACTTTTTCAACCGGGCGCCAGTTTTTCTGTCGGACCGACTGAATTTTGCTCGGGCGCCAATTATGTATTCCCGCGTTGGGAATATCAAAAAAATTTATTTTTTGATCGGACAGCGTGTCCGCTTTATTGATCAAAAACGACTCAAGCTTAAATTTAACAATTCGATTAATTTATACTTATTCTAAGCCACGGAATTATTAAGTGGCGTGATATATTTCCTAGAATTAGTGTTAGCATTTAGTATATGCAATTTGATTGCATTTTCGGTTGGCATGTGCCGGATGTGTTGAGGTTGCATCGGCAGAATTTACAAGTTGTCGCTTGCGCTGTAATTTCGGGGTTGTTGACATAGTTGCACTTTATGCTTGGATCGTGCTAACTTATATTTTTGTGATAAATTTAACTTATTATTATTATGTAAAAATCAAATAAAATTATTAAATATGCAAGTCCAAATTGACTATAAATATTATTATGCATGCATTCATACCTCATATCATAATTATTTTTACATGCCAATATGGAAATGCCGACGGCAAAACACAAAAGCAAATGTACATACATACTTACATATTTTCATACATTGCGATTCCCAAGTTGAAAGCAAAAATTGAAGCATGAAAATATCACAATGCTGTGGCTAGGAGTATCATAAGGAGCATGCATACATACATATGTATATATATTTATGTCTCTTCATATTCTTAGCATGTGAGAGAGCTGTATTTGTACACATTTTTAGCTGTTAAAAATGGAATATCAAAGAACTTATTTTTCTTCAATATTCAATATACATACATGCTATGGCATCATATGCCGTACATATTTATATTATTTCTCTTCATACTCACTGGTGGAGTATGTGAGAGAACTGTTAAAAATATTAACATTTCACATCGTGAATTCTGTGGTTGTGAGGTGAAATTCCGTATCACAATTTTATAAAATGTTTGAAATCGAACCTGCACCTTCTCTATATTATACGTTCTCTGGTCGAGGCGAAGAAAAAGAAAAAATTATCGTAACAAACAAAAAAAAATTATTCAACATATAGTGTGTAAATAACATAAAAGAGAATCGTGAAAAGTGAAGGAAAAATATCGATCAAGAATGTAAAAGTGGACCGCCGAAACGAAGAAAAAAAAAATATAGTAAAAAAAGCCAACGTAAAACAGAAACGTGAAAAGTGAAGAAAAATACCGTAAAGAACAAATCGAATAGTTTGATAACAAGAAGAAAAAGAAAAAATTATCGTAACAAACAAAACGAACTAAGTTACGATGGAACAGTGGCACAAAAATATCAAAATACGTTAAAAAATAAAAATTAAATAGAATAAAATAAAACCAAAATATTTAATATGCGATTAATTATTTAACAAAAACTCTACACCACAATCCTTAATAACAAAAAAAGGTTGAAGAGAAAACGAATGCAGAATGTCGTAAGTGCGTTCTAACTACTACTGAAATAAAATCAAAAGTCCAAATGTAACATTATAAATGAAGGTGAATAAAAGCAAAGCAGACAGTTTATGGAAGTAGAAGTGGACGAACTAAGCCAAATTTTAAAACCCATTAAAATTTAAAAGGCAAACATCAAAATGGAGCGAGAAACTTGAGAAAGGGCGATCCAAAACATCAAACATATTCAACCATTTGATGGTGATCGAAACTACTTAGCACTCTTTATTCAAGGCGTCGACGCGATCATGCCACAGTCTCCTGATATATCGGAAGAGACGAAAGTATTCTATCTACACTGTGTCATAAAAGTACTCAGAGGCGCTGCATTGAACGTGGTTAGGCGAAAGCAGACACCAGATTGGATGACAGTGAGGCAGTTACTTATAGATAAATTCGGAGAACACACGGCAATTTAAACACTAATCCTAGAAACGAGCAATATTAAATTTAAAAATAATGTTAAGCTACTATGCGAAGAGATAAATTTAGAAGTTTATAAAGTAAAGAATGTTATTAAACTAAAAAATGAAAGTTGCTCAACTTAAAGACTTTTGTATAATGAATAAGATCAAATAAGTTTGAAAACATTAAAAAGAGAATTGCTAAACTATTTAACTGTGTTAATAAACGCAAATCTTGCTACTGACCTTAAGTCAGCAATCAAAATATTAAAAGAAAACGATGTTTATGAAAATAAAAAACAATTCTCTAAACAAAAAACATTTCAAAGAACTAACGCAAATTCGAAACTACCTAATTTTATGAATAACAATAATAATAGTAGTATAAAATATTTTGCAACCAATACGAGTCAATTTCCAGTTCGTTCCAATTACAACACTTTAAAAAAAAATTATCTATTGTCCAATCAAAATAATTATTATAAAAATAAACCATTTTTCAATTAAATTTAGCAATCAACAATATAGTTTACAAAATAATAAATTCCCACAAGTTAGGCATACACCTTTAAATTCTGCAAACACTTATACTAATAGAAACTTAAATAATTTAAAACAAGATAAGAATCATTGGACAAACCAATCTCGATTAAATAAATAGCTCAGATGCGAAATTCGTGGAAGCTATAAACACTATAAAAATTTTAATTACTAATGATCCAATCCTGGCATATCCAAATTATGAGAAAATATTTACATTGACGACTAATGCGTCAAATGTGGCTTTAGGGGCAGTGTTAAGTCTACAGGGACATCCAATTTGTTTTGCTAGTCGCACACTGAATGAACATGAGCTGCACTACTCAACTACTGTCAAAGAACTTTTAGCCATGGTTTAGGCTACCATATAATGGGTTGTCAAAAAAGTCTTGCGGTATTTTTATTGAATTCTATTGAATCAATTTGTGTGGCACGCATACATCGAGCTTCTTAGTGACTACAAGTATCTTCAAAAGGTTTATAATGCCGGTCTCTTTCGACCAATTCAGCGATTTTATCACAACGACAGGCCTTCCGGAGCGTGGCGCATCTTCGACCACCTCTACACCAGAACGAAAACGTTGAAACCATCGTTGTGCGGTGGAAATGGAAACTGCATCGGGTCCATAAACTGCCCAAATTAGTGCTGTAAAATATGCCTTATTTTCTCTTTATTTTGCGCCATGCTTGCGACGCTATATCTCATTAACGACTGAAAAGAAACGACAATCAATCAAACACGTGTTAGGGCGTAAAATGAGCTTTCCAAAAAGGTATAGCATGACCCGATGTGATAGTGAAAATGCCGCAAGACTTTTTTGACAAACTAATATATTAGACCATATTTATATGTAGGTAGACCATTTCAATGGCTCCACAACTTAAAGGAACCAAACTCCAAGTTACAAAGATGGAAGAATCGACTTAATGAGTATGATTTTGACGTAAAATACATACCAGGTAAAGAAAATCGTGTAGCTGACGCTCTTTCTCATATTAAAATTACGGAATGCTTTTTTAATGAAGAATCTGAATCTAATGTAGACACTGTTCATTCTGCCGGCGAAGATTCCGAAAGTTTTATTAAGATAACGACCATTAAATGTATCCAAAAACCAAACTTAAATAATAAGAGATGGTAAAGACTCAACTACAATAACGAAAGTTTTTTTTAATAACCTAATTGTAATTACATACAAAGGATTAACTACATATTATATTGAAGATATAATTAAAACCCATATATTAAAAAATAATACAACAATTTTTATGCCCAATCATACTGATTTTATACAATTTCAAAACGTTCATTAGACGCTAATAACAACAAGTCGCAACAAGATTTATCGGTGTACAAAAGAATTATAAAACATTACAGATTTTGCAAATTTTAAAATTAAAGTACTTGAAATCCATTTAAGTGGATTTCATCAAGGCATAGAGAAGGTTGCAAAATGTTTTAAATTACAGTATTATTACCCCATTTATCTTAAAGAAATCACCAAAATAATAAATGAATTTGAACTGTGTAATCATTGTAAGAACGATCATATTTCTAACAAAATGCCGTTTAAAATTACACCGCCAATTTACAAAATAAGAGAAAAATATGTTGTAGATTTTTGGAAATGGAATAATAAATATTATTTAACATGTATCGATTTATACTCTAAGTTTGCTATAATAGAAAAAGTTAAAGCATTGAACTGGCTGAAATCCAAAACAGCACAGCTAAAAATTTTTAATTGTATGGATCCTCCAAAAACTTTGAAAATCGACCAAGACCAAGGTTGAAATAATATAAACATTTAACAATGGTGTAAATCATTAAATATAAAAGTAGAAGTAACCACCGGTAAAACTGGTATAGGCGACATTGAAAGACTACATACAACTTTTCTTTATGCGACATCTAGTCTTGCGATATTTTGTACGCCGCACATATCATCCTCGCAGCACTCATCGCACAAAATCCACACACAACATACCAAAAGGTCATACAACCCAATGCAGCACAACATGTCATCCACACAACATATGTGAAGTGAAGTGAAAGTGACGTGTTTTTCTGGTGCTCCGCTTATGGCACCAACTACTAGTGGAAATACCCAAAAATTATTTCCCAAGTGCGCGAAAACGCAGTGCCCACATCGTCCAAGACTAACCACAAAACTGAGCAGGTGCTCTCGTGTAAAAGAAGTAAGTGAAAAGTTATATTTAAAATATCTATTTTTTTTTCTTGTGCGAAGGTAACAAAAAAGAGAATTAGCAAATAGCGCATATTCTCTCTCCCCCTTCCACAAAAAACAACACATCCCACAACCCACATCCCACACTAATAGAAATTACCGAGGGTACGTGATCACCAGTAGTAAAGGATTGCTGTAGGAGCAGCTGAGGAAATGTCAGCTAAAGCCAAACAAGCAAATACATACCTTTGCTGGTAATAAGGAGGATGTTAGCCCATTCACTCGGAGCAATAAGACTCCCCGATCGCCGGACCGTCAGACAACAATGCTCATATTACAGAGCATTAAAGTTGCTAAATCATCTGCCTGCGAGGTGACTCCTGTGGACAATGGCTTAGCTTCGACTAACGACTCCAGCGTAGTCAACATGTCTTCTGCAAATAAAATCAATAGCATTGATTTGATGGTATCAATGAGCGAAGGAGAGAACGCGCTCTCCGCTCTGGGAGTGCTAATAGATGAGCTAATCTCTCTCACGCACAGCCAGAAGCAAAGACATGTCAACCAGTACATGCGAAATATAATAGACCAAATAGCACAACTACAAAAACAAGCAACAAGAGAAGCTAGAGAGGCGGCAGCTCTCCCGATTACCCAACCGAAAAGAGGCCGCGCAAGGAGCTGTGAAGAACCAATAGCAGAGGAGCAGACTCAGCAACAAACGAAACGAACTTGTTTCAATTTGCCAAAAACCCGGGCGAGAACAAATCTAATTGGTCAGTTTAAACGATCAATTATAATGAAGGACAGCGTCAATACCCACAATTTAGTAGGCATTACGAAGTCACTACCAGCAACTCAGTTGGGCGCAAAAACATCACAAGAGGCTAACTGCGACTCTCTGAAACCAATGGAGGAACCGTGGAACATAGTAGTTAGGAAAGCTAACCAAAAGTCTACGAAATTGCCGAAGACAAAGCCACAGGCCATACTAATGTCAAAAAATGGGAATCTAACCTATGCTGAAATCTTACGCAAAATTAAGACAGACTCTAGTCTGAACACATTCGGAAACATGGTAACCAAAATACGCAAAACACAAGGCGGAGAAATGCTGCTACAGCTAAGTGGTACAGTGATACCAACAGACTCGTACGAAAATATGAAGAAATGCCTTGGGGACCAAGAAAACGTTAAATTGTTGACCCAGGAGATCCTACTTGAGTGTAAAAACTAAGATGAAATCACCAGTAAGGAAGAGGTTCTCTATGCTCTGCAAAAAGAGCTGATAGACAAGGAGTTGACGATCTCAGCAATTAAGGGCATAAGAAAGGCTTACGGAGACACTCAAACTGCACTCATAAAACTCCCGGTTGAGGCAGCTATACAGCTTCTACAAAGTAGAAAGTTGAAAGTCGGCTGGGTAATCTGCCATATTCGGGTCACACAGCGAAAGTGTGCACAAACGAGGATAGGTCTAGGATCTGCAGAAGATGTGGCGAAGGTGAACATCAAGCCAAGGACTACACCAATAAGCCGAAATGCTTACTCTGCCTGAAGGCAGGATCCAAAGAAACTGAGCATTTCACTGGAAGCGTCAGGTGCCCGGTATATAAGAAGGCTACACAAAAGGTCGTATGAGATTATTACAACTCAACCTTAACCATTGTCAAGCGGCACAGGACCTGCTAAAACAGACGATCGCTGAAAAGCAGATCGACTTGGCATTACTCAGCGAACCATACAAAACCGGGCGGAATGTAAACTGGTTAAGTGACACAAAAAGTAAGGCTGCTGTATGGAAATGTAACCCAAGCTTCCCTCAATTGGAGTCTACATGCTCGTTCAACGGCTTTGTTCGAGCTAAAGTTAGCGACATACATATTTATAGCTGCTATCTACCCCCCAGCATCAATGATGAGGAATTTAAAAATATCATCGACAACATTGTGACCGATGCCCGAGGTAGAACTAAACTGGTAATAGCTGGCGATTTTAATGCCTGGGCTATTGAATGGGGATGCAAAAAAACTAATAGTAGAGGCAAAGCCTTACTAGAAGCTTTTGCTTCCCTCGATCTTAGGCTACTGAACACAAGTAACCAATGCACGTTCAACAAAGGCGGCCGACAATCAGTGATAGACCTTACTTTCGTTAGCTCAAGCCTAGTTCGTAGATCGCAATGGCAAATTAGCGACCAGTACACTTTCAGCGATCACTATGCCATTATATTTGAGGTAAATGCTCCGCAAACTCGGCTCCACTTACAGACCCTAACAAGAAGTTCATGGCGACCCAAAACATTCCACCCAGACCTCTTCGAAGAAGCCTTTGGACACACTACTCTGCCTGACAACTTGCGGTCGGTCAACCAGGCGACCTCATTGATTATGAGCCGCGTTAAGAGTGCATGCGACATATCAATGTCGAAGCTACCACGGCGTAATCATCATCCCCCCGTTTACTGGTGGAACGACTCAATTGCTAAACTGCGAAAAGAATTCCAAAAAGCAAGACGCTTATACCAAAGGTCTCGTGGTACCTACGAATACAACTCCCTACAATCAAGTTTCAAGGCCAAGAGAAAGCTCCTGAAACAGACTATAAAAAAAAGTAAACAAGAATGTTTTCTCAAGCTCTGTGACGATGCTGATAACAATGCCTGGGGGCTCGCATACAAGACAGTAATGGGGAAACTACGCATTCGAGATCAAATGCCAACTTCCTCTACAACCCTTGACAGAATTGTCTCAGTCCTTTTCCCAACTACCTCGAGAGATCGCGATGTTGCAACAAATAGAGATGGTACCAGAAGTAACGAATGAAGAGGTTTGAGAGGCATGCGACCGGCACGATCCACGTAAAGCCTCAGGACCTGATGGTATCCCAAATATAGCGCTTAAAACAGCGATTGCTAGGAACATAGACCCATTTAGAGAACTTTTCAATTTATGCATGCAGTATGGTTGTTTCCCAACAATTTGGAAAAGGCAAAACCTAATATTGCTGCCAAAACCTAACAAATCGCTGACAGACCCGTCCCACTACCGACCACTCTGCATGTTGGACTCTGCGGGAAAAATTCTTGAGCGGATCATTTATCAACGCTTAAATAAGGCCATTGACAACGCCGGCGGCTTATCCCCAAACCAATTTGGATTTAGGAAGGCAAGATCAACAATCGCAGCGGTGACCCTAGTGAAGACAATGGCGGAAAATGCCATTAGTGGGAAAAGATGGAAAGGTGGTACCATCAAATACTGCATGGTTGCAACCCTCGACGTCAAAAATGCGTTCAATACGGCATCATGGCCAAGTATACTAAGTGCGTTAAAAAACTTCTCTGTGCCGGCATATCTCTACAACCTGATAGTCAGCTACTTTAACGACAGGACAGTATGGTATAACACAAACCAGGGCTACAAAAAATACAAAATCTCAGGGGGAGTGCCACAGGGATCTGTACTCGGGCCCCTCCTCTGGAATATAATGTATGACGGAGTACTGCGACTCAAAGTACCGGAAAACGTTCATATCATTGGGTTTGCAGACGACATTGCCGTTGTGGTAATAGCTAAACATATAGAGTATATAGTTTCGGTAACCAACTCGACAATTTCTCAAATCAGCGACTGGCTGGAAACTAATGGACTATCTCTGGCAGAGAGCAAAACAGAAGCCGCACTTATTACAGGCAGAAAGGTCCGAGAAGTTGCAACATTCTGCTCTAAAGGTGTAAGCATAATTACTCAGCCTGCTATAAAATATTTGGGTATCGTTCTTGACGCAAGATTATCGTTTAAAGAACACGTAGCTTATGCAAGCGAAAAAGCTACGAAAATATGCAGAGCTCTAACCCGGCTAATGCTCAATACCCGTGGACCAAAGCAAAATAGGAGACGACTACTAGCCGGAGTATTAAAGTCAGTTGCTCTCTATGGCGCCCAAATATGGGAGAAAGCTCTTGAAGTCAAATCATATCGTCGCGGCCTATTTTCCACGTACACCATATGCGCATTAAGAATATGCTCCGCGTTTCGTACGGTATCCGAAGACGCTGCCCTAGTGATCGCGGGCTTACACCCGCTAGACCTCTTAGCCAAAGAGCACACATACCGTTCGAATGAGAGAGTAACACCCAGAACCCAAAAAGAGAAAGCCAGAGCAGATACGGTGAAGCGCTGGCAAAAACGATGGGAAGACAGCCGAAATGGCCGCTGGACATTCCGCCTAATCCCTAAAATAGAACTATGGCTTAATAGATCGCACGGAGAAGTAGATTTTTACCTCACTCAAGTTCTCACTGGACACGGCTGTTTTAAATCACATTTGAAGCGATTCAAACATGAGGACAAGGATGTATGCGATTATTGCGGAGGCGAGAGCATATAGAATGTGGAGCACACAATGTTCCAATGTGCGAAATACGACGAAGAAAGGCAAATTTTGAGAAACGCATTCGGGAAAGACCCAACCCCAGAAAATCTAGTGTCTCAAATGGTAGAATCACTAGATAAGTGGAGAGCTGGAGAACAACAATGTAGAAGATTACTACAAATTCCAACGAACAACTAAGACGCGACACACAAACCATGACTGGAGCAGACAAGGAGGTTTTGGTGACAATCACTGTACTAGGGGGTATAAGACGAACCGAGGGGGCCAAGTAAATGCAGCTTGCTACTGAATGCATTAGGACCTTCACGTACGTATGAGTAATACTCACCTTTCCTCCCGACGTAATACTTGACGGTGGTACCGGGGGGGTTCGGTACAAGACAGGTTTAGTTCGGATTAAAGTTTCACACTGACTGGGGATCAGGCTTTCGATGCTTCCTCCTCGTAAAAAAAAAACAAAAAAAACACAACCACAGCTACACATCATACCAACCACACTACACACCAACACTTCGCTTTTTCACCACCAACAACCGATACAAAAGGATTGATCAAATCGAAATGACGGCTTTTTCCGTTTTACATGTGACCTCGAAGATTTTCGCCACCGGTACGTCCGTCGAAGCAACAGTTTGAAATTGTTAAGTGAAACCAAAATACTAATAAAAATTTGTATAAAGAAGAACATTTTGTGTGAATATAAAGTAATCATTGAAAAAAAGGAATAAAGAAATACAAACAAAATATTAATTTGAAAGTGAAATATTTCTTTTCTTTATTTCAACAAAATTTTATGAATTACACATTCCACGTGCAAGTGCAAGTGAGTATATCACCGACATCAGGGTGATCAAAGGAACACAAATCCTTCCTCTTTGAAAGGCACCTAGAAAAAAAAAAGAAAAATACAGAGAACAAGATACTCATAGATACATATTAATAGTGAAAATATATTATACTAAACGGGCGCGAAACAAACTAACACAAACCTCACTAAAAATTAAAAGCGGGCGCGATTTTATAATAAACGGGCACGAAACAAACTGAAACAAAAGTAACACAAAGCTCAGTAAAAACTAAAAGCGAGCGCGTTTTAATTAAAATAAATGAAAAAAAAGAACAAAATATTAAGCACGGGAAAGGAAACCAGCAAGAAAGCAGAGATAAGGAATGTTACATACAGCAATAACGCTGGAAAAAGAAAAAAAAACTAAACTCAGAGAGCGAGAAGGAAGAGGAATATTCGCATAAATAAGTATCTCACCCATGGCGGAAATTAATGTGAGTCCAGTCCAATTTATTTTTAAAATTGAAGTTTTTATGCAAACGTATATGCACATGTATTTATTTTTTTCTTTTAAGTAACAGTTAGTAATATTTCGGCGTAAAGGTACTTATAAAAAACCCAACTGATCTTAATAATATAACGGGTGATTTTTTTGAGGTTAGGATTTTCATGCATTAGTATTTGACAGATTACGTGGGATTTCAGACATGGTGTCAAAGAGAAAGATGCTCAGTATGCTTTGACATTTCATCATGAATAGACTTACTAACGAGCAACGCTTGCAAATCATTGAATTTTATTACCAAGAAAAGTTGGCAGAAAATCCGCTTTTTTATCGACAAATTTTGTTCAGCGATGAGGCTCATTTCTGGTTGAATGGCTACGTAAATAAGCAAAATTGCCGCATTTGGGGTGAAGAGCAACCAGAAGCCGTTCAAGAACTGCCCATGCATCCCGAAAAATGCACTGTTTGGTGTGGTTTGTACGCTGGTGGAATCATTGGACCGTATTTTTTCAAAGATGCTGTTGGACGCAACGTTACGGTGAATGGCGATCGCTATCGTTCGATGCTAACAAACTTTTTGTTGCCAAAAATGGAAGAACTGAACTTGGTTGACATGTGGTTTCAACAAGATGGCGCTACATGCCACACAGCTCGCGATTCTATTGCCATTTTGAGGGAAAACTTCGGACAACAATTCATCTCAAGAAATGGACCCGTAAGTTGGCCACCAAGATCATGCGATTTAACGCCTTTAGACTATTTTTTGTGGGGCTACGTCAAGTCTAAAGTCTACAGAAATAAGCCAGCAACTATTCCAGCTTTGGAAGACAACATTTCCGAAGAAATTCGGGCTATTCCGGCCGAAATGCTCGAAAAAGTTGCCCAAAATTGGACTTTCCGAATGGACCACCTAAGACGCAGCCGCGGTCAACATTTAAATGAAATTATCTTCAAAAAGTAAATGTCATGAACCAATCTAACGTTTCAAATAAAGAACCGATGAGATTTTGCAAATTTTATGCGTTTTTTTTTTTAAAAAAGTTATCAAGCTCTTAAAAAATCACCCTTTATATGGGCCATTCCATCAATTGGCGACATCGTTTTGTATCCGTGGTTCTCCGATTTTGACCAAATTTTAGAATATCATAATATAGACCAATAGAAGAATATCTGTTAACTTTTTAGTGGTTTTTGGCGCGTACTTCAAATTGAGATCAAACAAGAAAATGACTTTTTCTTTTATTTTTTAACGACCTCACAATTGAGTGAAAAACATTTTAAGTTATCCAATTTTATATAAAAAAATCTCAGCTTTCTGATAAAAATATTTTCAAAATCCAAAAAAATTTTCAAAATCAAAAAAAAAAACATTGTTTTCCAAAAACTCGGTTTTTTGTGTTTTTCCCCCAACTATTTTTCAAAATTGACCTTTCCATTGGATTCCTCGTTAAAATTTACATAAGAATCAGTGTTCAAAAATATGGGACTCTGATCCCATGAACAGTAAAAAAAATGCAAAGTTGTCGCTCAAAATCCAAAAAAAACATTATTTTCCCAAATATCCGTTTTTTTGTGCATTTTCACCAACTTTATTTCAAAATTGACTTTTCCATTCGATTCCTCGTTAAATTTTACATAAGAATCAGTGTTCAGAAATATGTGACTCTGCTCCCATGAACAGCAAAAAAAATTCAAAGTTGTCGCTCATTTTTTTAATCAAAATCCAAAAAAAATTTCAAAATCCAAAAAAACTATGTTTTTTCCAAAAATCCCGCTTTTTGTGCTCTCCCCCACTTTTTTTCAAAATTGACATTTGTTGAAATTGTATAAGAATAAGCTCAATATGTACATATGTATAAGATTTTGCATAAGTCTGGCAACAATGCGATGTTTAGTTTGTGTTCTTATTTATCGCATTGTTCACTTACACCTACTTTCGCAGTTTTACAGTTATGTATATGATTATAAGTTTTTCTGTTTAAAAGGTCATTACCGAATTAGAGCTATAACTGGCAGGTCAAACGTGTAACTAATTTCAAGTGCTCATTTCACAATAAATACAGATTTTTATTCCAACAAAATCTAACAAAGGTTATGGGCCCAGACCCATCGCGAATAAGTAGTGCGCGAAAACGGCAATAAAAATCGGTATATCGAGTCGGTGTAGAAAAATTTTTAAAAAGCAAAATGAACGTATCACATCAAATCGAAAAGCTTGGTGATGATAACTACGACGTGTGGTGCATGACCATGCGCAGTGTGTTAATTACGGCTGATTTGTGGCAGGTGATCATAAATGCGAAGCCCGAGGCAGCAACTGAAGCAGAATCAGCAAAATGGGACACGACAGAACAAAAGGCGTTAGCGTGCCTCATTTTAAACGTAAGGCCAGGTCAGCTTTTGCATATAAAAGCTTGTACGACCGCAGCGGACGCATGGAAAAAATTGCGTGATGTTCATTTGCCGACTGGACCAGTCAGAAAAGTTCAACTTTACCAAAAGCTTTTGCGTTTAAAGATGCAGCCAGGGAAGACGCATCAAAATACGTGCAAACATCGAAACTATAGACAAATTAGCTGAGCTTGACATTAAAATCAATGATGATCTTAAAGCAATTATGCTTTTGTGTAGCCTACCAAATTCTTGGGAGAATTTTGTTGTTG
Source organism: Bactrocera correcta (assembly GCA_027475135.1). Taxonomy (NCBI): domain Eukaryota; kingdom Metazoa; phylum Arthropoda; class Insecta; order Diptera; family Tephritidae; genus Bactrocera; species Bactrocera correcta. The sequence goes on along the minus strand of CM050322.1, from coordinate 17,896,069 downwards.
CGATTGAAACGCGTGACAACTTGCCGTCGTTTGAAGATATAAAATTGAAACTTCTAGAAGAAGCTGCGCGAAAAGCAGAAACAAGCGAATGCGATAATTCAAGTGCGTCGGTATACGCACACGCACATGTGCAAAGGGATGCGCAATACAATAAGTATCAAAAAACGAACAGTAGTCATAACGAAAGTGTAAAAAAGAACATAAAGAAAAACGATCAAAAGCAACAATTCAAAGGCAAGTGTTTCTATTGCGATAAAATTGGGCATCGTGCTAGTGAATGTCGCAAAAAAGCAACAGCGCAAGAAAACAAGTGCAAAACAGAATATTCAAATTGTCTGTTACATGTAAGTGCCGCGGAGCAAAGAAAAAATACGTGGTGTATTGACAGTGGCGCGACAACACATATGTGCTGCAACAAAGACATGTTTGTGTCGTTCAGTGAAACAAAGACTTCGGTAAAATTAGCAGCCGATAAATACGTTGAATCGTTCGGTATAGGCACAGTTGTCTTAAAAGTAAATAAAAGAAATATTGAAATGCGTGATGGGTTGTACGTACCTTCTTTGCAAATGAATTTTTTGTCGGTTAGTAAATCGACACAATACAAAAATTCAATAATATTTGGCGAAAAAGAAGTGCAAATAAAAAACAAAAACAATAAAGTTGTATTAAGAGCAAAGCAAGAAGGCAACTTGTATTTGTATGAAACGCTGGCGAAAAACAGTGAAGTGCATATGTTAAGGGACACATCAAATGTAAAAAAGTGGCACAATCGCTTTGGCCACCTAAATTTTCAAAGTTTAAAATTATTAAATGATAAAAAACTAGTAGAAGGTATGGACATTGAATGTGTATATACGGACATGAACTGCGATACATGCAACCAAGCAAAATTGTGTGCATTACCATTTTCTAAAAACGCAAAGCGTATGACAGAAAGTGTGCTTGAGTTGGTGCACAACGACGTCTGTGGCCCAATGAACGTTAAATCAATAGCTGGAAATCGCTATTTCGTGACCTTCATCGATGACTATACGCGTAAAATTTTTGTTTACTTCATGCGCGCTAAAAATGAAGTGTTTCAGAAATTTAAACTATTTAAAAGCTACGTTGAATTACAAACCGGTAACAAAATAAAATGTTTGCGTAGTGACAACGGAACTGAATATATGAACAATGAATTTAATAATTTTTTAAATGAATGCGGTATAAAAAGGCAAAACATTGTTCCGTACACGCCTCAACAAAACGGCGTTGCTGAACGCGTTAACCGTATAATAGTGGAAATGGCGAAAAGTTTATTGATTCACGCGAAATTAGAAGAATTTCTATGGGCCGAAGCTGTACAAACGGCCGCATATCTGCGCAACAGGTGCCCCACTAAGGCTTTAAATGGGTGTACCCCTTTCGAAGTGTGGAAAGATCGCAAAGCGTCGGTAAAACATCTTCGAGTTTTCGGTTCACGTGCATTTGCTATAGATAAAAATAGAAGGGGCAAATTTAAAGCAAATGCAAAAGAGTATATTTTCGTCGGTTATTCAATATCAGCAAAAGCTTATCGCTTGTATGATCGCAATAAACGTACAGTGATAGAGCGCAGGGATGTCAAATTTATTGAAGGTGAGTTTGACACAGTAACATCTGAGAAATGTAATTCATCAGAGCGAAATGATGACTTTGAGACAAACATTATTCGTCTTGAGTCACACACGTCTTCCGAAGAAGATGCAACGTCAAATCAGGTTGAAAGTGAGTCAACATCTGAAAATTGTAACGATAAACCACAGTGCGAGTGTGGCGACTCCGACGAAGAAGAAGAAGAAGAAGAGTTTGTCAGCGCTAGTGATAATGATCAACAAGAAACGCAACAACGTGGCCCAGGGCGTCCAAAACTTATACGCACAGGTCAACCAGGCAGACCCAAAAAGGCGTATAACGTGTTATATAACTTGAATTCCTTTCATGATGTCGAAACACCTCAAACAGTCGCAGAAGTATTGCAGAGCCAATATGCAACAAATTGGCAAGCGTCAATGCAATCAGAGTACAATGCACTAATAGCTAACAACACTTGGGAGTTGGTTGATTTGCCTACTGGTGCAAAGTCAATTGGTTCGAAATGGGTATTTCGAGTAAAGAGAAATCGAGATAGTGAAATCGAAAAATTCAAATCTAGATTGGTCGCAAAGGGTTGCGGACAGCAATTGGGAATCAACTACAGTGAAACCTTCTCTCCTGTAATACGCTACGAAACCATTCGTATGTTGTTCGCCATAGCTGCAGAAAAACAGCTATACATGCATCAAGCGGACATCTCCAACGCATATCTAAACAGCAAATTAGATGAAGTAGTATACATGCAGCAACCACAAAATTTCGTAAGCGCAAAGCATCCTAACAAAGTTTTAAAGCTTAATAAAGCTATATATGGGCTTAAGCAATCCGGCCGCGTATGGAACCAGACGCTAGATGAAGTACTACAAAATATTGGCTTCAAACAAAGCAAGCACGAGGCTTGCCTTTACTTCAAGCAGACTCAGCAACAAAGCAGCTACATCGCTGTTTACGTGGACGATTTATTAATCATATCACCCAGCGAGAACGAGATACGCGCGATTAAGAAGAAGATAGCATCCAAATTCGAGATGCATGACGGTCCTGCCTCATATTTTCTTGGGTTAGAAATACAACGAGACGGCGATCGAGGTGCAGTATCACTTTGTCAAAAAACGTATATCAAAAATCTGTTAGACGAATACGGTATGAAAGACTGTCGTGCAGCTGTAACACCGCTCGACCCAGGTTTTCATATCGGTTGCAAGGATATAGCTGCGTTAAGGTAACTATAAATAAATACCAATCACTAATAGGGTCTTTGATGTACCTAGCAATTTTGAGCCGGCCAGACATTTTGCATGCTGTGAGTAAATTGTCGCAACGCAATACAAATCCACATGCGGAGCACGAAGCTGCCGCTAAGCACGTCTTACGATATCTCTCAAGTACAGTTCATCTGAGAATCGTATACCGGAAAGTTGGCGAACCCGTGCAAGGTTTCGCAGATGCCGATTGGGCAAACGATCAGCTGGATAGAAAATCCTACTCTGGATATGCATTCCTTTTGGGTGGAAGCATATTTTCCTGGTCTTCAGCAAAGCAGAGTGTTGTTGCTTTAAGCAGCACAGAAGCGGAATATGTTGCTCTGACTGCAGCCGCTAAAGAAGCAATATACTTATGTAATCTTTTAACCGAAATTGGATGGACAAAGCAGGAGCCAATGATTATCTGCGGAGATAATTTAAGCTCTCAACATATTTCCAAAAATCCTGTACATCATAAAAGAACAAAACATATTGACATTAAATCTCATTTTATAAGAGAAAAAATTGCGAGCAATGAAATATGTTCCCACTGATAAAAACATTGCAGATATATTTACTAAAAATTTATGTAAGCAAAAGCCCTGTTACTTTACAAAACTACTTGGTTTGAATTAAAATGTAATTTTTATAATTTTGTATAACATACATATATTTGCTTAAGAAGAAGTGTTGAAATTGTATAAGAATAAGCTCAATATGTACATATGTATAAGATTTTGCATAAGTCTGGCAACAATGCGATGTTTAGTTTGTATTCTTATTTATCGCATTGTTCACTTACACCTACTTTCGCAGTTTTACAGTTATGTATATGATTATAAGTTTTTCTTTTTAAAAGGTCATTACCGAATTAGAGCTATAACTGGCAGGTCAAACGTGTAACTAATTTCAAGTGCTCATTTCACAATAAATACAGATTTTTATTCCAACAAAATCCAACAACATTTTTATTCGATTCCTCGTTAAATTTTACATAAGAATCAGTTTTCAAAAATATGGGACTCTGATCCCATGAACAGCAAAAAAAATTCAAAGTTGACGCTCAAAATCCAAAAAAAAAATTATTTTCCAAAAAATCCGTTTTTTTGTGCTTTTCCACCAACTTTTTTTCAAAATTGACTTTTCCATTCGATTCCTCGTTAAATTTTACATAAGAATCAATGTTCATAAATGAGGGACTCTGATCCCATGAACAGCAAAAAAAATGCAAAGTTGTCGCTATACGGAGCATATTTTTATGAATGAAGACAGTGATTTCTTCTTAATTCAAGTCTAAGAATACAATTTGCGCATTTACCTCTTTCACACAACCTTCTAAGCGGACACACTGCGCAGTATAGCGACAACTTTGAAGTTTTTTTGCTTGTTCATGGGATCAGAGTCCCTTATTTATGAACATTGATTCTTATGTAACATTTAACGAGGAATCGAATGGAAAAGTCAATTTTGAAAAAAAGTTGGTGGAAAAGCACAAAAAACCGGATTTTTTGGAAAATAATGTTTTTTTGGATTTTAAGCGTCAACTTTCAATTTTTTTTGCTGTTCATGGGATCAGAGTCCCATATTTTTGAAAACTGATTCTTATGTAAAATTTAACGAGGAATCGAATAAAAATGTCAATTTTGAAAAAAAAGTGGGGGAAGAGCACAAAAAGCGGGATTTTCGGAAAAAACATAGTTTTTTTGGATTTTGAAATTTTTTTGGATTTTGAAAATATTTTTATCAGAAAGCTGAGATTTTTTTACATAAAAATGGATAACTTAAAAATTTTTTTCACTCAATTTTGAAGTCGTTAAAAAATAAAAGAAAAAGTCATTTTTTTGTTTGATCTCAATTTGAAGTGCGCGCCAAAAAACAATGGAGCAACTTTGGCCACTAAAAAGTTTACAGATATTCTTATTTTAGTCTATATTATGATATTCTAAAGTTTCGTCAAAATCGGAGAACCACGGGTACAAAACCATGTCGCCAATTGATGGAATGGCCCACATATGTATATACAAATATATAGATACAACAATTGCACGAAAAAAGTTATAGAAACGTATGCAAATAAATATATGTACATACATTCTGCTTATTACGGTTGTCGCTTTTCGCGTTCTGTAAAGATACAGATAGTAAAAACAAAACAAATATACAAATTAGGCGCGAGTGAAGTAAGGATAAATTAATTTGATACACGGCAAAAAATAAAACGAAAACAAAAAAATCAGACATATTTAATAAAAATAATTACATATGAATACATATATGAAACAAAGGATTAATCGATTTATGCGGTGAATAAGCGTTCGCAAAGTCATATAATCTATTTCATTTACATATAATAAAATTTATTATATTTACAAATTTTTTTAATTTTTCTTAATACCAATTTTATAATTGTATTTCAAACGAAATATTTACAAACATTTTTTATAAAGTTTTTTAATAACTCTAATTTTACAATTCTATTTCAAACGAAATATTTACAAAAAATTGTTTATATGTTTTTTTAATATCAATTTTACAATTATAGTATTTCAAACGAAACATTTTTAAGCTCAAAGCTTCCAATTTAATTTTATAAATGCAATCTGATAAATCTAATGAAGTTAAACCAAGAATACCTCAATTATTGGAAATTCCAAAAATGGCTGATGATGTTAAATCACACAGCACGCCTGCAGGAGCTACACGCTCAAAGCAGAGTATAAAACAAAAAAGATCAAAAGATCAGACAATATCTAGATTCATCACTGAAAGTGACAGTTTTATAAGATATTGTACAAGATTTCAAGCTTCCCCTATTACTTACATCACAGAATCAGTTTTGAATATAAAACTAGAAAGTGTGAACAATCTCTGGACTCGCCTTCTGGCAGAAAACGCAAAAGCTTCGGCGAAAGCCAAGTGTGATAACTACCGCCACAGTATGAGTTAACAAAGGGAATGATAACTGAACAAATAAGTTTAGTAAGGCCAAGTAGAGCCACTACTCAACCTTCCAGAGTAGTTACAACACAAAAAGAGGACCTAGATAAAGGCAGAGAATGTAAAGTATAGAGAAGGTGCAGGTTCGACTGCGAACATTTGATAGATTCAAATCAAGGAATTCGCCGCATTTGTTAACATTGTAGGTCGGAATTCGCTTCATAATTTTAACATTGTTTACAATTCTAACAAAGAATATGAAGAGAAATAAATATATGTATTTACGGCATACGATGCAATGGCATATATGCCCAAGCATAGAATATAAAGAGACAGAAATACACTCCCAAGGAAGAATTTCGTTTTGCTTGTTTATATTTTGTTTCATTTTTGACACCGAAAAATGTGCACAAAACACATTTTGTTCTCTGTCTCAATATGAAGACATAAACATATGCATGCACGCTCCTTATGATCTCCCAACAACAGCATTGTGATATTTTCATGCTACAATTTTTCAACTTGGGAATCGCAATGTATGCAAATATGTAAGTATGTATGTATGCTTTTGCGTTTTGCCGTCGGCAATTAAATATTGACATGTAAACATAATATGATAAGCGTATAATTTTGTATGAATGCATGCATAGTAATATTTATAGTCAATTTGGACGTGCATATCTAATTATTTTATATAATTTTTACATAATATACTACACTAATAAATATTTTTGTATTATATTTCCTACTAATAGAAATTAAATTTATCACAACTATATATGTATATGTACATACATCATATAATCTTATGTCTCTGCACATGCTCATATCATAATCTTATTATCTACTCATATGATTGCATGTATACGCATGTGCGCGTTCAGAAATTCAAACAATGATTTTATCACTTATCACTATATCACATGTGCGCGCATTGATCTGCATGTTCATACATTCCTATACACTTACATATATGTACATATATTTGTATACACTTCCGAACAAATAATGCACAAGCGAATATGTCACGAACAAAAAATTGAAGCATTGTTCTCTAAAAACAACAACTGCTCAAATAGCATAAGCATCACAAGTCAATATGGCAACTGAATTGGTGAAGCCCAAATGTAGTAAATTGTACAACAAAAACGATTTCATTCATAAACGCAGGCGCATATGCCGCAAGCGACCTCGCTTCATTCATATACACAGACGCCGTAACATCTCCCCGAGCATGCCTTTGCCTATAAGCGTCTTTTCGCGACGATGGCAAAAGCTAAAAATCATAAATTGAACAACTTTCTGATGCTTCTTCACAGAAAGAAGCGAGAAATGTGGCAATATAGCTCTTGTCGATTTACAATATTTGTCAATTCTAAAATAAGTATTTTTCCGTGGCTCGCAAAAATTTGCGTCGATATGTATGCAAGCTCATACATATGCATACATATTTACGCTACCTCGTAGGCGATGCTGTTCCAGCAGCATGGAAAGCGGTAACAATCGGCGATCCAGTATATATGTATTTCATGTATAATCAAACCATAATTAGGACAACGTAATATGAGTGTCAATGGTGGTGCTGGTGGTAAGCGCTTGAAAAGGAACGATGAGTACACGGGATCGAATCTCGACAGAATTTATTTTTAACTTTTGCCTTTTATTTTATGGCAAAAGCTAAAAATCATAAATTGAACATCTTCTGGTGTTTGTTCTAAGAAAAAAGTGAGAAAAGAGGCAACATGGGAGTTCTCGATTTATAATATTTGTCTAAAATATTTTTCCGTGACAAAAATCTGCGTCGATATGTCTTCATGCTCATACGTATACATACATACATACTTACGCTCGTTGGATGGTGATGCTGCTGCAGAAGCCAGGGAAGCGGTGACAATCGGCGGCCATTCTTTTTTTTTCGGCGCAGCTTGGATTGTTGTGACAAAGGAGATGCGAAAAGATGCGTGCGACACTTGTTATTATGAATGTATGTATGTATGAACATATGTATGTATGTGGCTCGCATTTGCTTTCGTAAACATACAAATGTGCCAAAGAAATAATATACATACATATGTATGTGTCATAGAAATTCTATTGGTACAAATATGGAAATGATAACAAAAATAATGCGAATATGCATATTTCATGAAGCTCATTAATATTCTTTGAAGAATTGAAGATCATTTTGCACATCTTCACTTTGTAATAGTCAAAATAAATATTAATTTATTTAAAAATTAATAAATAAAAATAAATAGAAATAAAATTAAAATAATTTTTCCTACTTTTTCCCGATTTCGTAAAAACAATTAAAACTTTTACCATTTTTCGAAAAAAAATGTATCAAATAATCACGCATATGTGACAATGGTTCTTATAATACAATATAAGCATGCATATGTCACTCGGAGAATGCTTTTTTACATTCTCTGTGTGACTTTATATGTACATATATTTTGTATATTTTTTTACAAAGGAAATTTCTTTATTTATTCTCAGTCATTTTACATGTAAGTCTGCCTCTGCACGTGCTCAATTCTGCCAAATAGCAGCGAGCACGGCGAATTCCTTGATCTGATTATATCAACTCTGTTAGCCGCGCAATCGAACCATCATACAGATTTCGATTTGCACCTTCTCTATACTTTACATTCTCTGATAAAGGCATGCAAAGTATCAGCTTGTGATACTGAAGTTTTTAATGGATGTTATGATCAATGGCCGTCCTTCCGGGACATGTTCACTGCCGTTTATATAAACCATCCTAAACTCTCCCAAGCACAAAAGTTATACCATCTAAGGTACAAAACAAAAGGGGAAGCAGGTGGTATCGTCAAGCGATTCGTTTTAAATGACGAAAATTTTAAGCTGGCTTGGGAAGCACTGGTCGAAAGATACGAGAATGGAAGGGTTATGATAGAAAACCCTATAGAAACATTATTACATCTACCAAAAATTCAAAAGGAAACCAACCAGGAATTTCAAAATTTATACTCGACATATCAGTGTGACTATTTGCATATCAGTGTTAAAAACACAATATATCTACACAGAATCGTGGGATCCTATCATAGTAACTATTTGTGCAGAAACACTCCCTGATGCTGCGCTACTACGATGTGGAAAGAAAAAAATGCCCACATGGGATCAAATGAAAGCATTCTTCACAATACGAGATAGCTGAGCGAATTGAAAACAAAAATATAAATCTAAAAAAATCATCAAAATGACTCAAGTAAAAACTTGTTTAAACCTTAACCCTAGCAATAATATGCAATACAATGGGCACGTTAATAAAAGTCACATTTTCGTGTAAAAGCCAAACTAATAAATGGCAACCATTATGTGAAATTTGTAAAGGAAGTCATAACATAAGATCTTGCGAGAAATTTAAGAAACTATCCGTTTCTGACAGGAACAATCTTGTCAGACAACATAAACTTTGCATCAACTGTCTGTCGAGTACTCGTACGACCTCAGTCTATACCGACGGGTCCAAAATAGACTGCGGAGTGGGCGCGGGGGTTTTCCCCTGCTGATCTGGGCATACCTCTCTCTATACGTCTACCGAACTCGGCTAGCATCTTCCAAGCAGAAGTACTAGGCATAGAAAAAGCCTGCGAAGTTCTATTAGAAAACCACGGGAATATACATAAAGCAACTATATTTACGGATAGCCAGGCGGCCCTCCTGGCACTGTCTTCACCCATGACAAATTCCAGTATAGTTCAAAACTGCAAGAGAGCACTAAACTCAATAAAGGACAAGCTCAAACTAAACATGATCTGGGTTCCCGGCCACAGGAACATTTTCGGTAACGAAAAAACACCGAGGCGGTGCTAATACCAAGCACGCTAGGACCGATCAAAGGAGAGATCAATAGACAATTTCAACAAGTTGAAAATAACAGATGGAAAAACATTACAAACAATTTTGGCCAACATATGACAGGAAAAGAACCAACGACTTATTAAATAGGTCAAGAAGAAGTATTTACAGAATAACAGCTACCACAACGGGCCATTTGGGGAACATGCGTCCAAAATGGGCATGCCCCACAACGACATCTGCCGTGGCTGCAGAGTAGCAGGGAACAAGGAAACAATCTTCCACTTTCTCTGCGAATGCCCAGCTCTAACACAGATCCGACACAAAGCACTCGGAATCCACGAACCACCAAATCTAGAATGGATTTCCACCAAAAGCATATCGGACATAAGTAGTTTCATTGAAATCTCAAAATGTTTGAGAGAGTAGGTAAAACGTAATAGCAGACACAGAAGGTTTCTAGGAATAGTGTATCAAAATGGCACATCAGTGCTAATTGAGCCCGATAGGGCTGCACTCCTACCTACCTACCTACCTACTCATACGAAAAAAGACTGTGAAAGTGAACTGTGACTTGTGTGTACTGCCAGTGAAGACACCATTCACTGCTTCATATTACCAACTTTCAAATTATGAAGCAAAATCAATTTCAAAAAACCACGAGGTTAGTCGCTACAACTACATCAAGTAGTCCCGAAACCTCAAATCCCGAAAAAGGGATAAACAACCATGTTGCTCTAAAATAGCAAAAATTCAAGCCCTTCATTCAGAAAATTAAAGCAAAATTCTTTTACCCACTGCGGTCATCACCATAAAACATAAGGATGATTTATTCAAACTAAGAGCATTAAAAGATCAAAACTCTCAAAGATCATTTATATCATCAAAGGCTCAAAATCGGCTCAAATTGCTAATAAAACATTCAAATTTCCAAATATCGGAAATGGGCGGAAGAATTATCCAAAATTCGAACAAAATATGCCCAATTACCATAGTATCTCCAAATGCGGATATTAGAGTAGATGCAAAAGCCATAGTTCTTCCGCAACTTACAAATTTGCTTCCAAGCTATGAAGTAAATAAAATACACTGGGAAAAATGCTCACATCTCAAATTAGCAGATCCCAATTGTCATACGCCATCACAAATCGACATATTATTAGGTAGTGACTTAATACCTCAAATAATTCTTGAAGGTATAGAGAAAATCTCCAATAAATTATTAGTCTCAAATACAATCTTTGGGTGGATTATAAGTGGCTAAGTCCCTGAAAAAATCAATTCTTTCACCACAAGAGTGGAAAATATCTCAAACGAGCTTTTAAATAATCAACTTAAAAAGTTCTGGGAAATGTAAGAATTACCCCAAATCACCCAGCTTTCAAAAGAAGACCAGGCGAGCGAAGCCTATTACAAGTGCACAACAACAAGAATTACCATTCAACCCAACTTTTCCTGAAACCATAGCTCTAGACTACTCTAGAATATCAACAGTCCAGCAATTTCTAAGCTTGGAAGTAGTCAGATAAGGAACAGTGAGCTCAAAGCAGCATATGATAATGTGATGGATGACTATTTAGACCTCAATCATATGGAAAAAGCTGTACCATATTGGTTAAATGAGCTTCTGCGCCCCCCTCTAAATACAACATCACTACACCCCACACATACACACCACATCTTCATATACTCAACACACATCAACTCAACACCCATCACCTCAACAAATCCGGATCATGCGCATCATCCGTTTCATTCTATCCTCAATACCCCACACGCATGATGACACCACACACATAATCAACAAAAGGGACCGACGGACGGCGGCCGGCCTCTTTTGTTCGCTATCCGTGCGCATACACGTTTCAACATTGCGATCGCTAATCACCACACGGTTATCCAAACCAGTCATCCGTTCGTCAAAACGGTGAGTGCCGGTAGTGTTTTGCCAATATTAAATATGGTCCTTCGAAGCCCTACCGGACGGCACTAGTGATAACATAAAAAAAAAAACATCACGGTTACGCGACGACGCGGTAAATATCATCAATTACAAAATTGTTGTGAAGTGAAATACAGTCTGTCTAGTAGAAGCGTGATCGCCATAACTTGGAATTTATGTGTCCGATTCGTTTCAAATAAAAAACATTTTACGCGTTTATAATATTTATTGTACGCAATACTTTTAATAACATGTATAGGCACCGCCATTCGATATTATGACCTCACACCTCCGACTCTTACTTTGCACTAAGTTCTGAGCAAGTTGCCGAGGCAATCGTTTCCAAATCAGCCGAATTTGTCTTGACAACTGTTTTGCTGTCCATATCGTTTTTCCTCTGAGTTTCTGCTTTACTATTGCCTACACATTTTCTATCGGATTGACATCAGGCGACTGTGAAGGCCAATCTAACACCTCAACACCATTTTGCTGTTTCCACTCTGCACACATTCGACTGCGATGTTTGGGGTCATTGTCTTCTTGCAAAAGCCAAGAGTATCCTCTTCTTCCGAACATCTTCGCAGCTGATGGCAATAAAGCTGTTTGATAAATTTTGTTCATCAAAATCGCATTCAAGTTGCTGGTAAACACGAAAAGGCGTCCAAATCCTTTTTCTGAGAAACATCCCCAAACATGGACCTTCACTGGGTGTTTAACAGTTCGTTGGAGCAATCGATTGTTAGCGGTACACCAAGACCGATTTATGTTACTATTTTCCCAAAATGAAGATTTATCCGTGAATATTACATTATTCCAATTCCGTTCTGAATTGGCCCGGGCCCAGGCAAGTCTTTTTTCAACGTGTGATGATGAGAGCAACGGTTTTTTAAGAGAGCTGCGGTATTTGATGTCGTTAGCGCCCAAAACGTTTTCGAATCGTCTCAACCGATATTTTTACAACTTTTTTCTTTACAATTTCTTTAGCTTTACGCAACGATAAGCCCGGCTTCGTCGCAAACAAATCAAGGATCTTCTTGTCCTGCTTTGGTGAGGTCCTTTTTTAGGGCCCTGCCCAGGCAAGTCGTCGACATTTTTTACTTCTAAATACCGATTCGTCCACTTCGTTACGAATGACTTCGACTTCTTAATATATTTTGCTGCAGATAAACGTGACATTTTCGGCCCTCTAGGGTGTAGACAAAGAAATACAGCGTCAAATCGCTTCTCGTACGCGGAACCCATTTTTTAAAACAACGTGCACTTTCTAATAGTTTCACAAAACTGACAGTTTTTGCAATGCGTACTACAAAAATGATGTCGCTACCAAGGTGCATTCAAATTATTTTGATAACGCCACTCTATGTGCAAATTTTGCCGATCACGATTCTACTAGACAGACTGTAATACATACTTGTACATACGGAAACAAGCGCATTATATGTGCACACAATTATAATTTAACAAAGAAACAGAAACCCTGTGAAAAATCGTGATAAAATCTTGCAAAATTAAAAAAAAAAATGGTGAAACCTGAAAAGAAAAAAAAAAAACAACGGTGAAAAATTACCAAAAGTGAAAAAACCGTTGGTGACAAAACTGTAAGAAAAAAAAAATAAACATTGAGGAAAACAGAAACAAAAATCTTGCTGGTAATGGTGAAAAGTGAAAAAGAATGGTGATGCCAAAATCTAAAAGAAGAAAAAAAAAAAAATATATATATATATATATACATATGTATATATATACATATACATATAAAATTTCATATGCATATGTATATGTATAAAAAAGCTACAAAAAAAAAAAAAAATAACAAAAATAAAATAAAAGTGAGGTGACCTCAAGTGCAACAATAATTCTTATACGGTACACACATACGAGTATGTATATGGGTACAGTGCCAGTGGAGTGATATCGAAAACCAAACACAAAAAAAAGGAAAAAGGTTTGCAGCAGAAGAGAGTGAAGTGACAAAATCGTGGTGGGCAAATATAAGCACTTATGCAATGTAGGCATAATGAGTGCTGTGAAGTGTGAGGACATTAAACACACAGACAAAAAACAAATTGAGGCAATAAGAGCAGCGAGGAAAACGCAACAACATCGGCAGCAGAAGAACTGGAAAAAAGGAAAACAAGGAACAGGCACAAGCAGAGGCACTCACCAATTCAAACATACAATCATACAATTATTATCCCCAAAAGCCTGGCGGAAATCAAATTGAGTGTATCGTTTCCTTTCAATATTTACTTTCTATATACATAAATGTATGGTATAAAATCACAAAATTAAATTTGCAATTTTGACCAAAATCTCGGTCAAAAAAGAAAAACCCGTTACCGAACTGTTTTCGGTATTCCGTTTATTTTCCAGTAAAACCCGGAAAACCACTAACAAAGCTGTTCGGTAAAAAAAACTAGAAAACTTAAATTCACATTTTATAAATTTATTATGCACATTTTATAAAGCAGAGTCTAAATGAAGGAATTTTGACTCGTTGCGGAAGGGAATATGCAGCGTAACCATCTTTCTTTTGTAATCCATCAACACGCGTTGAAGGCCCAGCAGTTATCGGTGAATCGTTGATTCACTTGAAACACGGGCTGCACTGTCTTTTTCCGCTGTAAAATCAATTTAAAATCAAAACATTAAAATGTTTGCCAATCCAATTGATATTAGTTTCAAGAGCACAAGTTTAATGCACAAGGTGCATCTATTACGGACAATTGAAATATTCAAGAGAAACTTACCATCACATAAACCTGGAATCCGCGTATTATCACGTGTCACTTATTTTATTGTTTATTTAAATCACTATTCACCGTGTACTAATACTACAAATACTACGTCAATATTATATAGAACACGAATTAATTAGTAAATAAACACTGTCTACAGAAATGATCCTCTGAAATCTTAACTTTTCAACGGCTAACGCAGCCGTTCAACCAAAAGTCACACAGAATAGTTGAGAATTTGCAAAAATTAAAGACAAACGAAAGAAAAATAATGCGCAAGCATACAAACATACAGAAGCGTATGTATTTATTGATTGCATTATTTTTGTGTAATACCTTGTAATTTACTCATTAAAATCACCACTCACAAGTCGTTTTATCCGTTGTAAGCGAGCGATTTTCGAAGAAACATCATATCTAATATGCCACAAGACAAAATTAAAAATGAAGTTCATTAACCTCACGCTGTCAGATAAAACGATATATGTACCTCGTCATCGCGGGTCGATTTCCAAAAAATATAAATGAAGACTAACTACAGAAATGATCCTGTGAAGTACAGTCTTAATTTTTCAAAGGCCAACGCAGAGTATTTAAACCAAAAGTCACACAAAATAGTTGGGAATTCGCAGAAATGAAAGACAAACGAAAGAGAAAGAAGTATAGCTTCAATAATTCACAAGCATACAAACATACATATGCGCACGCATGTGAATATGTCACCAATCAAAAATTGAAACATCGTTCTACGAAAACAACAACAGCATAAGCATGGCAACATTGTGTTGTTGGTAGAAAAGCCGAGCTGTGCCGAAAGAAACGAACAAACGATCGCCGATTGTCACCGCTTCGATTGCTGCTCGAACATTTTCGTAGACAAGGTTGCGTTACATTCATATGGAGCGAGGTTGCGCAACCTGATGGTTGCGTTAGATTCATATTGAGCAAGGTTGCGCAACTTGCATTTAACGCAACCTTTTCCGGCGTCGTATAAGAAGTATAACTTCAAAAAAACAGAAGCATATGTCAATTAACATCCTCTTATTCAGAATACATACATACATATACATATGTCCCATATCGCATGCATATATTACATACACAGAGCATAACTTGCTCACTTATTATTCTAACCAACTTGATACGTATATTTACTGATATTCACATCAATATTTTTCAAATACATATACATACATATATCTCAAATTCAAAGATTATTAAATTCTCTTTTCGCGGCTTATTAACAGTGCAAACATATGTATATAAGTTATCGACTTGTATTGTACAAGTCTAAAAAAAGATTTTTTGTTGGTCGCAAGACCTTTATTCAATCACCACAATATTAATACTAAAACTTAATTCTACTTATTCTCTTGCTTATTCCTTTTTTAGGTCGATCCAGAATTTTGATTGTCGCATACCGGATATTGCGCTGCTGATATTGACAATTTTGCTGAGAGTGCGTCTGACCTATTTACCAGTTCTTTGTAATTATTGACTTAGCGCAATAGTGTTGGTTTCAGCTTTGGTTTCAACTTAGCTGGTTCTAACTCTTCCGCGGCCAAAAACGAACGTCCTCGCCTCATTGGCGTTCGGATTGTAGCTATTGAGCTCTGGTTCTGCCTTGAAATTTATTGTCATGATTAACTTGATAATCAAACTTGCTATGAAGATAATGCTAGTGATCGTTAGCGAAAAATTTGTTACTAGGGCTGCGGTGTGGGTTGTTTTCAATGCGTCCAACCGCTTGGTGTTATTAATGTGAAGTTCTTTCAACATTTCTAAGCTTAAAATTTCTTCTTCCTTGTTTGAGGGGATATTTGATTGCAGTATAGCAGGCAGGGGTTTGCTGGTTAGTATCTCCTTAAAAGAGTATTTCTGGTTGTCGATTATAACTGTGGAATTGTGGAATTGCACTGCATATGATCCTTCAAGGGTTATTTTTTGGTTGTCAATTTGAATTGTACCATTGTACTGGTTTAGTAGAATTATTCCAGGTGAGATGTTTTCAACTGAAGGGATGTGCTGATTGTTGGCTAATGTGCACTCTGCTGGTTTGCTCTTGAGTAGTTGTGGGACACAGGTAGTGTTACTAATGTCTATAATGTTCCTATGATTACAAATTTTAATATTGTTGTTTTCTTTACATTTTAGTTTAATGGCAAATATTTTATTATCATTACAAGTTACAATGTCCTCGAAAGGGATTTTATTAATATATTTTATTGGTTTAATTAGAATTGATTCACAGATTTCTTCATTTGTTAATGGTATGCTTACTATGTAAAATAACATTGTGTTGTTTGAAGCTATTTTTTTATTTGCTAGTTCTAATGATTCTTCAACATTATTTAATGTAAGATTATTCTTTACAATTACAGATTTAACTAATTCTAATTCTTCGTTTGATAGAATATATGAATTTACAATTCCGGATTTAGCCCAATGAATCGCATAATCTATATTGATAATTTCTTCCTTTATAACTCTAAGTTTGTATTTTAATTCTATAGCAACATTGTGCTATATGTCTTCGCTAGATTAAACGGCTTTCAAAATTTTATTTGAAACGGCTGTTATCTTATTTATCCTATCAAAAACTATTTTATTTATTGTTACTTGATTGTTGTTATTGTCTACTATGTTATTTATTTGGCTCTCCAGTGTAACTAGGTCATCATGATCGGGATTTCCCGCGATCCATTTCCATACTTTTCCTATCGTGTCTATAGACTTCTTAAATCTTTTTGGTTCAAGTCTATTTAGATAAGTTTGTGCTAGATTTACTTCATTAACTAGGATGGGTAAAAGGGGGTTTTCATTAGTAATCTTTGATTTTACAGTGGTGCTTATTTCATTTAATGCATTTTGGCATGCATCTAGATCAATTTTGTGTATTATCCTATAGGTCCCAGTTTGAATTTTCGTCAGACCTGTGTCAAATGTTGCCAGTTGTGAGTTCGTATAGTCTATAATTTTAAAGTTTGCATACACTAAATGTACGAGAAGTCTGAAAAAAAATTATACGTTTATAAGAAAATTTAAAGATTATTAGTGTTTCTAGGTCTTGATGTTACTTTTATGTACTGTCTGTCCTTTTTCAGTTATTACCACGCTAGATTTGTCTTCCTTTACTACTTCTTTCCTATATCTAGCGGTAAGTTTGGATCCTAATCGTTTATTTATCCTGACGTAAATTATGTCACCAGGGGAATATGTTTTTATGGGTTGTCTTGTTTTGTTATGAGTTTCTAAGTCCTTCGCTTGTCTTTTCCTAAGTATGTTTACGTTTCCTCTGCGTGAGTTTTCGTATTGTTCGGGGTCTATTTAAACTCGTCTGCCGAAAAATGCCTCTATTGGTCGTTTCACTGTTGCGGAGTGTATGGAGTAGTTGTATTCATATGTGGATCTATCTAAAATTCTTAGAACGGGCGATGAGTTTGTTCTGTTTTAAGGCAACGCATAATCTCGGATAGTGTGGAATGAAATCTTTCCACTTGACCGTTGACTGTACTTGTGTAGGGTGGTGTTTTAAATATTTCAATTCCAAGTTGATCTTCAACCATGAATTGAATGGAACCTGAGTTTAGCGATTTCTCGTTGTCGATGACCATTGTTTTGGGTACTCCGAAAGAAAAGATTATTTCTCGTAGTGGTTCTCTAATGTCTTTTGTTGCTTCTGATCTTATTAATTTAACTTTTGCGTATTTTGAAAATTTGTCTAATGCCGTTAAGACCAGGTGTTTTTCTGTAGTATAGATATCTATGTGAACTATTTCACCGGGATATTGGGGAATTGGGGTTTCGAGTAATTTCGGTTTGTTGGGATGACGATCATATTTATGTTCCTTAGAAACTTTGCACTGCTTAATAATATTTTCTATTTTTGCTTTCATTTTGAGGAAGTAGACTTTTTGTATGAGTTGTTTCTTATTTTCATCTCTATTTCTGTGTGCTCGTTTGTGTTCTTTCAAAATTTTTTCGTTTTGGGCGTCTTCGTTTATTAAGTCTTCTACTTTTGTTTGGGTATAGCGGATTTTATAATTGGAAAAATGTAGGGGATAGACCTCTTGGATTTTTCCCATTATTTCTTCGGAGGTAATTATGCCATTTATGACTGAAGGGTTTTGGTAACGTTTTAATAATGCCACTAGATTGTCCATTGAAAAATTGGGTTTAGTAATTAGATGTCTATGGTAGGTCGGGAATGGTATTTTAAACTGATAGTTGTCTTCTTCTCCTAAAGAGATCCAAAGTTGATCTTTGAAGGCGTTTATGGGTCCTTCCCATTGTGAGAGGAGCTTTCATCGGAGTGGGTAGCAACTGATAATGAATTTAATTCAAATGGTCTAGATAAAGTGTCTGCAACTACATTCGATTTTCCGGACTTGTATCTTAATTCATAGTTATACTCTTCGAGTATTGCTTTCCAACGTTTTAGCTTTGAATTGTTATTTTTATTACTTAGGGCATATGTAAGGGGCTGGTGGTCAGTGTGTATTACCACTTTTGGTGTACCGTATAGGTAGTTCCTAAAGGAGTTGAGTGCCCAAATTATGGCAAGCATTTCTTTCTCATTTACCGCGTAATTTTCTTCTGCATTGTTCAATGTTCTTGAAATGAAGGTAATCGGTTTGCCATTTTGCTCCAGGACCGCGCCTATGGCATATTTTGAGGCATGTGTAGTCAGGTTGAATTCTTTGCTCTAATCGGGATATTGCAGAATTACGTCTTTAGATGTCAACGTGTTCTTGATTTTATTGTATGCTGCCTTTGCTTCTTCATTTAATTATATTTGGATTTTTTTTTAACTGCTCTTAGACATTCTTCCTTCTTCACCTCGAAGTAAGGATGTTAACGGCTTTGCTGGCTTAGCATGATCTTCGATAAATCGTCTATAATAACCAGATAAGCCTAAGAATGATCTTAAGTCTTTGATCGTCTGAGGATAGGGGAAGTTGGCTATTGCTTGTACTTTGGATGGGTTTGTTGAAAATCCATCGGGGGATACTACAAATCCTAAGAACTCGACTTGTTTTTTTAAAAATTCGCATTTGTCGACTTGCACTTTCATGATTGCTTTTATAAGGGTGTCAAAAATTGTATCTATATGTCCGGAGTGTTCTTTTTCGTCTTTGCTAAATATAATAACGCCATCTATATATACATAGCATATTCCCTTAGTATGTCGTCCAATGTCCGTTGGAAAATAGACGGGGCATTCTTCAAACCAAATGGCAGTCTAGTGAACTCATATTTTCCATTGTTCACTGAAAAAGCTGTCTTTTCCACGTCAGATTCCTTAAGAGGAATTTGATGGAAACCGCTTTTTAAATCAATTACAGAGAAAATTCGGTTTTCTCCTAGTTGAGAGAGAACCTCATTTATTTCTGGTATTGGGTACCTATCTGCAATTGTGACCGTATTTAGTTTTCTGTAATCGATAACCATTCGGAACTTTTTTTCGCCTGAAGCGTCGTTCTTTTTGGGTACGATCCAGACAGGTGAGTTGTAGGGTGACCTTGATTTTCGGATGATTCCGTCTTCTAATAATTTGTTTACTTGGTCTTCCACCTCTTATTTAAGGCTAGTAGGGTATGGGTAAGATTTTGAATATATGGGCGTGTCGGAAATTGTTCGTACTTCTGCTATTACTTTTGTTGTGTATGTCAGTTTTACGTTCGGTTCTGAGAATAGGTTGCGGTGTTTTCGTGTTAGCTGGCTCATTTCGTCTTTTCCTATTGTTGTAGGATGTTCGTCTCGAATAAGTATTGTATTAACATTCTGTGTACTAAATTGCCTTAGATAGATTATTTTTGTATTTGCTATGACCATGAAATTTTCTCTTGTGTGTATGACTGCTGAAAGTTCTTTTAGACTGTCGTTTCCTAATATAGCATGGAAAGTCTTAAGTGTGGGTAGTAGAAAGAATTTGAATCTGCAATTTTCCAAGTTGAAAATATTTAAAAATGTGTGTTGTGTAATTTTTATTTTACCTCCAACTGAGTTGGCGAAAAAGGGGTTATCGTTTTCTTTTGCGTTTTTGACTAGACCGGATTAGATATAGTTTTTGTTAGATCCTGTATCCACCAATGTGTTAAGTATTTCGGCGCTTTTCGTTTTGCATCGAAAATAGGCCAACGAAGAGCTATTCAGTCGAAAAAATGTACGTCCGTTAGGTCATATGGTTCTTTGTCTACATTATTGTAAGCTGTTTCCTGACTGTAAGCTGTTTGTTGGGTGTTGTCGTATTGGTCATAATGTTGGTCTTCATGGTATGGATCGTAAGCTGTTTCGTCCGTGTCTATATGAAAGTTCCTTTGAGCTTTCGCTGGGGGGTGGTTGATCATGGATGCATTCAATGGTCGTTTGCCAGTTTTTTAGGGCTTAGGGCGGTTCACATAATTTACCGCTCTTGTTCTGAGGCTTTCATCCACGTCCATGCGTTGAGGAGGTTTAGGTGGCCTTGGGGGAGGATAGTTTGGTTGTTGGTTATATGGATATCTAGAGTGGTTATAGGAGTTTTGTTGTTGGTAGCTATTGTGTGGATTCGAATTTTAATTTTGATATTGCTGGGAGCTATGGGGACTCAAATTTGGTTGGCGATAAGTTTGCTGAGGGTGAGGTATATGGGCTAATTCGGGATAGAATCTTGGGAAATCGTGAGTTAAGTGGTTGTATCTGCCTTGCCATGGGGGGTTGTTGTCTAGGAATGAAAGAGTTGAAACTTTGATGTCTGGGGACTGATGATGCATTTAACAATTGGTTGTTGGCATGGTGTGCTCTAAAGCTTTGATTTTCCAGCTTCAGACAAAGGTGTAGTGCCTCTGGTAAAGTATTGGGTTCTTTTATACCCAGAAGCCTCGGGAGGTCACCGGAAAGTCCTCTCACAAAGGTATCCAGGGCCTTGGCACGGTAGTTGTCCGTTAGTAGATGGACTGCCTCCTCGCCAATTTCCATGCATCCTATTTTGTTAAGTATTAGTGTTAATTGACTATTAACCTTCTGATAAAATTGTTTATAGAGCTCCTTCCCTGAATAAGGCACGTCATTTGATATTCTAGAGTGCCTATGTCTCGTTTATCGGCATAGTGGGTGGTCAGACAACGGGAGATGGCTGTCCAATCCAAGGGGGTGTTATATGATTCTAACGCTATGTCCGCTTTTCCAACAATTTTGTTCCGGATTACATTTAGAATTCCGAAAAATTTTGGGGTGCCCTTTGAGGGTTCATATATCTTTATCATTCGCTCGACATTTTTTTCCATGAGCTGAACTCAGAGGCGTTTCCTGAGAATTCTCTCAAGGATCGTACGACATCTGGGACTTTATTCATTTCAGCCATATTATTCCTATATTGCTCTTCTATGGTCTGATCTTTTATAATTATTATTATTGCATAGAGTAGTCCTGACTAGCTCTGGTCCACTGGCTTCTATAGCCTGGGAAACCATAGCTCGTCCCAAGTCTGGGGAAATTTGTTGGGCAGGTGGGGGAGTTGTGTTATTCCTTAACACGGGTGGTCTTATTAAGTTATTTGGATTTGCCATTTTCTTTTGTTGTTATTATCTGCTTTTTATTTTTTATAATTAATTTATCCTTTTAGATTTTTGTTTAGTTGATAAATCACTGGAGGGTCCCTTGGGTGGTGAATCCCAGTGTTTTTTCATGTTATAAGCTGGAGGGTCCTTCCCGAGGGTGGTGAATCGCAGCCTCAGTAATATTTAATTTTATAGGCTGTACAAGCCAATTTGTTATTTCTAGATTTTAGCTATGTACCTATTTTTCAGAAACTTCCTTTATTTAAAAAAATTTTTTTACTTATTTTTCTTTGTTTAAATTTTCCACAAAACTTTTCTTTTTTCACAAAAACTTTTCTTTATTTAAATTTTTCACTTTCCTGACGTATATCTAAATTCTTTCTCTAACTATTTTTATTTCATTAAATTTAGTTAAGAATAGGGTTTATATGGTATAATTAGTACTTATAATCTATTTTCTTACATTAGTAGCAGCTGCATTGTTGATAGATACGCCGGTAAGTGTGCTGATATCCTTTTTTCTTTACGGTACTCGGAACCTTTGCTTACTCCTTGCTGTTTTACTCCGGGTCGGCTGGTGTCGTGCTGCCGTTGGGGCGTCAAGGAAGTTCCACGTTCCTCTTCACGCCACTTTATGATGATTTTATGTTGTTTTCAACAATTTCTTTGTAGTGTTATTATCTCACTTTTGGTGTGGAGCCGTTTTTATTGTGGCACACTTTTTCAAAGTCTTTCTTTCTTCGGTGCTTTTTTTTGCGGCACTTTTTTTTAAAGTCTTTATTTGTTTTTGGCACTTTATTATGGCAAATTTCTGTTAAAGTCTTTAGTTTGTGGCAGTTTATTGTTGCACGTTAAAAAAAAGGGTCTTTATTTATTTCTGACACTTTCAACGCTCTTAACACTTTCAACGACTAGAATCCGCAGAGCTTATTTGACTCGGGCGCCAGTTATCGACTTGTATTGTACAAGTCTTTAAAAAAGATTTTTTTGTTGGTCGCAAGACCTTTATTCAATCACTAAAATATTAATACTAAAACTTAATTCTACTTATTCTCTCCTAAATATACCCTATTTCTACCTGTGTCAGAAATTGGTGTTGGTCGGCGCATGCCAGATGTTGTTGCAAGTGTTTTATTTTGCTTATTCCTTTTTTAAGTCGATCCAGAATTTTGATCGGCGCATACCGGATATTGCGCTGCTGATATTGACAATTTTGCTGAGCGTGCGTCTGGGCTATTTCCCAGTTCTTTGTAATTGTAGACTTAGCGCAATAGTGTTGGTGTCAGCTTTGGTTTCAACTTAGCTGGTGCTAACTTAGACATACACATGTACATGCGGCGCAAATATAAAATATATGTATACATACATACATACTTAAAAAGGAGCAAGCTTGAGAAATCTACCTGCGGTCGGTTAATTCTCTTTTCGTGGTTTCTTCGTAAAAAAATATATACACATATACATATATACATGCGTACATATATACATATGCACATACGGGCGCATATAAAGACATATATTCAATATACTGGAAGAAATACCCAATCGACATTGGGTACAAATTAATTAAAAATAACTGTAACAAAAAAGGATTTTATAGAATACAAAAGTTGTACATAAGTGTATTGTCATATATGTATGTAGACATGGGAACTGTGCAGAGGAGTTCACAAATTAAAATTGTGCGAAAAATTCAAAAAAATGAATGTTAGCGATAGAAACAATTTCGTAAGAACGAAAAAATTATGTACCAACTGTTTCTATGTTACATATAACCAATTTTTCCAGCTCACCCCCAAAGAATGCAAACGTAAAACGAGCAACAGGATTAGTTACCACAACAAATTCTGGAAACTGCCAAGAAGCACCATGCTGCTCAAAGGCGTTAAAAACCAAAACGCTACATAGCGAAAATCACAGTAGGGTACTATTACCCACAGCAGTTGTCTCCATCGAACACCGAGGAGAACTGTTTAAACTCAGAGCCTTAATAGACAAAGGATCTCAACGATCATTTATAGCGTCTATGGCACAAAACAGGCTACAGTTACCAACAAAACTGGCCAATTTTGAAATCACGGGAATGGGCGGAAGAGTTGTTCAAAACTCAAATAAAATCTGCCCCATTACCCTCTTTTCTCCCAAAGCGGATAAGCACAAACAAGCAGAAGCTATTGTCTTACCGAAAATAACCAATATGTTACCCAGCTATCATATAAATAGCAAGCATTGGCAAAAGGTTTCACACCTAAAGCTAGCAGACCCAAACTGCAACACCAAATATATCTCCTATTAGGCAGCGATCTCATACCACAAATTATTTTCGATGGTATTGAGAAAATTACCAAAACACTTCTGGCGCAAAATACCATTTTCGGATGGGTCCTAAGCGGACTAGTTACAGAACCAGTCACAACAATGACAACTGAAGTTGAGGAAGTCTCAACAAAGTCAACTTAAGCAACAATTTCCTAACACACTCGCCTTAGGTCACTCTCGCACCTCTGGAATTCAGCAGTTTCTTAGTATGGAAAGAAACCTACTTAAAAAAGGCGAACTCTAATCTGAATATGATGGTGTATTAGAAGAATACCTCCATTTAGATCACATGGAGGTAGTAAACCCAGGGGAGAAAATTGTCAACGGCAAATACTACTCCTTTTTTCTGCCACATCAGGCAGTAGTAAAGCCAGACAAAAAAACAATAAAAGTAAGAGTTGTCTTTAATGCCTCGAAAACCACTAGTTCGGGGAATTCCCTAAATGATATCTTATTTACGGGACCCACACTCCAAACAGATTTAATGCTTCTGATATTAAATTGGCGTATATTCAAATACGTATTCAATGGGGACGTTGAAAAAATGTATCAGCAAATAGACGACCAAGATTTTCAATGTATTATGTTCCGAAGATCCTCCACTAGTCCTTTACGCGACTTCAAATTAAAAACAGTTACATTTGGCGTTAACTGTGTACCACATTTAGCCATTCGAAATCTCCACGAATTGGCAGACAACACAAAGTCAGAATTCCCTCTGGCAACTAAAGTGTTAAAAACTCAAACGTATGTAGACGATATTTTGTCTGGAAGCCACACCCTTCCACAAGCATACGAGGCCTTATCACAGGTAATAAAAGCCCTCAAATCCGCAGGTTTTCCTTTAAAAAAGATTACGGCAAATCACCAAAATATACTCAAAACTATTCGAAACGAAAATTTGTTGGACACTAATTTCCTTATATTCGAAAAGGAAAGTACAACAAAAACATTAGGCATCCAATGGAATGCGATATCGGACCAGTTCTCATTAATGACAGAGTCCATATCCGCATTATCAGCCATCACGAAAAGACAGATTTTATCCTCGGTGGCAAACTTTTCGACACTGCAGGATGGCTTTCGCCAATTATGATCCAAGCGAAAATCGAAATACAAGAATTATGGCTAGATGGAACCGACTGGGACGAACAAGTGAAACCTCTTCACTTACAAAAATGATCCAGGTTCGCAAATAATCTGAATGATATTTCTCAGATTCAAATTCTGCAATGTGTAAATTACTCCCCCGATCACAAAGTCGAATTACATGGCTTCTGTGACGCCTCGGAAAAGGCATACTGCGCTACTATCTACATATGTGCGTACGCAAAGCGAAACCACGACCACAAGCCACCTATTAGTCGCAAAAGCAAAGGTGGCACCTTTAAAAACAATAAGTCTCCCACGGCTTGAGTTATGTGGCGCACTACTACTTTCCAAATTAGTAGCCATGGTGCAAATGCATTTAAACATGACAAAATGAAAACTCTATATGTGGTCCGATTCCGAAATTGTAATAGCCTGGTTGGAAAAACCACCACATGCATGGAAGACGTATATTTCTAACTGAACGTCTCAAATACTTGACTTAGTGGGACCTGTCACTTTGCGCTAAGTAGCCAGTGGTGACAATCCTGCGGATCTAGGTGCAAGAGGGTGCAAGCCACTGCACCTTGCCTCCACCACCCTCTGGTGGAACGGCCCCCGATGGTTGATAGAATCTCCTAATTCTTGGCCACAATCCCCCATGCGCAACATTATCGCCCCAGAAGGGGGCATACATATAATGTGTATATCACACATTATTGGATGATACTGACATCGTTGAATGATTTTCGTCGTTTCCAAGAGCTCTCAGAGTAGTTGCTTATATGTTCAAATTTATAGAACAACACAAAAGCAAAGTTAAAGGATCACATAATTTCCCATGCAACAGACTGACGCACCGAGAGTTACAAAAGGCAAAGGTCGTAGTAATAACATATACACAAGCGCGCTACTTCAGGCGCGATATATCACTACTAAGAGAATCGAAGCCGATTGATAAAAAGAGCTCACTCTTAGTCCTAAACCCATTTCTGGACACGAAAGGTCTGCTTCGTGCCAATGGTCGGCATGCTAATTCGAGCCTAACATACAACGAATGCCATCCCATAATAATCCCAGAGAGGTCACCATTTGCCATACTGTTCCTCCACTACATCCACATCGTGGCTACACGCCGAACATCGTCCCATGCAACAAATGGTACGCTAGGAGTTTTATATTCCCCGTCTTAAGCCGCAAATCAAGAAGTGCATCTTCACGTGCAAGATTTGCACTATGCACAAGCAGAAGATGCGAACGCAAATTATGGCAACACTTCCACCTGAGCGCTGCAATTTCGCTCTGCCTTTCACCACTACAGGTGTTGATTTTGCTGGGCCTTTCCAGGTAAAGGCGTCTGTGGAAGACCTTAACATAGACGCCTTTACCTGGAAAGGCCCAGCAAAATCAACACCTGTTGTGGTTAAGGTCTTCCACTCTCATGAAAGGCTATGTGACTGTCTTTGTATGTTTCACGACAAAGGTAGTACATCTTGAGCTATGTAGTAATCTGACAACGGAGGCTTTTCTCGCGGCATTTGCTCGCTTCGTCGCTCGACGTGGCTACCCATCAAAAGTCATGAGCGATAATGGCAAAACCTTTACCGGAGCTCAACGAGCCACAGAAAAGCAATTTGTGGATTTCCTAAAGCAAGTGTCACCCGACATCGTACAAAAGTACGCCCCTCAAGGTATCAACTGGCAATTTATACCCCCAAGCGCGCCTCATATGGGCGCTTTATGGGAATCCGCTGTAAAAAGCTTCAAATCCCATTTCAAACGGGTAGCTGGAAATTATAAATTCAATTACGAAGAGTTCACGACGTTATTAAATCGAATTGAAGTCGTTCTCAATTCACGGCCACTCACAGTACTATCGCAAGACCCCTCAGGTTTCACCGCCTTAACTCCAGGGCATTTTCTAAAAGGAGCACCCATCCTGGCCATTTCTGAGCCAGGCGTGGAGTCGCTATCCCTATTAAATCGATGGGAACGAATTAAAATTCTCCATCATGATTTCAGCCGCCGCTGGAAGGACGAGTACATAAAGGATCTCCACAAAAGATTCCGTTGGAAGACTCCTGAACAAGCGCCTAAACTTGGAGACTGCGTCCTCATTGATGATGATTGTCTACCCCCTACCGAGTGGCGACTTGGCCGCATAGAAAAGCTACTTTATGGCTCCGACGGTCACATACGCGTCGTGGTTCTCCGTACGCAAAACGGAACACTAACAAGACCGATCGTGAAGCTGTGCTTTTTACCAACCACCGACGACCGCGAATCCGAAAACCAAAAAAACCAAACCGATACTGTCGCGATATCATAAAATCAATAAATTTAACACTAAAACGAGAAATACGCCAGTAACAAACCGCAAAAAAAAAAAATAATAAACCGTCAAATAATAACGAAGAAGACTAACCAAACGGTCGTTCAATACGACGACCCATTCATGCCACATATCGTGGCACGATGGCCCATATCTCATTTTGTGATATGTTAATAATCAACAATCTTCTCTACACAGATTACTATGGAGGTAAATTCGCCACTTACAACTACGCCAACCGCTCGGGTGGCTACCAATGCGCCACGCACCGGGCCCACACCAGCGCCCCGAACTGTGGTTGCAACAACGCTGGCACCTGTACCGGCAACCGCGCCTGCAGCGGTCCTTCCATCCGCACCTCGTGGTGGCACTCGACCACCATCACGGACTACGGAGACCCTAAGGTGCCCCATCTGTCGGCGCCCACATCGCCTCCATCATTGCGGGATATTTAGAGGTATGCGACCCATGCAACGTCAACAAGTTGCTCAGGCATACAGGCATTGCCACAACTGCCTGTCACCTACACATCTGACTCCGGAGTGTGAGTCACGAGGGTTGTGCCAAATATGCCACCGTCCGCATCACACGCTGCTACATCGCATCGCTGCACGCGAGGCGAATCGGCCACCCATCCATCGCTGCCGCATACCCCGATTCCAACCCGCAGCTCGTGCCGCACCCCAGCGGAGCGGAACATCATTGCGGCGTCGGCTGATCAGCGTTGTGGCAACACTGCAACAGCTGCAGCGTCTTCTAGGCTAAACAGTCGTTTAGGGGGGCCTGGATGGTTAAATAAACTTCTGGGCCCCCCTCTAAATAAAACATAACTACACCCCACACATCCACACCACATCTTCATATACTCAACACACATCAACTCAACAACCAACAACTCAATACATCAGCATCATGCCGTTTCATCCCATCCTCAACACCCCACACGCATGATGACACCACACACATAATCAACAAAAGGGACCGACGGACGGCGGCCGGCCTCTTTTGTTCCCTATCCGTGCGCATACATGTTTCAACATCGCGATCGCCGATCACCGTGAGTGCCGGTAGTGTTGTGCCAATATTAAATACATATGAAAAAGTATCTTAAGGTTGATATTTATCTTTTTATCTGCCACATCACGGGGTAATACGACCTGATAAAATCACAACAAAAGTACGAGTGGTTTTCAATGCCTCAAAGTGTACAATCTCAGGCAAATCAGTCAATGATGTACTATACACAGGGCCAATATTACAACCTGATCTCATGTTGCTAATTCTAAATTGGCGCATGTTTAAATACGTTTTCAATGGGGATGTAGAAAAAATGTACAGACAAATTCTTGTACATGAAGATGACCACAATTTCCAACGTATAGTCTTTCGCAAATCAAGTAATAGTCCAATCAGCGACTACAAACTTAACTAACCTTTGGCACCAATTGTGCACCCTATTTGGCCATTAGAACATCACATACATACTTTCCTCGGTGGCAAAACTTTTCGACCCCGCAGGATGGCTTTCGCCAATGATGACTCAAGCTAAAATCCTCTTTCCAGAATTGTGGCAAAATTGCACTAAATGGTGTTCTTCTGTTAGCAAAATTAATTTCAATAGTTCAAACCCATCTCAAATTAACCGATCATAAAACGTAATAGTCTTAGCGTGGTTAGACAAACCACCCTATTGCTGGAAGACTTTTGTATCTAATTGAATATCTCAAATAAAGATTTAGTTGGCCCAGCAAAACGGCAACATGTTGCAAGTGCAGATAACCCAGCGGATCTTGGGACAAGAGGTTGCAAGCCACTGTACCTCACCAACACTACACTCTGGTGGAATGCTCCAACATGGCTAACAGAATCACAAGAATTCTGGCCAAAGTCTCCCGCTCAAAATATAATACCGCAGGAAAGTCGGAAAATTTAAAATTTTCATATCACTCCTGAAGAGGTTGATATTTTCCGCCGATTTTCATCATTTCCTAAAGCACTAAGAGTAGTCGTTTACATGCACAAATTTACCCAAAGACTTAATTAAAGAATGAAAAGGATACCCAATGATCCTTGCTTGTAACTAACGCATTCCGACTTGTAACATGCTAAAGTTAGTCTCACACATACACTCAAACTCGTTATTTCAGTCGAAAGAAAGTATAGTTGCTCGAAAGACGTCCACTCGAAAAGGGAAGCTCTCTCCTTGTCTTAAATCCATTCTTGGACACTAAGGGATTAATAAGGGCAAATGGAAGTTTAGCAAATTCTAGCCTCAGTTACAACGAACGGCATCCCATTATTATACCTGAGAAATCCCGTTTTACTCATTTATTTTTAATATGTCTTCACCAAGTTACATTACATGGTGAGTATCGTTCGATACAGCAAATGGTCCGACAAGAATTTTATATACCGCGACTAATGCCACAAATTAAAAAGACGATTTTTATGTGTAAACAATGTACCTTGTACGCAGATCATGGCCGCTTTATTACCTGAACGCTGCAATTATGCTCTACCCTTTACTATTACCGGGGTTGATTTTGCTGGACCTTTCTTTATAAAGGCCTCGATGTTAGGATCTTCTTCATCTAGGAAAGAATAGGTGGCTGTCTTTGTATGTTTCACGACAAAGGCAGTGCACCTCGTGCTTTGTTCAGATCTGACAACTGCGGCTTTTCTCGCAGCATTTGCACGCTTTGTTGGACGACGCGGATTTCCATCAAAGATTATGAGCGACAATGGGAAAAACTTTATCGGAGCTCAAAGAGCCTTCGAGGAAGAGTTCATAAACTTCATAAAAGAAGTATCCCCTGAAATTGTTAAAAATTGATTAATCCGCCTAGGAGGGCCGGGATGTTTGTGCGACATCAGGTCTTGCGATATTTTGCTACGCCGCACATATCATCCTCGCAGCACTCATCGCACAAAATCCGCACAGAACATACCAAAAGGTCATACAACCCAATGCAACACAACATGTCATCCACACAACCACAGCTACACATCGCTTTTTTACCACCCACAACCAATACAAAAGAATTGGTTTAATCGGAATGATGGCTTTTTTTCGTTTTACTCGTGACCTCGAAGCCTCCGGTACGTCCGTCGAAGCAACAGTTCAAAATTGTTAAGTGAAACCAAAGTACTAATATAAATTTGTATAAAGAAGAACATTTTGTGTGAATATAAAGTAATCATTGAAAAAAAGGAATAAAGAAATACAAACAAAATATTAATTTAAAGTGAAATATTTCTTTTCTTTATTTCAACAAAATTTTGCGAATTACACATTCCAGGTGCAAGTGCATGTGAGTATATCACCGACATCAGGGTGACCAAAGGAACACAATTAAAGAACTTTAAATGAAAAACTTAGAAAAATCAAAACGTCAGGTGGTAAAAGAATTAAAATATTTAGAAATAGAACAAACACTTTTCACTTATAACCATATAATTGTTCATTCTACTACCAATGAAGTTCCATATACAATTTTTTTCAATAAGGAGTCACCAAAACAAGATCCTCAAATTATTAAAGAACAAAGAATAAATAATTAATAATATTAAAAAAAACCGTCAAGAAAAAGATATTGACATAAACTTTGTAAACGCAGAAGTTTCGAGGAAGAGATTAGACAAACTTAGTAATCTATACAAAGAAGTTAGTCTTACTAAACCTGAAGAAGATGGCGAGCATCAGATTGTTAAGTTTAAAAGTCAAAATGTGAAAATATGAAAATCAATTTAAAAGAAAAAAGAAAACCAACCATAACTAAATCTAAGAATTGAAAATTGTATCTTATCAGTCTTACCATTCCTTTTTACTTATTCATTATTACTAAATAATTTTTATATGCAAAAAAATATCTTTAAATATTGTAGGAATTTATTTAAAAACTTTAACTTGTAAACAAAGAAAAATTGCAATGAGGACATTGCATTATTTTAAGATGGGAGGAGTGACATATCCTAATGTTGCTTTGGAGACTTTTGGCAGCAAAAGCATCGAATGCAACATTGCCAAAGTGCTTCACGTCAGCATTTTCGCCATCGAAAGCGGTCCCGCACATTAAGCGGCACCGTTTGTTAAATCGCGTTACTCAGATTTCATTATCCTACTCGTAAGGTTCTAGTTGATTGTGTTCCAATATATTATTTAATAAAAAACTGTTATTTGTTACAAAAATATTATTCAATATAATCAATTATCTATGCATATAAAAATGAAATGGTGTATAGTTGTAACGCTAAAACTCGAAAACGGCTGAACCAAATGAAGTACTTTCTTTGGGGGATTTGTTTGTTATTCCCACGCGCAGGTCATGTCTTAAAATCAGAACAAAATGTTAAGGGGCCGTGGCACCTCCCATACAAAATGAAATTTTCAAGTCGAATATCTTCAAAAGTGTTTAAGGTAGGAACATGAAAATTGGTACAGAGCTAGAAGATAACATTACCACTCTCACCTATAAAACCGAAGGCTATCGAATAAGGGGGCGTGGTACCTCCCATACAAACTAAATTTTTTAAGCAGAATATCTGAAAATTGGTATAGACCTATATGGTATCAAAAGCCTTTCTACACATAAAAGAAGGGGTAATCGGAAAAGGGGGCGTAACACCTCCCATACAAACTGAATTTTTCAAGGTGAATATATTCAAAAGTGTTTAAGGTAAGAACATGAAAATTGTTATAGAGCTATAGGAAACAACACCATTCTCACCCATAAAACTTGGCGTTATCGAAAAAGGGGGCGAGGTACCTCCGATACAATCTTTAATTATTTTGGTTGTTAGCACGACATTTTGGTTGTTTCTTCCTATTTTTGTTTATTTATCGGTGACAGTAGTGGTTATATCGTAATTTTGGTTGTGTTACGTGCTATTTTTGGTTTATGGAAATGGCAGTTTTATGAAACAAACACAAATTAAATTAAACGTCAATTTTGCTTTGCAATCGAACACGCAAAATTTAGAGGGCAATAAAAATGCGCCTTGCTTTACTGATATATTGATATATTTTGTTTTAAAAAGTGAGTTATTTAGTGAAAGTGATTTAGCGTGTTGGCGAATACCGATTTATGTACATTGGAATTTATCATTCAATTGATCTGCTTCCTTAGTTTAATTCATTTTTTTTTTGTTTTTTGAGTTTTCAAAGGTAAGTTATTGGTCCGTAAAACCTTATATGAACTTTATGCAAATGAATGATCATTTCCAATTAGATATTTGTTACGATGCCAAGAATCAGTACGTTTGGTTACACTTCTCGGAGTTCCCAGGCCGAAAGGAGAACACGAAATAGCAGAGCACGTCAAAGGGAAAGTGTTATTGAGAGGGTATCACCACGAAATAGACTGCTGGAGAATAGCACGCACCAGTTAGAAGATGTCAACCAAACATACAATCAGCAAGAACGATTGAGAAGAAGGGAAGTTCACAATCAGCAACAACGATCGAGAAAAAGGGAAGTTCGTGCTCGCCAAAGTGATGAAGTAAGATAACAACATGCGATTATTCGACGACAACAGCGGCAACATTTTTCTTTTGTGAACATTGAACGGACAGGTTTTCGATATGATCCAAACATTCAATATAGCGCATCTGTTAAAATCGGTCAGATCTCAGTAGTTTGTCAATATTGCAAATCAGTCAAATTTAAAAATGAACCACCAGGGTTATATTGCGCCGGGGAAAAGGTTAAGTTGCCAGAATTGCTTCCACCACCACAGCCATTGCTCCAGCTGCTTTACGGTGAATCTCCTCACTCGAGCCATTGCTTAAAGCACACTAAAATGTACAACGATTGTTTTCAAATGACGTCGTTTGGCGGTGAAATTGTAAATGAACAAAACTACAGTCCAACGTTTAAGGTATTTTCGCCAAACAATATTCGACAGAAACTACAGAGCTTTCCTCCAATTATACAGGTTCATGGGCAAATTTTTCATCTCGCTGGATCGCTGTTGCGGCATCCAGATCAAGAAGACAAATATCTCCAAATTTACTTTCTGGGAGATTCACATGATGAAGTAAATCGGCGTTGTGCTATCTTCAATACAACGAAAAGAGAAATAATCGAACAATTGCAGCAAATGTTACACGAACACAATGGCCTCATTAAACTGTTTACGATTTCGTTGGAACGTATGCCAACAGATGATCATAGTATAATCATACAAGCGGGCGAAAGACCAACAGGGACACATGAAAGACAATATAATGCACCTACAGTTAGCGAAATATCAGTTGTTGTTGTTGGAGAAAATTTGCAGTCGCGTGATATTGTCATCAAACGTAGAAATCAAAACGCACTAAAATGAATAAGTGAGACACATCGGTCTTACGACGCAATGCAATATCCGCTCATGTTCTGCCGTGGAGAAGACGGATATCACTTAGGATATAAGATGATAAACCCGGTGAATGGTTAGTAAAACAAAATTTTTGTTTGCTACTTCATATAGGTAATTTAAGCTTTTAGGTGTAGAGACAAATAAAAAAGTCAGTTCAATGAAGTTTTACGCATATCGAATGATGATTCGCCAAAACTATGGCAACCACTTACTGAGATATGGACGGTTATTTTAACAGTATGCAGTTGACATGTACGTTAAAGTTGAGACAGAACGACTTAATTGCATGCGATACAATCAGTCGAAGTTGCGATCTGAAGAGTATATTCACTTAAGAGATGTAGTGAATGGTGATGCGGATATCACAGATATTGGTCGACTCTATATTTTGCCATCGACATATATTGGCAGTCCCAGACACATGTATGAATACTCCCAGGATGCGATGACTTACTTGCGCAATTATGGACGGCCGGATTTGTTTATTACATTTACTTGCAATCCAAAATGGCCAGACATTACGAATCTATTGCATCGCGTGTTTTAACAAAAACTCTGATGTTTGATGGACTTTATTATGAAACAACGTATATATGGCACTGTTCGATGCTGGATGTACTCAGTGGAGTGGCAGAAGAGAGGTTTGCCCCACGCACACATTCTTCTTTGGATGGTGGAGAAAATTACACCTGACCAAATTGATGACATCATTTCCGCGGAAATTCCTGATGTTGAACTAGATCCACAGTTGCACGAAGTGGTGATGGCCAATATGGTTCATGGGCCATGCGGAGAACACGATCCATCTTCGGTTTGTATGTCGGACAGTAAATGCAAAAAACGCTATCCCCATGCTTTTATTTCGGAAACTCAAACTGGAAATGACGGATACCCTCTCTATCGGCGTCGCTCACCCGCTGACAATGGCAGAAATTCATCACTCAATTGAAAGGAAAGAATTACGTGGATCGTTCCATATTCGCCAATTTTGTCTAAGGCATTCAAAACACATATAAATGTTGAGTATTGTAGTTCAATAAAATCAATTAAGTATGTTTGCAAATATGTTACAAAAGGAAGCGATATGGCGGTTATTGGCGTTGAACAAGATGAAATTATCAAATTTCAAATGGGCAGATATGTGAACTGCAATGAAGCAATCTGGAGAATATTTTCATTTGCAAATCATGAACGCCATCCTACTGTTGTGCATCTGGCAGCTCATTTGGAGAATGGCCAGCGAGTTTATTTACAGCGAACGGAAATACCACCAGCAACCACTTTAACAAGTTTCTTGGCAACTTGCGCCAGTGATCCGTTCGCGAGAACATTGCTTTACTCGGAGATGCCTCGGTATTATACATGGAACGCATCGTCGAAGAAATGGTTGCGCAGGAAGAACGGCCATCCGGTAGATGGTTATCCAGGTGCTTTTTCAACTGATGCATTGGGAAGAATTTACACAATCCATCCAAAGAACGATGATTGCTTTTACCTACGTTTGCTTTTGATTAATGTACGCGGTTCAACTTCATTTGAATCATTGAGGACTGTAGATGGTACCATTTGTGCAACATTTCGACAAGCATGTCAACAATTGCAATTGCTTGAACACGACAGTCACTGGAATCAAACGCTAGCGGATGCAATAGCTTCTTCGCCAGCCACTGCAGTTTGTACACTTTTCGCTATTATAATTTCCACATGTCAGCCTTCAAACCCGCGTCTATTATGGGATACGTACAAAGATGACATGGCAGAAGATATTTTGCATTGCCTGCGATTAGCGACGAGAAATGTCGACTTACAAATGAACGCTGACATCTACAATGAAGCATTAGTCCTTATTGAAAATTTATGTTTACTTATGAGTGGAAAACTATTGATTGGAGTTCATATGTTTATTTTATTTATGAAATCTATTGGTTTAAGTTTAGTTGTACTATGAATTGTGTTGTTATAAAAGTTTATTGCTTTTAGTACCAATTCCTCAGAGTCATTAATCTTTTCAGCGTTTTTTAGTATTCTTATGTGTTCTAAAAGAATCGAATGCATTTTTTCCACATCCGAATTCCCGGTGTGAGAGTTCGGGGTTGTAAAATGGGTTTCTATGTTATTTTCTTGACAGAATAATTTTATAAACGCATTATTAAATTCATTATCCATAACAATTTTATCAGGTTTTCCTAAGAACGCGATTCGCTCTTCAATTTTAGTTTTTACTGTTATCATATTTTTATCGTTTAATTTATGTGCTGTCCCCAACTTAGTGAATTTATCGATTGTTGTTAAAAATGAAGTTTTTTGTATTTGAAAAATGTGTATATGTAATATTTGATTAGGTTTTTCTGGTGTTATAGTATATTGAAATTTTTTATTTATAGGTTTTCTATCGTATTTATTTTCATTGCAAACTCTACAGTTATTACAGTATCATTTATTAGTTTTATTAATTTCGGATTAAAATAATTATCTTTTTTTCATTGTAGTTTTCGTGATTTCCTGTGTGGTTACCTTTCGTGTGAATATCATCAATGATACTCAACAAAGATTCCTCGGATGCAACATCACGTGCAATTTTAGTACATTTTATATAGTTTATTTTATTATTGTTAGAAAATAATTGTGTTAATTTGTTGGAATAAATATATTGTATTTATTGTGAAATGCGCACTTGAAATTAGTTACAAATTTGAGCGGGAAAATAATTGACCTGCCAGTTATAGTTCTAATTCGGTAATGCCATTTTAAAAGGAAAGCTTATAATAATGTACATAACTGTAAACTGCGAAAGCAGGTGTAAGTGAACAATGCGATAAATAAGAACACAAACTAAACATCGCAGTGTTGCCAGACTTATGCAAAATCTTATACATACATATTAAGCTTATTCTTATACAATTTCAACACTTCTTCTTAAGCAAATATATGTATGTTATACAAAATTATAAAAATTACATTTTAATTCAAACCAAGTAGTTTTGTAAAGTAACAGTGCTTTTGCTTACATAAATTTTTAGTAAATATATCTGCAATGTTTTTATCAGTGGGAACATATTTAAATACAATTTCATTCTCTTATAAAATGAAATTTAATGTCAATATGTTTTGTTCTTTTATGATGTACAGGATTTTTGGAAATATGTTGAGAGCTTAAATTATCTCCGCAGATAATCATTGGCTCCTGCTTTGTCCATCCAATTTCGGTTAAAAGATTACATAAGTATATTGCTTCTTTAGCGGCTGCAGTCAGAGCAACATATTCCGCTACTGTGCTGCTTAAAGCAACAACACTCTGCTTTGCTGAAGACCAGGAAAATATGCTTCCACCCAAAAGGAATGCATATCCAGAGTAGGATTTTCTATCCAGCTGATCGTTTGCCCAATCGGCATCTGCGAAACCTTGCACGGGTTCGCCAACTTTCCGGTATACGATTCTCAGATGAACTGTACTTGAGAGATATCGTAAGACGTGCTTAGCGGCAGCTTCGTGCTCCGCATGTGGATTTGTATTGCGTTGCGACAATTTACTCACAGCATGCAAAATGTCTGGCCGGCTCAAAATTGCTAGGTACATCAAAGACCCTATTAGTGATTGGTATTTATTTATAGTTACCTTAACGCAGCTATATCCTTGCAACCGATATGAAAACCTGGGTCGAGCGGTGTTACAGCTGCACGACAGTCTTTCATACCGTATTCGTCTAACAGATTTTTGATATACGTTTTTTGACAAAGTGATACTGCACCTCGATCGCCGTCTCGTTGTATTTCTAACCCAAGAAAATATGAGGCAGGACCGTCATGCATCTCGAATTTGGATGCTATCTTCTTCTTAATCGCGCGTATCTCGTTCTCGCTGGGTGATATGATTAATAAATCGTCCACGTAAACAGCGATGTAGCTGCTTTGTTGCTGAGTCTGCTTGAAGTAAAGGCAAGCCTCGTGCTTGCTTTGTTTGAAGCCAATATTTTGTAGTACTTCATCTAGCGTCTGGTTCCATACGCGGCCGGATTGCTTAAGCCCATATATAGCTTTATTAAGCTTTAAAACTTTGTTAGGATGCTTTGCGCTTACGAAATTTTGTGGTTGCTGCATGTATACTACTTCATCTAATTTGCTGTTTAGATATGCGTTGGAGATGTCCGCTAGATGCATGTATAGCTGTTTTTCTGCAGCTATGGCGAACAACATACGAATGGTTTCGTAGCGTATTACAGGAGAGAAGGTTTCACTGTAGTTGATTCCCAATTGCTGTCCGCAACCCTTTGCGACCAATCTAGATTTGAATTTTTCGATTTGGCCATCTCGATTTCTCTTTACTCGAAATACCCATTTCGAACCAATTGACTTTGCACCAGTAGGCAAATCAACCAACTCCCAAGTGTTGTTAGCTATAAGTGCATTGTACTCTGATTGCATTGACGCTTGCCAATTTGTTGCATATTGGCTCTGCAATGCTTCTGCGACTGTTTGAGGTGTTTCGACATCATCAAAAGAATTCAAGCTATTTAACACGTTATACGTCTTTTTGGGTCTGCCTGGTTGACCTGTGCGTATAAGTTTTGGACGTTCTGCGTCCCGTTGTTGCGTTTCTTGTTGATCATTATCACTAGCGCTGACAAACTCTTCTTCTTCTTCTTCCCTTTTTCTTCTTCGTCGGAGTCGCCACACTCTTACTGTGGTTTATCGTTACAATTTTCAGATGTTGACTCACTTTCAACCTGATTTGACGTTGCATCTTCTTCGGAAGACGTGTGTGACTCAAGACGAATAATGTTTGTCTCAAAGTCATCATTTCGCTCTGATAAATTACATTTCTCAGATGTTACTGTGTCAAACTCACCTTCAACAAATTTGACATCCCTGCGCTCTATCACTGTACGTTTATTGCGATCATACAAGCGATAAGCTTTTGCTGATATTGAATAGCCGACGAAAATATACTCTTTTGCCTTTGCTTTAAATTGCACGTGAACCGAAAACTCGAAGATATTTACCGACGCTTTACGATCTTCAATCGGGGTACCATTAAAGCCTTAGTGGGGCACCTGTGCGCAGATATGCGGCCGTTTGTACAGCTTCGGCCCATAGAAGTTCTTCTAATTTCGCGTGAATCAATAAACTTTTCGCCATTTCCACTATTGTACGGTTAACGCGTTCAGCAACGCCGTTTTGTTGAGGCGTGTACGGAACAGTGTTTTGTTTTTTTATACCGCATTCATTTAAAAAGTTATTAAATTCATTGTTCATATATTCAGTTCCGTTGTCACTACGCAAACATTTTATTTTGTTACCGGTTTGCAATTCAACGTAGCTTTTAAATAGTTTAAATTTCTGAAACACTTCATTTTTAGCGCGCATGAAGTAAACAAAAATTTTACGCGTATAGTCATCGATGAAGGTCACGAAATAGCGATTTCCAGCTATTGATTTAACGTTCATTGGGCCACAGACGTCGCTGTGCACCAACTCAAGTACACTTTTTGTCATACGCTTTGCGTTTTTAGAAAATGGTAATGCACACAATTTTGCTTGGTTGCATGTATCGCAGTTCATGTCCGTATATACACATTCAATGTCCATACCTTCTACTAGTTTTTTATCATTTAGTAATTTTAAACTTTGAAAATTTAGGTGGCCAAAGCGATTGTTCCACTTTTTTGCATTTGATGTGTCCCTTAACATATGCACTTCATTGTTTTTCGCCAGCGTTTCATACAAATACAAGTTGCCTTCTTGCTTTGCTCTTAACACAACTTTATTGTTTTTGTTTTTTATTTG
This sequence comes from Bactrocera correcta, assembly GCA_027475135.1. Taxonomy (NCBI): domain Eukaryota; kingdom Metazoa; phylum Arthropoda; class Insecta; order Diptera; family Tephritidae; genus Bactrocera; species Bactrocera correcta. The sequence goes on along the minus strand of CM050322.1, from coordinate 17,856,339 downwards.
CACTTCTTTTTCGCCAAATATTATTGAATTTTTGTATTGTGTTGATTTACTAACCGATAAAAAATTCATTTGCAAAGAAGGTACGTACAACACATCACGCGTTTCAATATTTCTTTTATTTGCTTTTAAGACAACTGTGCCTATACCGAACGATTCAACGTATTTATCAGCTGCTAATTTTACCGAAGCCTTTGTTTCACTGAACGACACAAACATGTCTTTGTTGCAGCACATATGAGTTGTCGCGCCACTGTCAATACACCACGTATTTTTTCTTTGCTCCGCGGCACTTACATGTAACAGACAATTTGAATATTCTGTTTTGCACTTGTTTTCTTGCGCTGTTGCTTTTTTGCGACATTCACTGGCACGATGCCCAATTTTACCGCAATAGAAACACTTGCCTTTGAATTGTTGCTTTTGATCGTTTTTCTTTATGTTCTTTTTTACACTTTCGTTATGACTACTGTTCGTTTTTTGATACTGCGCAGTACAGCATCCCTTTGCACATGTGTGTGTGCGTATACCGACGCACTTGAATTATCGCCTTCGCTTGTTTCTGCCTTTCGCGCAGCTTCTTCTAGAAGTTTCAATTTTATATCTTCAAACGACGGCAAGTTGTCACGCGTTTCAATCGCAACAACAAAATTCTCCCAAGAATTTGGTAGGCTACACAAAAGCAGCATTGCTTTTTTATGTCAAGCTCAGCCAATTTGTCTATAGTTCCGACAAATGTTTGCACTTATTTTGATGCGTCTTCCCCTGGCTGCATCTTTAAGCGCAAAAGCTTTTGGTAAAGTTGAACTTTTCTGACTGGTCCAGTCGGCAAATGAACATCACGCAATTTTTTCCATGCGCCCGCTGCGGTCGTAAAAGCTTTTATATGCAAAAGCTGTTTTGGCTTTACGTTTAAAATGAGGCACGCTAACGCCTTTTGTTCTGTCGTGTCCCATTTTGCTGATTCTGCTTCAGTTGCTGCCTCGGGCTTCGCATTTATGATCACCTGCCACAAATCAGCCGTAATGAACACACTGCGCATGGTCATGCACCACACGTCGTAGTTATCATCACCAAGTTTTTCGATTTGATGTGACACGTTCATTTTGCTTTGCAAAAATTTTTGTACACCGACACGATATACCGATTTTTATTGCCGTTTTCGCGCACTACTTATTCGCGATGGGGTTGGGCCCATAACCTTTGTTGGAATAAATATATTGTATTTATTGTGAAATGCGCACTTGAAATCAGTTACAAATTTGAGTGGGAAAATAATTGACCTGCCAGTTATAGTTCTAATTCGGTAATGCCATTTTAAAAGGAAAGCTTATAATAATGTACATAACTGCAAACTGCGAAAGTAGGTGTAAGTGAACAATGCGATAAATAAGAACACAAACTAAACATCGCAGTGTTGCCAGACTTATGCAAAATCTTATACATACATATTAAGCTTATTCTTATACAATTTCAACATAATTTATTTTGAATTATATTGTATTTATTGTCTTCGAGTTCCGAGTATATACCAACTTTTCCATTTTTTAACTCTCATCATTAAAATAACTTATCAAATAGGGACTGGGAAATTTGTCGTCTACCGTAATCTCATTTAATCTCCTAAAATCTATAACTAATCGCCATTTTTTTCATTTGAATTATGTGTTTTTTTTTTTACTATCCACAATGGGAGATGTAAGGGGATTTACTAGGGCGTATTATATTTTCTTTCAACATTTCATTTATTTGCTTTTCTATTTCATTCTCTAGGATCTGTGGATGTCGGTAATTTTTGCAATAAACTATTTTATTAGAATTAGTTATGATTTTATGTCTTACACAAGTGGTTGTTGTTAAGTTTTGCCCTTTAATGTAAAATGTCTTTTTATTTTTATGTAGAAAATTTTCTAATAATTTATTTTATTCTTTATTTAAAGTTGTTGGTATTAGCTCTTTAAATTTATCCAGCTCAAACTTTTCAAAATAGTTTATTTCCTCATAGTTATATTAAAGTTATTATTATTTAAATTTATTTTATTGTTATTAATTATGAGATTATTATTCTGAAAGTCTATTATTGCACCGAAAGGGCGTAAAATATTTATTCCTATTATGCAATCAAACTTTTTATCGATAAAATTCACTAATTTAACGGACATAGTACTATTTTTTTCTTTAAATTCACTTGGCACATCAACAATGACTTCTTCTTTTATTATATTATCACCAACTAGGGTATGCAACAAAATTAGTTTTATTAATATTTTTGGATTTCCTAGTTTTGAAAAGAAAGTGTAATCCCCCAAGGTTGTAGCAGCGCCACTATCGATTAGGCACCTTGTTTTAGTATTATTTATGGTTAGTGTAATTATGGGTAATGATAATTTCGAGGCTGAAAAAGGGAAAATTGTCTGTATAATTTATAGCATCTATTTCCATTAACTCCAAATTATTATTTCGGCTATTATTGTTAGACTGCTGAGGATTTGGTTGGAAGTGACTAGTATTGCGGAAATTATAATTATTACTTGGTGGGTATGGATTAAAATTTTGGTTATGAAAATTTCCGAAATTTATATTGAAACTATTAGAGTAAGTATTATTTTGGTTTTGAAAATTTGAATAATTTGCTCTCGAAAATAATTACTAAGTGAGTACTCACTACTTCCAGTAAACGGCGGTAGGCTCCTCGCTTCTCGTAAACATTCAGATAGTGTCAACGCCATTGTTTTGTTTTTGTCAAAAAGGTTCTGTTTCCGCTACAGTTTGTGCAAACTGCTCTTGTGTTGTTGTTGTTGTTGTAAATTGAACGATAACGCATATAGTGCAACAGGTAAAGCAGAAAGTGCTACCTAAATTGAACAATAACGCATATAGTGCAACAGGTAAAGCAGGAAGTGTTACCTGAATTGAACAATATCACATAAAGTTCAACAGTGCTACATACTACAGTTCAACGGTGCTACAGTTCAACAGTGCCACATACTACAGTCCAACGGTGCTACAGTTCAACAGTGCTATAAACAACAGTTCAACAGTGCCACATACTACAGTGCTATAGTACCACGGGTACAGCAGAAAGTGCTACCCAGAATACAACACTCCACCCGAGGAACAAAACAAGGCAGCATCACGGGAAATAAAGGCCCCTCAGTAGGATAATAAACGTATCCAAACAGGACGTCATAGGACAGCCAGCCCGGAAAGCAGAAGCCTTAATTAATATGCGACTCAAAATATTATTAATGTAAGTAAATCGATAACCCAAACAAAATAAAAATATTCTTGAACACCTTTGTTTTAAATAAATAAATGCTCACGTTACATTTCAAATGTAAATATATAATTCTAAATTCAGTTTACAAGAGACAAATTTAATAAATTTAACAAACTTGGCTAAATAAATACCATATTAATAAACTTTAACCAAATAGATATTATATTAATAAATTTATCTAAAAATAAGCACTACTAGATCTAACAAAAGGCTCGTACAGCCAGTAACTAAAAATAAATAAAAACCTATAACAACGCTTAACTCTGCGATTCCCCCGGACCCTCCAGAGTAGAAAAGCTACCTTTCCTAGAAGGGTTAACAACGAAAAAATAGGAAATATTAGTTTTAGCGAAAATAAAATAATAAATAGAATTTTTTTTAAATATTTCGTAATCCACAAGTAAGTAAAAGGGAAGAAAAAAATGGCAAATCCAAATAATCTCATAAGGCCACCAGTACTACCCTCACCTAATCCAATTGCACACAACGTATCAAATCCAGCACAACCCGATTTAGCAAATCAAGTAAAAGAACAGCTAGGTCAATTACTACTCACAGATGGACGAAACATAATACAAATTATAATTAAGAATGACATGATCCCAGCACCCATAGTGGACCAAACGATTGACGAACGTTATAGGAACAATCTTTCAGATATGGACAAAATCCCAGACGTTGTCAGGTCACTTAGAGAATTTAGCAGTTGGAGGAAAAGCGTTGAGCGCATCTTAAACGGAATTAGGAATAAAATAGTTGGTAAGGCCGACGCGGTATTCGAATCTTACAACACACCGCTGAATTGGACAGCGATCTCTAAATGCTTAACAACGCATTACGCGGATAAAAGAGATTTAAGTACATAGGAATATCAAATGACGTGCATTATCCAAGGACGTCGATCGGTACAAAGCTTCTATTCGCAAGTATACGCACATCTGTCACTAATTCTTAACGAAATCGCCTGTATGGAGATGAGCGAAGAATCAATACAAATTCTTTCTCGAACCTATAGGGAGAAAGCCCTCGATACATTCGTACGAGGACTTTCAGGAGACCTCTCCAAATTGCGTGGTATGAAAGAACCTGCCGACCTGCCAGAAGCTCTGCATCTTTGCATGAAGCTAGAAAATCAAAATTTTAGAACCACACACGCGAACAATTACAATACACCCTACAGAATGGATAGACCACAACTTCCCCCAAAGCCACAACACCAACATTTCCAAAGACAAGTCTATACACAACTCTCTCAACAATATTTTCACCCAGAGCTCGCATATATGCCACGCACACAACAAGCGTTTTCGCCAAACGCATACCGCCCACAACAATTCGCGCAATGCACCTATCAACCATTCAACAGCCCACAGTATAACACCTATAATAATCCACAATATAATCCTTGTCAATATTGCAATGCAGTCAAATTTAAAAATGAACCACCAGGGTTATATTGCGCCGGGGGAAAGGTTAAGTTGCCAGAATTGCTTCCACCACCACAGCCATTGCTCCAGCTGCTTTACGGTGAATCTCCTCACTCGAGCCATTGCTTAAAGCACACTAAAATGTACAACGATTGTTTTCAAATGACGTCGTTTGGCGGTGAAATTGTAAATGAACAAAACTACAATCCAACGTTTAAGGTATTTTCGCCAAACAATATTCGACAGAAACTACAGGGCTTTCCTCCAATTATACAGGTTCATGGGCAAATTTTTCATCTCGCTGGATCGCTGTTGCGGCATCCAGATCAAGAAGACAAATATCTCCAAATTTACTTTCTGGGAGATTCACATGATGAAGTAAATCGGCGTTGTGCTATCTTCAATAGAACGAAAAGAGAAATAATCGAACAATTGCAGCAAATGTTACACGAACACAATGGCCTCATTAAACTGTTTACGATTTCGTTGGAACGTATGCCAACAGATGATCATAATATAATCATACAAGCGGACAAAAGACCAACAGGGACACATGAAAGACAATATAATGCACCTATAGTTAGCGAAATATCAGTTGTTGTTGTTGGAGAAATATTGCAGTCGCGTGATATTGTCATCAGGCGTAGAAATCAAAACGCACTCAAATGAATAAGTGAGACACAACGGTCTTACGACGCAATGCAATAGCCGCTCATGTTCTGCCGTGGAGAAGACGGATATCACTTAGGATATAAGATGATAAACCCGGTGAATGGTAAGTAAAACAAAATTTTTGTTTGCTACTTCATATAGGTAATTTAAGCTTCTAGGTGTCGAGACAAATAAAAAAGTCAGTTCAATGAAGTTTTACGCATATCGAATGATGATTCGCCAAAACTATGGCAACCATTTACTGAGATATGGACGGTTATTTTAACAGTATGCAGTTGACATGTACGTTAAAGTTGAGACAGAACGACTTAATTACATGCGACACAATCCGTCGAGGTTGCGATCTGAAGAGTATATTCACTTAAGAGATGTAATGAATGGTGATGCGGATATCACAGATATTGGTCGACTCTATATTTTGCCATCGACATATATTGGCAGTCCCAGACACATGTATGAATACTCCCAGGATGCGATGACTTACTTGCGCAATTATGGACGGCCGGATTTGTTTATTACATTTACTTGCAATCCAAAATGGCCAGACATTACGAATCTATTGCATCGCGTGTTTTAACAAAAACTCTGATGTTTGATGGACTTTATTATGAAACAACGTATATATGGCACTGTTCGATGCTGGATGTACTCAGTGGAGTGGCAGAAGAGAGGTTTGCCCCACGCACACATTCTTCTTTGGATGGTGGAGAAAATTACACCTGACCAAATTGATGACATCATTTCCGCGGAAATTCCTGATGTTGAAATAGATCCAGAGTTGCACGAAGTGGTGATGGCCAATATGGTTCATGGGCCATGCGGAGAACACGATCCATCTTCGGTTTGTATGTCGGACAGTAAATGCAAAAAACGCTATCCCCATGCTTTTATTTCGGAAACTCAAACTGGAAATGACGGATACCCTCTCTATCGGCGTCGCTCACCCGCTGACAATGGCAGAACATTCATCACTCAATTGAAAGGAAAGAATTACGTGGATCGTTCCAAATTCGCCAATTTTGTCTAAGGCATTCAAAACACATATAAATGTTGAGTATTGTATTTCAATAAAATCAATTAAGTATGTTTGCAAATATGTTACAAAAGGAAGCGATATGGCGGTTATTGGCGTTGAATAAGATGAAATTAGCAAATTTCAAATGGGAAGATATGTGAACTACAATGAAGCAATCTGGAGAATATTTTCATTTGCAATTCATGAACGCCATCCTACTGTTGTGCACCTGGCAGCTCATTTGGAGAATGGCCAGCGAGTTTATTTACAGCGAACGGAAATACCACCAGCAACCACTTTAACAAGTTTCTTGGCAACTTGCGCCAGTGATCCGTTCGCGAGAACATTGCTTTACTCGGAGATGCCTCGGTATTGTACATGGAATGCATCGTCGAAGAAATGGTTGCGCAGGAAGAACGGCCATCCGGTAGATGGTTATCCAGGTGCTTTTTCAACTGATGCATTGGGAAGAATTTACACAATCCATCCAAAGAACGATGATTGCTTTTACCTACGTTTGCTTTTGATTAATGTACGCGGTTCAACTTCATTTGAATCATTGAGGACTGTAGATGGTACCATTTGTGCAACATTTCTACAAGCATGTCAACAATTGCAATTGCTTGAACACGACAGTCACTGGAATCAAACGCTAGCGGATGCAATAGCTTCTTCGTCAGCCACTGCAGTTTGTACACTTTTCGCTATTATAATTTCGACATGTCAGCCTTCAAACCCGCGTCTATTATGGGATACGTACAAAGATGACATGGCAGAAGATATTTTGCATTGCCTGCGATTAGCGACGAGAAATGTCGACTTACAAATGAAGGCTGACATCTACAATGAAGCATTAGTCCTTATTGAAAATTTATATTTACTTATAAGTGGAAAACTATTGATTGAAGTTCATATGCCGGCACCAAGTCGTCAAACAAGGGATTTAGTGAGTCGCGAATTGGAACGCGAGCGTGCTTACGATATAACTCACTTGCAACAACAAGAACAAACAAATGTTCCACTGTTGAATGAACAGCAAAGCAGTGAGTACAATCAACTAATAAATGCTGTAGATAGTGGGAACGGTGGCATATTTTTCCTCGATGCGTCCGGCGGGACTGTCAAAACGTTCCTATTGTCTTTAATACTAGCAGCAATACGTCGTCAAGGTGGTATTGCATTAGCTCTTGCATCTACCGGGATTGCTACAACACTGTTAGTAGGTGAAAGAACGGCATATTCAGCATTAAAGCTTCCATTAAACTTACAAATACACGAAGGTCCTATTTGCAATATTTCAAAGCAATCATCAAAGGCACAAGTTTTAAAAATATGTAAGTTAATCATATGGGATGAATGCACAATGGCCCTGTCTCATTAGAAGCACTCAACCGAACACTGAGAGATTTGCTTTGGATGAGTGATGATATTGCTGTCGGGCGACTTTAGACAAACACTTCCCGTGATTCCAAAATCAACAACGGCGGATGAGCTAAACGCATGTCTGAAGTCATCGCATTTGTGGAGGTTTGTTAAAACCATTTCATTGACCATGAATAAGCGAGTTTTGCTGTAAAACGATAGAACTGCGGAGGTTTTTTCAAAAGAGCTGCTGCGAATCGGAAATGGACAAGTTCCGATAGATCCTTGCAGTGGATTAATATCGATTCCAACTACAATTTGTCAATTTACATCTAATAAATATGAACTAAACAGTAGTGTATATCCAAATATTGCTCAAAATTATGGTAACTACGATTGGTTAAGCACGCGCGCAATTTTAGCAGCAAAAAATATGGATGTCAACGACTTGAATTGGACGATTCAAAATCAAATTCCGGGAGATCTGCGGTCATATAAATCAATCGATCGCGTTGAAAATGAAGACGAGGTAGTAAATTACCCAGTGGAGTTCTGAACTCTTTGATACCGCCTGGAACGCCGCCTCATAATTTGCGTCTCAAAGTTGGGTCTGTAGTTATTATGCTACGGAATCTTCATGCTCCCAAACTGTGCAATGGTACTCGACTGATTGTGACCAAGCTAATGGACAATTTAATAGTGGCAAGCATTTTGAAAGGCCCGTTCAAGGGAGAGGAATGCTTACTTCCCCGAATTCCATTAACTTCAACAGATTTGCCATTCCAATTCAGACGTTTGCAGTTCCCAGTGAAACTTGCATTTGCGATGACAATAAACAAGTCACAAGGGCAGTCGCTGGAAGTATGCGGCATAAATTTGGAAATGTCTTGCTTTTCACATGGCCAGCTCTATGTGGCGTGTTCCCGTGTTGGAAAACACTCACTGTTTATTTACGCCGCGGAACAGAAAACCAAAAATATCGTGTACCGTGCAGCCCTAAACTAAATATGTACTAAAATTATATATTTTCGAGACTCGATTAAAACTAATAAAATTGAATGAGAATAGTACAAACTTAATTTTATTAAATTGTCAACAAATCCTGGACGCGATGTGTCAGCATTATTGAAAAGAGTAGCATTTTTCAAGCAAGTAAATTCAAAAAGCATTAATGTACCCTCGAAAAAAATGTTCTTTAGGCAGGTTCTGGCAAGTCAAATTTGTAAAATTTTGTAAAAATTTTGTCAAATTAGATACGGAAGGTATTTTCCACAAAATTTCACTCGGAAGTAAATTGCAGAACCTGCCTGTATATCATGTTTTTTTTATTTAAATTTTTTATCAAAAATAGTTCAAAAAACTCAGCAATAATTTTTTCTTCGCTATTTTTCAATATTGGGAATTTGTCAAGGACAAAAAAGGCGGTATTTAAAGTATACACAACGAAATAAGGAAAAATCGTTCATATTCTATTAAAACCAATACCGGTGTAATTTTTGAAACGACAAAAAAAAAAATCTATTTTGGGCAGAACGAAGTTTGCCGGGTTAGCTAGTATACATATGTTAATATGTGAGCATTATTCGAAAGGTTTTTTAAAATCTTTTTACAAGTACACAAAATTGAATGCATTTAAGATGTTATCAAAGCTTCTAATGCCCAAAGCAAATAAATACATGCATGGATATGTATGTATATAAAAATATAACTTATCAAACCCATATTAATTAAATATTTAAGTAATAATAAAAATTTGACTGTATTATACACTTCAACAGATTTAATGGAATTCATATATAAATGGGTCAAATTGCTCATACATATGTACATATGTGCTTTGAGATCAAATATATGGAGAATACATACAAATGCTTAATTCTGCTATTTTCGATGCTTCTGTTAAATATTGGTGAAATCCGCTTATAGAAAAGAGTACCCCTGCTTTTGCGGTGGAATCCACTAATAGAAAAGAGTACCCCTCCAAAAAATGAAATGTCGTAAATTTGGCAACGCGGTGAACCTTCTCTATATTATACGTTCTCTGCTTCAACTAAGTTCAGTTGCATTTTCAGTGTTAAATGAGAAAAGTGATGCTAAATTCAATGTACGCTTACAGATTCGCATATTTACAATGCGCAAACGGCTATGGATATCATTTATAGATATTTTTCATATATTTGATATCAAAGCACATAAATATGTATGTGCAATTTGACCCATTTAATGATTAATTGCACTAAATCTGTTGAAATGTATAATATAGTCATATTTTTGTTATTACTTAAATATTTAATTAATATAGGTTTGATAAGTTATATTTTTATATACATATGTATATATGTAGTTTTGTGTTCATGTAAACACATTTGAAAGAATCATTCTGGTTTTTAATTTTATCTACACAAAACTTTGTTTGTAAATATACACACCCATTGTTTCATACAAAAACTCCGTTGTCACGGACAACCAATGGCCGAACTTTACGTTTTGTGAAAAAGTCAATATGTCAAAGGACTGACGCGACAAATAAAAAAAAAATAAACAAATGGCCGCCGATTGTCACCGCTTCCTTTGCCGCTGTACTGCTCCGCCTACAAACCAGCGTAAATATGTACATATGTTTATGCGCGAGCTTGCATACATATCGACGCAGCTGCGTAAAAATATTTCAGAATTACAAAATATTTTCTACATTCCTTGACAGTCAATGCCGGTTATGTGCCACATTCAAAGATACAGATATTTGTAGTTAGTTAAAAATAAAAATGTAATATGGTACATAAGTGCGTGAGGGTACTTAAAGGAGTGGTACTTAAAACAATAATTTCTACGTATTTCAAAAAAACAAACCGTGAGATGCAGTAAGATATAATATAGGCTGTTAAGAGCGATGAGGGGGGGATTTGATTTTCCTTTAAGCGGAGTACTACTTAACCGTGATTGACTGTACACATAAATCAGAGAAATATTGAATATTTTCTTCGAAATATTTCTTGACTTGAAAATCGACAAATAACCTATTTTGTCGATTTTATTGTAGATATATATTTGCGGGGTTGTCACTTTTTTTTCATAAAATTTCAGAATATATTCAATTTATGAATTTTAGCTTTTGAAATAGTCGCGAAAGACGCTTGTAGGCAAGGCATGCTCGGGGGATGTAATGGCTTTTAAGAATGAATCGGATATGGTTTTTGAAAGTACGTTTGCGTTCTTGAATTTTGTTGTTGTGTAAATTACTACAAATTTTGACGTCGGCAATTTGGCTGCCATATTGGTTTCTGATACTTTTTCAAACGATTATTGTTTTTGTAGAACAATATTTGTAATTTTTGCGGGTGACATATCCACATGTGAACGCATGTAAGTATGTATGTTGTGTATGCGTTGTTTGTGTTCGAATGTCATACGCACATATTTACATGTGTACTCATATTGTAAGTATGTATGATGATTTTTGAGACTATTGTTGTTTCTCCAGAAGAATGTTTGTGTTTTTTGATTTACATGCGTACGCATATAAGTTAGCACCAGCTAAGTCGAAACCAAAGCTCACACCAACACTATTGCGCTAAGTGACAATTACAAAGAACTGGGAAATAGCCCAGACGCCCGCTCAGCAAAATTGTCAATATCAGCAGCGTAATATCCGGTATGCGCCGATCAAAATTCTGGATCGACCTAAAAAAGGAATAAGCAAAATAAAACACTTGCAACAACATCCGGCATGCGCCGACCAACACCAATTGCTGACACGGGTAGAAATAGGGTATATTTAGGAGAGAATAAGTAGAATTAAATTTCAGTTTTAATATTTTGGTGATTCAATAAAGGTCTTGCGACCAACAAAAAATCTTTTTTTTTAGACTTGTAAAATACAAGTCGATAACTGGTGCCCGAGTCAAATAAGCTCGGCGGAGTCTAGTCGTTGAAAGTGTTAAGAGCGTTCAAAGTGTCAGAAATAAATAAAGACCTTTTTTTAACGTGCAACAATAAAGTGCCACAAACTAAAGACTTTGAAAGAAATTTGCCATAATAAAGTGCCAAAAACAAATAAAGACTTTAAAAAAAAGTGCCACAAAAAAAAAGCACCGAAGAAAGAAAGACTTTGAAAAAGTGTGCCACAATAAAAACGGCTCCACACAAAAAGTGAGATAATAACACTACAAAGAAATTGTTGAAAACAACATAAAATCAGTATAAAGTGGCGTGAAGAGGACGTGGAACTTCCTTGACGCCCCAACGACAGCACGACACCAGCCGACCCGGAGTAAAACAGCAAGGAGTAAGCAAATGTTCCCGAGTACCGTAAAGAAAAAAGGATATCAGCACACTTACCGGCATATCTATCAACAATGCAGCTGCTACTAATGTAAGAAAATAGATTATAAGTATTAATTATACCATATAAACCCTATTCTTAACTAAATTTAATGAAATAAAAATAGTTAGAGAAGGAATTTAGATATACGTCAGGAAAGTGAAAAATTTAAATAAAGAAAAGTTTTGTGGAAAATTTAAACAAAGAAAAATAAGTAAAAAATTTTTTTTAAATAAAGGAGGTTTCTGAAAAATAGGTACATAGCTAAAATCTAGAAATAACAAATTGGCTTGTACAGCCTATAAAATTAAATATTACTGAGGCTGCGATTCACCACCCTCGGGAAGGACCCTCCAGCTTATAACATAAAAAAACACTGAGATTCACCACCCAAGGGACCCTCCAGTGATTTATCAACTAAACAAAAATCTAAAAGGATAAATTAATTATAAAAAATAAAAAGCAGATAATAACAACAAAAAAAATGGCAAATCCAAATAACTTAATAAGACCACTCGTGTTAGGGAATAACACAACTCCCCCACCAGCCCAACAAATTTCCCCAGACTTGGGGACGAGCTATGGTTTCCCAGGCTATAGAAGCCCGTGGACCAGAGCTAGTCAGGACTACTCTAGACAATAACAATAACCCTATTATAAAAGATCAGACCATAGAAGAGCAATATAGGAATAATATGGCTGAAATGGATAAAGTCCCAGATGTCGAACGATCCTTGAGAGAATTCTCAGGAAACGCCTCTGAGTTCAGCTCATGGAAAAAAATGTTTCGGAATTCTAAATGTAATCCGGAACAAAATTGTTGGAAAAGCGAACATAGCGTTAGAATCATATAACACCCCCTTGTATTGGACAGCCATCTCCCGTTGTCTGACCACCCACTATGCCCATAAACGCGACATAGGCACTCTAGAATATCAAATGACGTGCCTTATTCAGGGAAGGAGCTCTATAAACAATTTTATCAGAAGGTTAATAGGATGCATGGAAATTGGCGAGGAGGCAGTCCATCTACTAACGGACAACTACCGTGCCAAGGCCCTGGATACCTTTGTGAGAGGACTTTCCGGTGACCTCCCGAGGCTTCTGGGTATAAAAGAACCCAATACTTTACCAGAGGCACTACACCTTTGTCTAAAGCTGGAAAATCAAAGCTTTAGAGCACACCATGCCAACAACCAATTGTTAAATGCACCATCAGTCACCAGACATCAAAGTTTCAACTCTTTCATTCCTAGACAACAACCCCCCATGGCAAGGCAGATACAACCACTTAACTCACGATTTCCCGAATCAAGATTCTATCCCGAATTAGCCCATATACCTCACCCTCAGCAAACTTATCGCCAACCAAATTTGAGTCCCCATAGCTCCCAGCAATATCAAAATTAAAATTCGAATCCACACAATAGCTACCAACAAAAAAACTCCTATAACCACTCTAGATATCCATATAACCAACAACCAAACTATCCTCCCCCAAGGCCACCTAAACCTCCTCAACGCATGGACGTGGATGAAAGCCTCAGAACAAGAGCGGTAAATTATGTGAACCGCCCTAAGCCCCAAGAAACTGGCAAACGACCATTGAATGCATCCATGATCAACCACCCCCCAGCGAAAGCTCAAAGGAACTTTCATATAGACACGGAAGAAACAACTTACGATCCATACCATGAAGACCAACATTATGACCAATACGACAACACCCAACAAACAGCTTACAGTCAGGAAACAGCTTACAATAATGTAGACAAAGAACCATATGACCTAACGGACGTACATTTTTTCGACTGAATAGCTCTTCGTTGGCCTATTTTCGATGCAAAACGAAAAGCGCCGAAATACTTAGCATATTGGTAGATACAGAATCTAACAAAAACTATATCCAATCTGGTCTAGTTAAAAACGCAAAAGAAAACGATAACCCCTTTTTCGCCAACTCAGTTGGAGGAAAAATAAAAATTACACAACACACATTTTTAAATATTTTCAACTTGGAAAATTGCAGATTCAAATTCTTTCTACTACCCACACTTAAGACTTTCCATGCTATATTAGGAAACGACAGTCTAAAAGAACTTTCAGCAGTCATACACACAAGAGAAAATTTCATGGTCATAGCAAATACAAAAATAATCTATCTAAGGCAATTTAGTACACAGAATGTTAATACAATACTTATTCGAGACGAACATCCTACAACAATAGGAAAAGACGAAATAAGCCAGCTAACACGAAAACACCGCAACCTATTGTCAGAACCGAACGTAAAACTGACATACACAACAAAAGTAATAGCAGAAGTACGAACAATTTCCGACACGCCCATATATTCAAAATCTTACCCATACCCTACTAGCCTTAAATAAGAGGTGGAAGACCAAGTAAACAAATTATTAGAAGACGGAATCATCCGAAAATCAAGGTCACCCTACAACTCACCTGTCTGGATCGTACCCAAAAAGAACGACGCTTCAGGCGAAAAAAAGTTCCGAATGGTTATCGATTACAGAAAACTAAATACGGTCACAATTGCAGATAGGTACCCAATACCAGAAATAAATGAGGTTCTCTCTCAACTAGGAGAAAACCGAATTTTCTCTGTAATTGATTTAAAAAGCGGTTTCCATCAAATTCCTCTTAAGGAATCTGACGTGGAAAAGACAGCTTTTTCAGTGAACAATGGAAAATATGAGTTCACTAGACTGCCATTTGGTTTGAAGAATGCCCGGTCTATTTTCCAACGGACATTGGACGACATACTAAGGGAATATGCTATGTATATATAGATGGCATTATTATATTTAGCAAAGACGAAAAAGAACACTCCGGACATATAGATACAATTTTTGACACCCTTACAAAAGCAATCATGAAAGTGCAAGTCGACAAATGCGAATTTTTTAAAAAACAAGTCGAGTTCTTAGGATTTGTAGTATCCCCCGATGGAATTTCAACAAACCCATCCAAAGTACAAGCAATAGCCAACTTCCCCTATCCTCAGACGATCAAAGACTTAAGATCATTCTTAGGCTTATCTGGCTATTATAGACGATTTATCAAAGATTATGCTAAGCTAGCAAAGCCGTTAACATCCTTACTTCGAGGTGAAGAAGGAAGAATGTCTAAGAGCAGTTCAAAAAAATCCAAATACAATTAAATGAAGAAGCAAAGGCAGCATTCAATAAAATCAAGAACACGTTGACATCTAAAGACGTAATTCTGCAATATCCCGATTACAGCAAAGAATTCAAGCTGACTACAGATGCCTCAAAACATGCCATAGGCGCGGTCCTGGAGCAAAATGGCAAACCAATTACCTTCATTTCAAGAACATTGAACAAATAGAAGAAAATTACGTGGTAAATGAGAAAGAAATGCTTGCCATAATTTGGGCACTCAACTCCTTTAGGAACTACCTATACGGTACACCAAAAGTGGTAATACACACTGACCACCAGCCCCTTACATATGCCCTAAGTAATAAAAATAACAATTCAAAGCTAAAACGTTGGAAAGCAATACTCGAAGAGTATAACTATGAATTAAGATACAAGCCCGGAAAATCGAATGTAGTTGCAGACACTTTATCTAGACCATTTGAATTAAATTCATTATCAGTTGCTACCCACTCCGATGCTCATGAAGCTCATCTCACAATCTAATCCCATCTGTGGAAGGACCCATAAACGCCTTCAAAAATCAACTTTGGATCTCTTTAGGAGAAGAAGACAACTATCAGTTTAAAATACCATTCCGACCTACCATAGACATCTAATTACTAAACCCAATTTTTCAATTGACAATCTAGTGGCATTATTAAAACGGCACCTAAACCCTTCAGTCATAAATGGCATAATTACCTCCGAAGAAATAATGGGAAAAATCCAAGTGGTCTACCCCTACATTTTTCCAATTATAAAATCCGCTATACCCAAACAAAAGTAGAAGACTTAATAAAAGAAGACGCCCAAAATGAAGAAATTTTGAAAGAACACAAACGAGCACACAGAAATTGAGATGAAAATAAGAAACAACTCATACAAAAAGTCTTCTTCCCCAAAATGAAAGCAAAAATAGAAAATATTGTTAAACAGTGCAAAGTTTGTAAGGAACATAAATATGATCGTCATCCCAACAAACCGAAATTACTCGAATCCCCAATTCCCCAATATCCAGGTGAAATAGTTCACATAGATATCTATACTACAGAAAAACACCTGGTCTTAACGGCATTAGACCAATTTTCGAAATACGCACAAGTTGAATTAATAAGATCAAAAGCAATTAGCATTAGAGAACCACTACGAGAAATAATCTTTTCTTTCGGATCACCCAAAACAATAGTCATCGACAACGAGAAATCGCTAAATTCAGCTTCCATTCAATTCATGGTTGAAGATCAACTTGGAATTGAAATATTTAAAACACCCCCCTACACAAGTACAGTCAACGGTCAAGTGGAAAGATTTCATTCCACACTATCCGAGACCATGCGTTGCCTTAAAACAGAACAAACTCATCGCTCGTTCCAAGAACTTTTATATAGATCCACATATGAATACAACTATTCCATACACTCCGCAACAGGGAAAAGACCGATAGAGACATTTTTCGGCAGACGAGTTTCAATAGACCCCGAACAATACGAAAACTCACGCAGAGGAAACGTAAACATACTTAGGAAAAGACAAGCGAAGGACTTAGAAACTCATAACAAAACAAGATAACCCATAAAAACATATTCCCCTGGTGACATAATTTACGTCAGGACAAATAAACGATTAGGATCCAAACTTACCGCTAGATATAGGAAAAAAATAGTAAAGGAAGACAAATCTAGCGTGGTAATAACTGAAAAAGGACGGACAGTACATAAAAGTAACATCAAGACCTAGAAACACTAATAATCTTTAAATTTTCTTATAAACGTATAATTTTTTTTCAGACTTCTCGTACATTTAGTGTATGCAGACTTTAAAATTATAGACTATACGAACTCACAACTGGCAACATTTGACACAGGTCTGACTCAAACTGGGACCTATAGGATAATACACAAAGTTGATCTAGATGCATGCCAAAATGCATTAAATGAAATAAGCACCACTGTAAAATCAAAGATTACTAATGAAAACCCCCTTTTACCCATCCTAGTTAATGAAGTAAATCTAGCACAAACTTATCTAAATAGACTTGAACCAAAAAGATTTAAGAAGTCTATAGACACGATAGGAAAAGTATGGAAATGGATCGCGGGAAATCCCGATCATAATGACCTAGTTACACTGGAGAGCCAAATAAATAACATAGTAGACAATAACAACAATCAAGTAGCAATAAATAAAATAGTTTTTGATAGGATAAATAAGATAACAGCCGTTTCAAATAAAATTTTGAAAGCCGTTCAATCTAGCGAAGACATACAGCACAATGTTGCTATAGAATTAAAATACAAACTTAGAGTTATAAAGGAAGAAATTATCAATATAGATTATGCGATTCATTGGGCTAAAGCTGGAATTGTAAATTCATATATTCTATCAAACGAAGAATTAGAATTAGTTAAATCTGTAATTTTAAAGAATAATCTTACATTAAATAATGTTGAAGAATCATTAGAACTAGCAAATATAAAAATAGCTTCAAATAACACAATGTTATTTTACATAGTAAGCATACCATTAACAAATGAAGAAATCTGTGAATCAATTCAAATTAAATCAATAAAAAAGGAAAAATATAATAATAAAATCCCTTTCGAGGACAATGTAACTTGTAATGATAATAAAATATTTTCCATTAAACTAAAATGTAAATAAAACAACAATATAAGAATTTGTAATCATAGGAATATTATAGACATTAGTAGCACTACCTGTGTCCCACAACTACTCAAGAGCAAACCAGCAGAGTGCACATTAGCCAACAATCAGCACATCCCTTCAGTTGAAAACACTCACCTGGAATAATTCTACTAAACCAGTACAAAGGTATAATTCAAATTGACAACCAAAAAATAACCCTTGAAGGATCATATGCAGTGCAATTCCACAATTCCACGGTTATAATCGACAACCAGAAATACTCTTTTAACGAGATACTAACCAGCAAACCCCTGCCTGCTATACTGCAATCAAATATCCCCTCAAACAAGGAAGAAGAAATTTTAAGCTTAGAAATGTTGAAAGAACTTCACATTAATAACACCAAGCGGTTGGACGCATTGAAAACAACCCACACCGTAGCCCTAGTAACAAATTTTTCGCTAACGATCACTAGCATTATCTTCATAGCAAGTTTGATTATCAAGTTAATCATGAAAATAAATTTCAAGGCAGAACCAGAGCTCAATAGCTACAATCCGAACGCCAATGAGGCCGACATTAAAAAAGTTGCAACACCCGAAATGCCTTACTTAATAGAACCCACAAGCCCAGTTTTTTAATCCGAACAAACGAGGACGTTCGTTCGGCGGAAGAGTTAGAACCAGCTAAGTTGAAACCAAAGCTGACACCAACACTATTGCGCTAAGTCAACAATTACAAAGAACTGGGAAATAGCCCAGACGCGCGCTCAGCAAAATTGTCAATAGCAGCGCAATATCCGGCATGCGCCGATCAAAATTCTGGATCGACCTTAAAAAGGAATAAGCAAAAGAAAACACTTGCAACAACATCCGGCATGCGCCGACCAACACCAATTGCTGACACAGGTAGAAATAGGGTATATTTAGGAGAGAATAAGTAGAATTAAATTTTAGTATTAATAGTATTTATATTTTGGTGATGAATAAAGGTCTTGCGACCAACGAAAAAATCTTTTTCTTAGACTTGTACAATACAAGTCGATAACTTATATTATTTGTGTGAGAATGTCATACGCACATACATACATATGTGTGTACGCAAATATAAAGAAGCGCGCGCTTTTTATATTACTGATAAATGATAATATATTGATTTGTACTTGCATACATACTTATCTGCAGGATAGATTTGTATGAAAGTTTTAATCGATAAGATGTGTTATTTACATATATTATAATTGTATTATATTATGTTTGTAGGATATTACGATAGTATTTCATATATATAGATTATATATGTACATGTATATGAAATAATATTATATTATCAAAGATAAGAAATATTTAAAAAGTGGCTTTTATTTATAGGTAAACTACAAATAGTACCTTGAAAATAGCATAATTTCATTACAATATTATCAATTTTGCTTGAATTCACAAAAATTCGCAAAATGATAATCATATCAATTGATATGATTGCATGTAAACGTATAAAAATATAAGCCAAAGGCCCAACATATTTCTGAGCATAATTTTCATTGAATGCTCAGCTCTGTTCGCTCAGCACTGTTAAAATGTCTCCTTCCGAGCCAAAAGTGGTGAAATCTACTAATAACATTTTGTTAGCTCTTGACATTTCACACGCCTCTTCGCAATTGAACCTTCTTTATATTATACGTTCTCTGGTCGAAGTATGATTGGCGTTGCCAACCGAGGAAAGGGAAATTTGACAGATAGTAAAACAGCTAAAATTTTTTAAACGACATATTTAAACAATTGAATAAACATTAAAATAAATAAAAAATGGATATAAGTTTTGATTTACGTATATTACAAGGACGAAAATATTGGGGCAAAATTGATGTGCTACGTATACGAAAAAGCCTTCGTTCGTGATCACTCAAATCCATTGGAGCTTCCAAATTCAAAGTCAGCCATAGTTTTTTCATAATTGAGTGGCTTTTTAATAATATTTAATGCAGATTCATAAGTTATTTTCGATTAACTAAAGAAGCATTTTGTGTTCTACTGAATGAGATGAAGGAACATTTCCACAAACGTGTGCGAGGAACGGCCATACCTCCTATATTAAAATTATGCGCAACTCTGCGTTTCCTTGCTGACGGTGGTTATCAAAAATGCAGTGGAAATGATTTTAACATTGGGTTGGCGCAATCTACGACATCTTTAGTAATTAAAGAGGTTCTAAATATAATTGAACTACGTATTTGTGCCCAATGGATTAAAATTCAAATGACTGAGGAGGAGCAAAATGCTTCAAAAGTTTCATTTTATTCAAAAAGTGCTTTCCCGGGAGTAGTTGGTTGCATTTACGGGACTCATTTACTCAGCATAATTTCACCAAGAAAAGAAGTGCAAAGGGCTACTAGGGTTTAAACGTGGTGATTGTATGTATAAAATCTGAATTATATTAGAAACAAAATGGTATAATTTCTTAAAATTTTTAGCTTTGTGATTATAAAATGTCTATTCGGTATGTGGATGCTAGGCATGCAGACGTAAATCATAACTCTTTTGTTTTCAATGTTAGCGATTTAAAAGTTCATTTACAGAACAACATACAGATTAGCACTTGGATGTTGGGTAAGACTTTACCCGTATTTATTGCTAAATAATTGGAGTAATGTAATTTCTTAGGCGACGCTGGCTATCCTCTGCACAAATTTTTGATGACGCCTTATCGCTTGGCGGAAGCTTCTGCACCCCAAGTACGCTACAATACAGTACACTCAAAGGCCCGGCATATTGTAGAGCGGACAATTGGTGTACTCAAGAGTAGATTTAGAAGTCTTTGGTCTGTACGAGGTTTACATTACACTCCTGAAAAGGCTACGCAAATTGTAAGTGCTTGTTGCGCATTGCACAATATTCGCCAACACTTTCAAGTTGAATCTCCGGAAAAAATACCATCTACTTCAAATACTACAATGACCAATGATGTTTTGGACATAGAAAGAAAAGAAGAGGATACGGCTCGAATAATTTGCAATTATATTATGACTTCCCTTTAAATAATTAAAATATTAAATTTCATTTATTCTTTCTAATGTGATATTATTCAGGCATATATTTAAATTTTATTTAAATAAATTCATTGAATCACAATATCACTTCATTTTTTAATGCAAACTTAAGCTATGGTACAAAAATATAAAATATCACTTAACTTTTTTAATGTAAAAAAAAAAAAAATATTTTTAGTTAATATTTTTAATGTCATAACCATAACTTACTCGTCCCCATTCGTAGGCAGTTCTGCTAATAACAATTAAAATTAGTTTAGGTGGCCCTAAACAATTTAACTGCAGTGCCACACTCTCCCACAATTCTTTGATTTTGAATTTATTGTTTCCAAATTGTTGCTTTCCTCTTCCTACTTTTGGAAAATTCTCCATTAACTCCACCAATTTTTCGAATTTCCTTTTTGTTGTAACTTTATTTTTTCTAAAAATTTATAAAAAATATTAATTAAAATTAATTTTACATTAATTAAAATAGTTATTTTACCCGTTCTCCATTTTTCTTTAATATTTTTTTGTATTTCACTGCACGAATGTTGAACTTCAACTGCTATTACGCAGGTAATGATTGTCCCATTGGATGTTGTAACTCCGAAAGCTGTATTTGTTGCTTTGGAGCCATCAGTATAAATAGCCGAAAAATTTTTACACTTGTATTCGTTAGCGATTTCAAGAAAATATTGTTGGAAGGTGGCATTATTGGTGTTCAATTTTTTGAAATTATGCAATGAGGTATCTATAGTGACTTCGTTTATTAGCCATTCCGGTTGAATGTTGATTTTGCTCGTCTTGGATGGTAGAAGTATGTTAATGGCTGTGCCATACCCAAGGCAGCGTTGAAGCGTAGACTTAAGCTGGAATTTTTTTTTGTGTCTTGCGGCTTTTCTAAGCATTTTATGAAGATCAGCGTTCGGCGAATTCAGCAGTTTTGGAAGTAGTTTGACCGTCGTTTCGTAAACTCTCTCTTTTATTGATGGTAGACCACTTTCACCCAAGATGCTTTTTACTGGTGATGTAGGAAACGCATTTATGCTACGGCGAATCGCAGCATGGTATGGAGCCTCCAATTGCTTTATATTTGTGTTGGCACACCATCCATAAATCGGTAAGCCATAATCGACTTTAGAGAGTATTATAGCTCTTGTAATATTAATTAGAGTATTTGTATGTATAAATGAACGCTTACTAGATAAGTATTTAATTATATTGAGCCTTTTGAAAAGGTTTTTTCGAAGACTAAGGCATTGGTATTTAAAATTGAATTTGTTGTCAAAAAAAATTCCTAAGATTTTTAAGTTATTAACAGATTCTATTGCAGTGTTATCAAATATAAGTTGAGGATAATTACAATTTTTCTTTTTGCAAATATGTAGTAATTTACATTTTGAAATGGAGATAGATGCTCCGGTGCGGGCACCCCATTTTTTAAATTCTAAAAGTATTTTTTGAAAACTTCGTTAATTTTCAGGGGGTCTTTTAAATTAGTATAAATAATAGCGTCATCCGCGTACAAAGTTAGCTTAATGTTCTTAATATTTAAACAAATGTCGGTAAGTTTATCAAAAGCAATAATAAATAAAATTACAGAGAGCGGAGAGCCTTGTGGTATACCATTTTTAAGGGAATTTACATTGGAAAATATATTATTGACTCGAACTCGAAACTGACGATGTGTCATGAAGGCCTTTACTGTCATAAAAGCTTTAGGACCAACCTTCCAGGCTGCGAGTTGGCTCAGCACTGCGTGAAGTCCTACGCGATCGAACGCTTTTTCGAAATCGGTGGACAAGATTGTGGCATGGTTTTTGGTTGCAACAGTGTTAGAAACAAAATGCTGTAGCTGGATAAGTGAGTCAATAGTACTGCGCTTGTTCCTAAATGCGGTTTGATTTTGCTTGATGTGCTTATTTTTTGTAACGAACCAGATTAATCTTTTTGCAATGATTGAAAATCTGAGGCAAGATAGCAAAGAAATTGGTCTGTATGAAGAAGGCAAGTCGGCAGGCTTATTTGGTTTAATAATGGGTATGACCGTCGCTATTCGCCAAGGGTGTGGGTATGAACCTTTTTCAAAAATGCTATTATATAGTGAAAGTAGTCTTTCTTTGGCTATTTGGGGCAGATTTGAGAGCATGGGGTACGATATACGATCGATACCCGGTGTTTTGCCTTTTGCGTGTTGAAGTGCTGATATCAATTCACAGAGTGTGATTTTATTTTCTACGCAAGTCGCAGACACAGACAGACCTTGTGGGGCGTACACCATGGAAAGCCAGTGTTGCTTTTCCGTGACAATTTTTGCGAGGAATATGAGTAGCGAGCCCAAAGTTGAGCGAATGTATCAGCGATTTCTTCAGAGTTGGTCAGGACTTTATTATTTGTTTGAATAGCTGTGACAGGAGTGTGGGGAATGCCAGTTATACGTTTTATGTCAGACCAAATCCTTTTTGGGGTTGAAGAAGGATTAATTTGTGAGGTAAAAGCTTCGAAACTTCCCCTCTTAGCAGCCTTAACAGCTCTTTTAAAACACGCGTTAGACTTTTTGTAGTTGATAAGGTTAGTGTCGGACATAGAATTTTTGAAAACCTTCCAATACTTATTTTTCTGGTCACGAAGATATTTAAGATCGGCGTTCCACCAAATTGGAAAGTCCTTAGCAAGCTTCTTTTTAGATTGGGGTATCGATTTGTTGGCTGCAGAGCGTATGATTTTGGTAATAGAGGCACTTTCTTGATTGATATTGTCGATTGGCGAGCTTTTTATATTTTTTGTGATCTCTGCTTGAAATACATCCCACTTAGCGAAGTCTGTTTTGAATATGGGGCGGTGGTTATATTTGATAGGGTGGAGGTTGGTTTGAACAGTGATAGAGATGGGGAAATGGTCGCTGCCTTTCAGATCAGTGGAAATATCCCATTTAATTCTGGGAGAAATTTGAGGGGAAGCTAAAGACAAGTCGACGTGAGTTAATGTTGAATGGGTTGAAAATGAGTTGGGGATCCATTATTTAATAACACCAAGTGATGATTTTATATGAAATTTTCAATTATTGATCCTCTGGCATTAGATTTTCGTGAGCCCCACAGATGGTTCCAGGCTTAAAGTCGCCAGTCCACAAAATGGGGGTGGGTAATTGCTGAAATAATTTTCTTAAGTCGGTTTCACTGAAAACTTGCTGGGGGTGGATGTATGTACTTGCTATACCAAATGTGGGTAATTGCTGAAATAATTTTCTTAAGTCGGTTTCACTGAAAACTTGCTGGGGGTGGATGTATGTACTTGCTATACCAAATGGCAAGTTCAGATTTAATTTTAGTGCTATGGTTGATAGAGATGAAGTTATATTTATAACTTCATGTGGAATGTATCTTTTTATTAGGATACCAACACCTTGTTTGTTAGTTTGGATGTTATTTAAGTTAGAGAAATAGCCTAAGTACTGTTTGGGATAAAACGGATTGGATATTGGTGTTAGTGGGATATGTGTCTCTTGCATACATATTACGTCTGGGCTTTTCTCTTTGATAAGCTTTATAAATCTAAAATCAAGTATTTTAAGAAATATATTAATAAAGTGAATTAGATAATAATTGAATTGACTGCCGAACGTTAAAAAAAAACCCAAAGGAGGTTACCCCTCGCAGTATGGGAAAGGGTTTCTACAGTCATTATGGCATAGAAGACGCCCTCACAGACTTTTATTAGTAAATGATTACCCTTCAGAGACTATTGAACTAGATTTTAATATTGATGGACTACCATTGTGCAAAGGTTCAAATAAATAAGTTTGGCCTATTTTATGTAGTGTCCCTGGATATCGTGAAGTGCTTTTAGTAGGCGTGTACGAAGGCTATTCTAAACCAAAAAACTCAGATGAGTTTTTATCAGAGTTCATAGATGAGCTTCATAATTTAATTGGAAGTGGATTTCAATACAAAAACAAGTTTTTTACAATAAAACCTAGATGTTTCGTAATGGATGCACCAGCAAGATCGTTTGTGTTGGGGATTAAAGGTCACACTGGTTTCTTTTCATGCACGAGGTGTTTGCAACGGCTTATATTCCCCAATATTGAATGTTCCTCCTTACGAAATGATACTTCGTTCAGGAATAGGTTTCAGCCAGAGCATCACATCTTGCAAGAGTTACGTTCTTTGCAAACAAAATTTGAAAAATTCGAAGAAACTAATACAAAAATGATAAATAGTTTGACCGAAGAAATCGTTGCGTTAAAAACCGAAGTCAAGCAGCAAAGAAATATGCGTGAGAAGGATGATACGTCTCTAACACCTTCCTTGCCTTTCATGGATGTTAAGGACTTTATTGATTTTGACACGAAGCTGCTTTTGAACGACAAAATAACATCTCATCTGGTAGGTCGATTTTCTTTTACTAAATGCTCATAATTATGAATAAATTTGTATATTTGGAACATATTTAATTTTAGAAAAATATCATATATAGAGTTGGAGGAAAGGATTTCCCTTGATTCCTAAGAATGGCATTGAAATCCTTTATATCGGATGCTATGGCCGTTAATTTAACTTGGCGTGGAACAAATGACAAACCCAGTATCCAACGCTTTACAACATTTGCACTAAGAAAAAGTAATATTTCACATAAAACTATAACTATAAAGAAATCAATTAATTCTATTTTCCTATAGATGCCTGTCATTCCAAATATTCGAACTCGACTGATATGGATATTAATAAAGTGTGTCAACAGCACATACTTCACGCCCGAGACAGAGTACAAAACAAAAAACAAACAAACAATTAATGAACTGAAAAATTAAAAAAATCTTATTTCTAATATTCACATGAATTAATTATTTATTTTTTTTTGTAATACATTTTTGAATTGAAATAAATATAAAAAATTTAAAATCGAAAACTTCTACAAGTCACTAATACGTAACGTCCGCGAGGAACAACTTCTTAATAAGGAAGTGACTTCCACGATGAAAAAAATGTATCGCAGACGTTAAATTGTAACTTCTTGAAGTCACTTATAAGTGACTTTTGCGATAGAAAATGTCAAGAATGATAGAGAAAGAGATTACGCAATGCGCATGTTTGCTTTCTGTCAGTTGTTTTTGCTGACGTCACGATTGACTTGTCGTTTTTCGCCCGCGCTTCTAAATTGTGTTTTAAATTCTGGTTTTGAATTTGATTGTGACAATGTGAATTTTTTAAAATGCGTTGCGCTGTGTTCGGTTGTGCCAATAACAATAGTAAAAATAGTGCTACGAAGTGGAGATTTTTTCATTTCCCTAAGGATAAAACTTTATTAAAAAAATGGGTTCCTTTTTGTCGTCAAACGGACGAAATCAACATTAAAAATGCGTGCATATGTGAAGTGCACTTCGCGCCAGAAGACTTCGAAAGGAATTTGCAGTTTGAAATAAGGGAATAATAGCATTTTGATTAAAATTTTTTTACTTTTATAAACCAAACACTTGTAGGTTTATGTTCGCGGAATCCAACCAAGTTGCTACCTAGCGCTTTTCCCACATTAACCACAGCTTCTGCAGAGTCTAATGAACGGCAGAAAAGGATGGAGTCTCGTTCCAGAAAAGAGTTGTTGAGCAGCTGCCGCTGCTGACATAGTTCAAGCCGACGAGGTTGGAGCGGCACCTGAAAACGCAGAGGTCGTCATCGATGAGAAAGACGAAAAAATACTGCATTTGGAAGCAGAAATGTAAGTCCTAATTGATATCGATGAGGTATAATTTACTTACATAAGTATGTGTATTTCTTATTCTTTTTAGACAAAGAATAAGTGCAACAGCGAGCAGTTGGCAGAAATTAAACGCCTTAAGATTTCAATTAAGACTGTGGAATTTCACCGGAGTAATTTGCAGCAAAAACTTAGTTGCATTTTCACCATCGGCCAGGTAAGTGCCTCCATTCTGAGATGTATGTTACAAGATATATTAAAGATCCTTACATGTAGATTGAAAAATTAAGAGATGGAAACAAAAGGCGAAACTGGAAAGGAGAAGACATTGCTAAGTCGATCACACTGTACTCAACGAGTCCGAAAGCGTATAAACTCTTGAGAAGAAACAACTTTCCTCTACCAGGTGTGCGCACTCTCCAATGGTGGTCCAAAAAAAATTGATGTTGCTCCAGGTGTGATAGAGCCAGTAATAAAATTGGCAGCAACTGAGCTAGCACAGGCGCAAAAAGTTTGTGTACTCCGTTTTGATGAGATGAAAATACGAAGGACTTATTGCTACGACAGATCAACAGACTCCACATTGCCTCCTGTTAACTACGTTCAGATGGCAATGATAAGAGGTAACTCCACTCGTTAATTTACATGAAATAAATTTATTTCTACAATATTTTGTGTTTTTTTAGGTTTGATAAGTAAATGAAAACAGCCTGTATTCTACGAATACGACTGCAAAATGACAAAAGAGATATTGTTCGAAATTTTGTCAAACGTGAAGAAATGCGAATACAGTGTTGTTGCTATTGTAAGCGATTTGGGTGGAGCAAATAGAGCGTTATATAGTGATCTAGAGATAAATGTGGAAAAGCCTTCGTACATTCATTAAACAATTAAAAAATTACGATAAAATAATTTTAATTATGTTATTATTATTTTTTTTTCTTTAGGTTCTCATACAACGGAGACAAGATGTGGTTTTTGCTGATGTCCCCCACCTAATAAAACTTCAAAGAAATCATTTTATTGATAATGGATTCACTATTAATGGAACAGTTGTCAGAAAGGATATAATTCTGAAGCTACTTTCACTTACATCCAACGAGCTTTCCATCACCCATAAAATTTCGCAAAAACATTTGAGTGTAACAGGAGCGGAGAGACAGAAGGTTAAACTAGCCACAAAATTGTTTTCCCACACAATTGGCTCAAGCTATAATTCGAGCGGCTAGTTTAAGATTACTAAGCGACGAGAATTGGGATGAATGTTATCGGCTTTTTAAAATTGTAAGCAGAATGTAAAATATTAAATGTTCATCTATATAAATAAAAATGAATTGTTGTTCGTTAGTCTGATTAAAACTCGAGAACGGCTGGGCCGATTGAGCTGATTTTGGTTTTAAAATGTTTGTCGTAGTCCAGGGTAGGTCTAAAAGGCGAGAAATAATCGAATAATTGCCGGGAAAACTCTAAAAACAGCCCTTTTCTATTTCCCAGACAAAAGTGACGTGATGTCATATCACATGAAATGATATCACATCACATTGCATAAATACCCATCATATACAGGGTGGCGCAAAAGTAATTCTACTACAGAACGTGCTATAAATTTTGCAATTGACCTCTAATGTCAGTTCTGTTTTGACAATTGTGTAGTAAACACATGCGAAATACACGTAAATAAACAATGGTACGCAGCACTGTTTCAGAACTCGGGTTATTGGTTACTATTTATTTGACCAATAATCGGTCGGTGACTTTGGCACAACGTCAATTTATTCGCAGATTTCCTGGCAGTCCGACGCCTACTGGTGAAACACTGCGACGTTGAGCCGCTCATATTGCTGCTGTTGCCGAGGATGTCATGGAAGCGCCGTCGACATCGACCAGACGACGTGTCACGCAAATGGGTAT
The DNA here is from genome assembly GCA_027475135.1 of Bactrocera correcta. Taxonomy (NCBI): domain Eukaryota; kingdom Metazoa; phylum Arthropoda; class Insecta; order Diptera; family Tephritidae; genus Bactrocera; species Bactrocera correcta. The sequence continues at coordinate 17,827,801 of CM050322.1, read as the reverse complement.
CAGTCGACTGTGTTTACACCGAATTTTGGTACAAGATTTGAAGATTTCTCCGTACAAAGTCCAGACGATTCATCAGCTGTTAGCTGCTGACCGCCAATCGCGTCCAACATACGCTCAAGCCATCTTTAATCACCACTAAGAAGAAGATGATTTTTCATCAAAAATAATCATGAGTGATGAGGCCCATTTCCATCGTAGCGGATACATTAATAGGCAAAATTTACGCTTCTGGGGTACTGAAAATCCGCGTGTAACCCAAGAAGAGCTATTACACCCGTTAAACGTCACTGTATGGTGTGCTGTTTTCGCTGGAGGAGTCATAGGACCTTTTTTCTTCAAAGACGTCATAGGCCAAACGGTTACTGTGAGTGGTGAGCGCTACAGAGCAATGATCAACGAGTTTTTTTTTGCCGCAACTTGATGAATTGGACAAGACGGTGTGACGGCACACACTGCACATGCCACAACCGATATGCTGAAGGAATTGCACTGGCCCGCAAGATCGCCTGATTTGACCGCTCAAGACTTCTATTTGTGGGGCTTTTTGAAGTAGCGGGTTTATGTCAAAAACCTCATACTCTTGCAGCTCTTAAAGACAATATTCGTCAAGAATGTGACGACCTATCGCCGGAAGTTCTGGCCAAAGTGATGGAAAATGCCATAAAAATGGTTAGAATGACAATCATTCTCGACTTGATGTAAAAAAATTTAAAAGACCAAATAAAAATAATCCACAAGCAGAGTCAAAGTTTTTAATTTTTAAAAAAAATTACAGCCAAAAAATACCGGAAGGTTATTTTTGCGCCACATATATATAAAAATAAGTTGAGCTATAGCTGACTAAACCGTTATATGATATAGAGAAAATCATTTTTAATAGACTTACGAGCGTAAATTTCCAAAAACTGACTTTCCCATATCACTTTTTTTGATTTTTTTTGTTTTGTTTTCTAATTAATTTATTTGTAAATTATTTGAATCGTTCAATTTGCGTCAATTGTTTTCATTATTTCGGCTATTCAAAAGGTGAATTGCTGAAAATTATTCAGTGAAAGCTTTATGGGTCTTTCACGATGCCACGAGCAGATCGCGCTAATATTGGCAGCCCAAAACACATGCACGAGTACTCGCAGAATGCGATTATATACCTGTACGTGCGGAATTATGGAGGGCGGATTTATTTGTTATATTCCCTTGCAATGCACAATGACCATAGATTTCGGAATTTTTGAATCGTAATCAATCAGCAAGATCATCACGATTTCACAGCACAATTTTTCAAACAACAGCTATGATGTTTGATGGACTTTATTTTGAAGCATCGTATGTATATATGGCACTGAAAATAATACAAATATAGGTATATTATCAGATATATGTATTTCGTTTATTTAATTGAACATTATTCTAAATTATAAAGCACAAAAACTCATATAAATTGCTTCAAAAAAATAAAAAAATTAAAAAAACAAAAAATTCACTATTCGGACACTTTTGCACTGTTTGCTGTTTGTTTGTTGAAACCAATTAACGTTGCCAATTTAATATTTTGTCCAAAGGCCTTTATTTCTAATTACGCTTTCAATACGTTTTGGCATACTCTCCACCAACTTTTGGATGATATCACGGTCGAGAGCTCGCCATTCATGTTGTATTCTCTCCCAAAGCTCGTCAACATTTTTTGGTGGGTTTTCATATGCTCCCAGCCTTCTTTTCACAATAGCCCATAAATTTTCTATAGGATTCAGGTCTGGGCTTTGTGCAGGCCATTCCATTGTCCCAAAAGTTTGGTCTTGTAGCCATCTTTTAACTATTTTGGCTGTGTGCTTCGGATCGCCGTCTTGCTGAAAAACAACTTCTTCAGTTGGATAAGCACTCTCGTCAACAAATTCTGGTAAATTTGTTTGTAGAATATTTAGGTAATCCTCCTTCTTCATTATACCTTGGATTCTCACCAAAGGTCCAATGTTCCACCAAGTAAAACATCCCCACACCATTATACTGCCGCCACCATGTTTCATCGTTTCCTTCACATGGTACTTTTGGATGCGCTCCTGCGGCCTATGCCAATAGTATTCTTTTCCATCAGACTGGTATCGGTTGACTTTAGTTTCGTCGCTCCAAATAACCCGTTTCCAGTCATCTACTGTCCAATTTTTGTGGGTTTTACAGAAATGAAGGCGTCTTTTCACATTTCTATCGGAAAGTGCTGGCTTTTTCTTTTTCACACTGGCTACTAAACCAATTCTATTTAATGCGCGTCTCACCGTCCAGGAACTGACATCCTTACCAATACTTTTTGCAGCATTTTTCGGGGTCTTGGTATCCTTATTATGTAGCAAACGTTCAATCTGCCGGGCATCACCATCAGAAAGTAGTCTTGGTCGACCCCCTTGGTTATTATTGCAAGCTACATTTCGTCGTTTTTTTATATCATTTACCGTGGATTTACTTAAATTTAATTTTTCAGCAATTTTACGGCATGAATAATTATTTTGCAACAAATTTATCACATTGTTTTCTATATCAGTTGGCGTTTTTCTCATTTTTGAAGATCTTCTAACTTTTTATTTAAAAATCATGTTAATCACTTCACAGGTCAAACAATAATGCACAAATAGAGCAAAAAAAGCTTGATAACGGGACAACAAACAAAAAAAAAAACTAACGGGATAAATACCGTTACATTTTAACAAAGCAATATCGTGATAATGTTTATTTCTTGTACTGTGCAAAAGTGTCCGAATAGTGAATTTTTTGTTTTTTTAATTTTTTTATTTTTTTGAAGCAATTTATATGAGTTTTTGTGCTTTATAATTTAGAATAATGTTCAATTAAATAAACGAAATACATATATCTGATAATATACCTATATTTGTATTATTTTCATTACCTTAATTCCTTAGTGCAAAACATCCGGACAGTTTTGCTTCCCACTGTACATTTGTGTTTGCGGCAAACATGGAAATTCTTACATTTGTTTAAAGATACGTTGGCTCCAGATGATTCGGACCATATACTTAAATCAGCTAATATATTAGTAAAATCTTGTTTAACAAGGTTAAGGTCATTTAGTTTAGAGACCAATAATAAATCATCAGCATAGCATATATAAAAAATATTTTTATACTTATCAATTATGTGACAAACTTCATTGAATGCAGCAGTAAACAAAATGACAGATAGCGGGGAACCTTGGGGAATACCATTATGTAAAGAGAAATAATCCGAAAAGGTGTTATTTACTTTGGAAACAAATCTGCGATTAGTGAGAAAAGACTGGATGATTTTAAGGATTTTTCCACCAAGGTTCCATTTTACCAACTGACGTAAAACTACATGAGCTCCCACGCGGTCAAAGGCTTTCTCGAAGTCTATACTTAGCACGGAAAGGTGGTTTCTATTGGAAAGAGCAGTAGAAGCATAGCTTTCGAAGAGGAGCAAGGCATCAATGGTGCTATGCCCCTCTTTAAAAGCCACTTGCTGCGGACTAATGGAGTTATTGTTTATGGCATACCACGAAATACGATGAGCTATAATTTTTTCGAAAAGTTTACCTAAACAGCTAAGCAGTGAAATGGGTCTGAAACCTGAAGCTTCTGTTGCAGGACTACTTGACTTAGGAATGGGGATAATAATAGCGTTTTTCCAGGTTTGGGGGTAAATGCCTTTATTTAGAATGTTGTTGTATAACTTAATTAATCTGGCCATCAAACATGAAGGTAGATGTTGCAACATGGGATACGATATTCTGTCGGCACCCGGGGTTTTGCCTGAGAAAGAGGATAGTGTAGCTTGTAGTTCAATATGTTCTATATTGCAATCTGTGATGTTAGACAACGTATAAGGGGAAGTACTGAGATATTTGTTTTTGTCTGAAATGAAAGTGGCATGAAAGTTTGAGTCCTGCGAGTATTCTGACCAGTATGCTGCGAAGTAGTTAGATAGCTGTTTTGCGTTGACGATAGGCCCATTAGCATTACTTATGGAGATCAACTGGGATTGTGGGTATATTCCAGATAATTTTTTAATATCGGACCATGCTTTTTTCGGGTTTGTTTTATGATTGATAGATTCCGAGAATTTATTTAAGCTGTCCCTTTTAGATTGTTTTGTTTTCCTACGAAACATCGCGTTAGCCTTTTTATACATAATTAAATTTTGGTTTGATCTTGTCCGTTTATATTCCGACCAATAAAAGCGCTTTACATTTCTTAATTGTGATAGCTCAGGAGACCAGTACGGCACAGTTTTAGTAAAGATTTTATTACTGGATTGTGGAATGGAAAGGTGAGCAGAAGTCCGAATAATTTTTGTAATTGTGGCAACTTCTTTGTTGATATTGTCCGAATAGGGGTATTTTTCGCAAAGGTCGCTGGCAGTATGTTGAAACTTTTCCCAGTTCGCTATATCTGTTAGGAACTTTGGAATGGGTTGGGCCTTAAAGACTGACGGAGTGCGTAAAATAGTAAGAATAGGGAAGTGGTCGCTGCCGTGGAGGTGGGGAAGGGTATTCCTAGTTAGTTTAGGGGCGATGTTGGAGGAACATAATGTAAGGTCAACAGTGGTAAAAGTTTTGTGTGTGGAAAAGTGAGTCGGTTTGTTGTCGTTAAGTAAAGTGAGGTTTTCTGAAAATATCATATCTTCTCTGATAGCACCTCGATTGTTGCAAAGAGTTGATCCCCAAAGGGGACTCCAGGCGTTAAAGTCCCCAACTATAACGAATGAAGTAGAAACTGATCGCAAAATGTTTCTAAGTTCGCTGCATGTGAAGTTTTGTAGAGGTAGTATATAGAGGGCCACGATAGTAAATTTGAAAGATAGTGAAACTTCTATTGCAATTGTGGCAATATTTGAAGTAATGGGAACTTGTCTATGGGGTATCGATTTTTTTATCAAAACTGCAATGCCTTGCTTGTTAGTTTTGTTTTGAGGCAAGTTGTAAAAATAGCTTTGGTACTGATGGGGCGAAGCTGCTGACTTATCAGCAGTAATATTAGTCTCTTGGAGACAGACAACGCTTGGCGAATATTCTTTCAACAGAAGTTCTAGTTGCGTGTAATTGTTGAGGTAACCGTGCATATTCCACAGTAGGATCTTAAACATTGAGAGCGGGAGAGGGATTGTCACAAAATTAATATGCTATGATAACAAATATGTATGTATGTTAATAATTGCATTCGTCTATAGACATAAATTGCTCTTTCGGGTTGTTTTCGTTATGATGAGGTATAGTTTGGTTTAAAGAGAGATTGACAATTGAGGTGTCAGCTGTCTCTTTCATGGAAGCGTCTGCTTCTGTTTTGTTTTGGTAAGCGTTAGCTTGCGAAATGATGTTTGCGAGAGTAGATTCGAGATTGAAGGGCGTGTGTAATAGAGTCTGCGGAAGAGGTGTAAAAGAGGAAACTAAGGCATTGTTAGGTTGTTGATTGTTGTTGTTTTGTGGTGAGTGGTTAGGTAAAGAAGAATTTATTTGAGGTGGGTTAACAGTAGAAATTTCAGATGAAGTAGTAATCGGTGATTTGTTTAATGAGATGGGTGGTGAGATTAGAGATTTGGAGCTTTGAGTAGGGTTATTGTTTGATTTTTGTGCTTCTTTAGCTGCCTCGGCGAAAGAGGAGTTAAGCATCGATGGTGTTTGTGCTTTGTAAAGCTTAAGTGCTTCGCGCATGGAACATTTGTTTTGGCATTTTATTTTAAGTATTTCTTTCGTTTGCATGTATTTCGGGCACGCGTTGGCAGTTGATGGGTGGTTACCAGAGCAGTTTGCACAGAGCGTGCGAGAGCATGGGGGAGGATGGGGGGGAAGATTGCATGACATGCATACGGGCGCATTTTTGCAGTGTTTGGCGGTATGACCAAGCCGTTGACAAGTTTTGCACCGCATTGGGTTAGGGTAGTAGGGTTTCACTTTAGCGCTACGCCAAGAAACGTCAACTTTATCTGGTAGCTCGAACAGATCAAAAATAAGTAGCACAACTCCAGTGAATTGTGAAACTCCTTCCGCAGTTTTCGAAAATTTGTACACTCCGACTACGCCTTGGTTACTCATATTTTCAATTATTTCTTTTCACTGACATTGTTTAGGCAGGGTGCATAGATTGTACCTTTTACGCTATTAAGATTGTCATGATATTTTACAACAATTTCGCACACACCATGTAGCTTTTTAGTTGAAATGAACCTTTGGGCAATTTGGTTGTTTTTCACAAGCAGTAGCAGATTGCCAGCACGTAATTCAGAAATCGAAATAATTTCTTTACTAATAGCTTCTAATGCTTTATGTACGGCGAAACAAGAATAATTAGAGATAGGTTTCGTTGAATCGGAAGCACTAACAATAATAAATTTAGGGTTTTCTTTCCTAGACTGAGGCAAGTCGGGAAAATTAAGGGGCGTGTACGAGGGTTTCTTTCTTTTTGGATGGGATTCCGAGGCAAGCAAAGCAAACCTGTTATTCCCGAGGTTGGGTGGCCCGGGGGCCATGATTATTATATCTACACACTCGATTCACTTGTTTAGAAAACACTTGTAGGAAAAACGATATGGGGTATAATAATAAAACAGAGATTTACTAAGCAAACACGTGCACGTAAGACGGATGTGTACTGTGCGAAATACGCAAAAGATGAGCCGAAACACGTCTACACAGAGCGAGCTTTAGTCGATGACTGAAAAAATTACGTGATATTATACATGAAATGCGTCATCGAAGAAATAGCTACGCAAAAAGCAAGGCCAACCAGTAGATTGACATCCAGGTGTGTTTTCAACTAATACCTTAGGACGAATTTACACAATCCACCCGAAAAACGCCGATTGTTTCTACCTTTCGTTGCTATTGATAAATGTACGCGGTTCAATTTCAATTGAGTCATTGCGTATTGTGAATGGTGTTTACAACTTTTTGAGAAGCATGCCATCAGTTACAATTGCTGGAACATGATAATCAATGGAATCAAACGATGGACGATCGCCATGATCATTTAGGCACATCAGCCTTCAAATTGGCGTCAATTATGGGATACGAATAAAAATGACATTGCCGAGGACACTTTAAATCGTTTTCGATCGTTACTTAATCGATCTAACTGAAGAAGAAATCATTAGTAATTTATCTGACCAAGGTTTTGTAGGAGTATACAAATTCTCCAAAAACCTAGATGAAAAACCAAAACATACCGGAGTCTGTCTCCTTACTTTTGACAAGTATCAACTTCCCAACCACATTGATGTCACGTGGCATTCAGTCAAGGTTAGACCTTATTTCCCTAACCCCATGCAATTCAAAAACTGCGGCAAATTAAATCACACACCGAAAAGCTGCAAAAACCCAAAAATTTGTGAACATTACAATCCTTAGAATGAAATACCGATGAAGTTTTGAACTGATGCTCCAAAATATTTCAAAATATTTTCAACAAAGAAATTATTTTGTCTTCTGCTGCGTACATTTATTCTTCAGGCGATATCGGAGAGTTATCGGTCGTATTCAAAATTTCATTGATCGCTGTTATTTTTCAATGAATCTCGTTCATTCTTTAATGAAGCCACAATTTCGACAAAGCGACTTTGCACAACATCCTGCTGCCGTCATAACAAAATCTTATCCTTTGTCATTACGAAATTAAACCGTTATACTAACTGCTTCTTGATTCATGTACAGGAAACTGAACGAATCAAGAGGAATTTAAAATTGTGCGATAAAGAAAATAGGCGTGGTTTTTGTCCGATTTCGTCCATGTAACATTAGAATGTAAAAGGAATGACTTTATATGTTATTTTTCTGTGGTGGTTCTGTGGCTGTCAGCAGGAGAAGAGAACTGCTCGTATGATGCGTACTCCGATATAGTACTAACCGCGGGCGTCCTCAAGCTTAACGGTTGATTATGTATTCCTTATTTCGTTTTGCGTTGTATTCGTTTGAGCGTAGCTTGTAAGCCAGGCGCAGCTGACTTGCTGACATGATGTTGCCATGTTGTAATAAACATTGCCATGTAATATTATAGTACAAGTATAAGATGATAAGTTGAAATCGCATTCAGATGGGTGGTATGATGGCGACGAAAGTCGAGATGTCACAGGTTCAGATGACTCTGGTGAAGTTAATGTAAGCGTAGTATTGTTGTCATAGTCGTTATGCTGCTCATTCTGGTTGAGCTTATCGTCGGGAAGTACATAAACAGGCATTAGTCGATCGATCAAAACAGTAGTGTTTTCGCCTTTGACGTTTCCGATGAAATATTTTTCATGCTTTGAAATGACTCGGTGAGGTCCTTCATAAGGTGAAGTGAATGCGTGGTGTGGAGCGTCGCGACGAATAAAAACATATGAACATGTAGATAGTTCTTTTGAAAATTAATGTTTTCCTCTGACCGTGTCGGACGATGGGTTGTGGTGCAAGGTCCGCGAAGTAATTTCTCAAGCGTAATGCCAAATTGGATGGTGGCAAACCAGATCATGGTAAACGAATTGGCTCTCCATAAACGAGATCGGCAGGAGTTCCGTCAAGATCTTCCTTCCAAGCGGCGCGAATTCCAAGGAGAACGATGGGTGGCATGTCGACCCATGAGCTGTTTTCATGACAACGAATGGCATCCTTCAAGTGACGGTGAAGAAGTTCCACCATTCCATTCGACTGCGGATGGAAAGTGGTGGTATTTATATGTTTACTGCCGAGGTGACGAGCGAGAGCGTTAAAGAGTTGGCTCTTAAACTGTGTTCCTTGGTCCGTTGTGATTTCTAATGGTACACCGTAGGGGCATATCCATCCAGCAAAAAGTGTGCGGGCAACACATTCGGCGTCGATACTTTCGATGGGAAATGCCTCTGGAAACCTGGTGAAACGATCGATGATTGTCAAGCAGTAGAGATACTCCTTTGAAGGTACGTATGGACCAATGATGTCCACATGGATATGTTCGAAACGTCTTGTGCGGCTTGGAAAGTTTTGGATTGGTGATAAAACGTGGCGTGATACCTTATTTCGTTGGTAAGCTAGGCATGTTCGGGCCCACAAACGGCAGTCGCGGTTAATGCTGGGCCAAACGTATCGTTGCGTTAACAATTTGGCGGAAGCTCGTGCTGCCGGATGACTAATGCTGTGGGGATTTTCTTCCTCAGCGCGATAGGAACATATGGACGAATAATATCGGTCGAAACGTCGCAGTACATTGGTTTATTGCTGCCTGGAATGTTGACAGGTCGCAAGTTTAGTGAATCGTGATGTTCCCTTTGTATTCTTTGCTGAAGTTCCTCGTCTCAGCTTGTGCTTGTGCAAGTTCGTTTGAAGATACTGCCATTGAAATTTCTTCGATGCGAGAAAGATCATCTGCGACGATGTTGTCTTTTCCGGCTATAAGTTGGATATCGGTTGTAAACTGGCTGATGAAATCTAGGCGGTGGAATTGCCAGGGTGTCGCTCGATCGGGGTGAGAAAAAGCATGTAGCAAAGGTTTGTGATCCGTGAATATCGTGATGTGTCGTGCTTCGAACATATAACGAAATTTTCGTAAAGCTGCGTAGATAGTTCAATGTCGTACGGACAGTGTTTTCTAAGAGCAGGTTGAAGCTTTTGGTTGAAGAATGCCAATGGTTCCCAGTGTTGTCCTCGCCGTTGTTGGAGGACGGCGCCGGTAGCATATTCTGAGGCATCAGTAAATATTGCCCAAGGGAGCGTTGTATCAGGGTATGCTAATATTGTTGCTTTACGGATCTCTTCTTTGCATTGAACGAACGCCGCATCTCCTTCTGGTGTCCAGGCGACCGGATGAGAACCTTTTGTTGAAGTTCCTTTAATGTACTCGTGCTGGGGTGTCTGTAACTTAGCAGCGTTTTTAAGAAATGTACAATAAAAATTGATCATGCCAAGAAAATCACGCAGTTTTCGGATCGGTCGTGGAAAGTTAATTATCGCGTCTACTTTACCACAAAGAGGTAAGATTCCTTTGGCTGAAATGCGGTGTCCCAAAAAGTTCACTTCGGACTGACCGAAACGGCACTTACACCATACTTAGTGAGTCGTTCGAAAAGTAAGCGAAGATGACTGTTGAAAATACTGTTTTGCCGGTTAGATTGGCAGTAAAATCTTCCAGAACACGAACAGGATATCGGTCTGGCAATGTACGGGCGTTAAGTCGTCGATAATCTCTACAAGGTTGCCATTCGCCAGTCTTCTTTGGAACCAGATGGAGCGGAGATGACCAGGAGCTTTTCGAACGTTGAGCGATTCCTAGTTGCAACATTTTCTCGAAATCTGTTATGAAAAGGCGGTTTGATTCGCGTTAGGAGCCGTTAACCGCCAAAACCGGTCCAACGGTAGGTTTCCCTGAAATGAGCACGGCGATCGGCAACGTTTTGCTTTATTGCCGAAATTTTGGTGGTACCAGCATGTGTCGTTGTTCAATGCTGGTGAAGATGTGTGCGCAAGAAAACGCTGACGAGAACGGGTGCGAGATATGCTCTGCCGCTTAAAACTGGAAGCTATCTCGTTAATCGAAACTTCGAGACTTTGTGAGGAAGCGTAGTGGTATTGCTTAATTTCATCGAAAATTCCGGCGAGATGAAATTGTCCCTCGAGTTGGGCGAACCATGAGGCTGGCCGTTCGGAATTGAAGAGCGGACATCGTATAGAAACACGTTGGAGTGGCGTTATACTATCTGCCACTTGCACGTTTGCGCTATCTGGCATAGCGATTTAGAAAAAAAAAGATGAGGAGAAAAGTTGTATGTGCTGCTCTCGAGGTTGTACTGATCAGCACTGCGGGAAAACTCCAGTGGTCCTCCAATCGGTCGCATGTGTGAGCAGCCACATGCGCAGATGAGCACAAAAACCAATACACAAAGTGCACTGTAGTCAAAAAGTGTTTGCGTAGTTTTAATTAATAAACGAGGTGCACTGTAGCCGAAATAGTTAACAAATTTTTAAATTATATTAATGAATCGCGGTGGAACTATCAATCACGTCGGGGTCACCAGCTGTAGTGGTTATAAAATGATGTGCTCACGGTGGCTGTCAGCAGAAGAGAACTGCTCGTAGGATGCGTAGTCCTATATAGTACTAACCGCGGGCGTCCTCAAGCCTAACGGTTGATTATGTATTCCTTGTTTCGTTTTGTGTTGTATTCGTTTGAGCGTAGCTTGTAAGCCAGGCGCAGCTGACTTGCTGACATGATGTTGCCATGTTGTAATAAACGTTGCAATGTAGTATTATAGTACAAATATGTTGTGGCTCGTCCCACATTTTTGTACTAAGGAATCCAAATACCAAGTTTCATCGAAATATATCAATTTTTACTCAAGTTGCAGCTCGCAGGGATAGACGGACGGACGGACAGACAGTCAAAAGGATTTCGACTTTTCTTGTCACCCTGATCATTTATATATACACAACCCTACATCTATCTCGTCTAATTTTAAGTGGTACGTACAAACATTAGGTGAACAAAACTATTATACTGTGCAGCACCAGATTGCAAGAGGATAAAAATTTAATTGTAGGCTCAAGAAATTTTGTCCTCTATATGTTAATCCTGTGTTAATCTGTGGTGTGACTGTGGGTTTTTTCCTCTTAGATGGCAATATGCACATTCACACTCATTTATGTAGCTAAAATAGATCTTAAAAATAGTATATAAGCAATGGAAATAGTAAATTAAAATCAGAATGAAATAGTCTTCAGTGTCTATCAATTTAAGGTAATATAATATTGTATAATTCGTCATCGTGTTGTCATATAAGCAAAAAACATATATTTTTGATTGGTTGTTGTTTTAATATTCCTTAGGCCAAGTTTTTCAGAATGATCCACAAAACATTCCCAGCATACTTAATTTTATTTAAAAAAAATCGATCCGCTCTAAAGTATATACATGTAAACATACGAGTACACATATTAATATGGACGTTTGAAGTAATACATAAAGATCCATGTTTGAGCAATGTAATTGACAATGTATGTATGTATGTAAATGTTCCCTGCGACCCACCGAAATAATAAGCTATATATAGGATTATCAACTGAATTCGAACATTTTATTCTTATCGTCCTTTCATTATATATAAGTACAATAGTTTTTCTACATTACGTAATGATCAATTTTTAAGAAGTAACATAAATTTTGCTGACCAAGTTACAGCGGTCTCCTGGGGAGGCGGCTTAACTTCCGTAAATGATTATGTGCTGAATGTTTTGTCACACAAAGCTTTTATTACTTAATTCTAGGGTCAAACCACGTCAAGTAGGCCATGAAAAATTCGAAAAATCTCCTATGTTTTAAAATTAGCAGTTCATTAGGAAGGGGACCAGACGCATACGCCGTAAAAATATTTATAATACGAGTATAGCACGGACATTTTTCTTTGGGTTCACAAAATTTCATCGATTTATGTTCAGTTGAGAAATAATTTTACAATTTTGCTATTTTTAAAGTTTTTCTAAATTTCAACCTTCAATAACTGTTAATACCCAACAAAGTTTTTTGTCTACCTTACCGCTGGTGGGGGGATTTCAAAAATGTCTTTAGTTGAGCTGAGAATATTTCATTCTGATTTTATTTCGTTTTTGTCTAGCTTATATACAATTTTTAAAACTATCTTTAATAACTAAATATATGTGTATGTGTGTATGTTTTTATGTATTGCAGCATATTTTTTATTGCTGCTTGACATGGGGTTGATTTCAAGTGTACATTTTAATACATGTGTGTGTGTGTATGTTTAATGTTATCTGTTCTGTAAATTTATGACTTGTGTCCCCAAGTATTTTTATTATTATTAGATGCATTGCATGTAAATGCATTATGTATATATGTATGTATGTATGTATATTAATAGATATTTATATTTAGAAGAATTTCGGCTTTGCTGGTAAGTAAACATGTTCAATGATATTTGAACAATAACTTTAACACAAAAATTAATTTAGACGAAATATTTATATCACGGGGTATGCGTACAAATTTCAAAATCGGAGATTTTTCGAATTTTTCATGGCCCACTTGAGGTGGTTTGACCCTCTAGCAACAATGTCGGTGATATTTATTATTCTAATTGAACTTCATCAGCTAGACGCATTCTATTTCAGTAACAATTTTCTATGCCCAGTGTTGCGGCGGCAATTGATAGAAAAGAAACACGAATATATTAGGTTGTCAAATATCTCACACTTCGTTGATGACTCGTTAGAAACTACAGGAGCTCGGATTGAAGGTTTTATCACATCCACCGTATAGCCCGGACATGTTTTCGTCCATCCGGACAACATGACCTAGCCAGCCAAGCCGCTGTCTTTAAATTCGCTGAACTACGAGGAATGTTCAAAAAGTAACGCGAATCGTAACTGACAGTTTTCTTCGATTGCAGGGGCGTGGTGCATCATGAGTTCTTGCTACAGGGAAGAACGGACAATAAGGAATATTACCTGCAAGTTATGCGCAATTTGCGCGAAGCAATCCGCCAGAAACGCCCGGATTTGTGGAAGAACAAAAATTGGCTTTTGCACCACGATAACGCCCCTGATCACACACATCGTTGCTTGTGCGCGACTTTTTGGCCAAAAACAACACACTAATGATGCCGCAGCCACCGTATTCCCCAGATCTGGCCCCCTGTGACTTTTTCTTGTTCCCTAAACTGAAGAGGCCCATGAAAGGACGACGTTACGCTTCTCTTGACGAGATAAAGAAGGCATCGAAAAAGGAGCTGAAGAAGATAAAAAAAATGATTTTGTGAAGTGCTTCGAAGATTGGAAAAACCGTTGGCACAATTGTATAATATCTCATGGGGATTACTTTGAAGGGGACAAAATAAAAATTCATGAATAAATAAATAATTTTTGAAAAGACACAAAATTCGCGATACTTTTTGAACACACCTCGTATGTCAACGTTGTCGTATATCTCGTCGTATATCTTCGTTCCATCGAATGCCATTCCGTGGCCAATGCGCAAAGGACCATAAATCTTTCGTAGCACTTTTCTCTCGAAAACTCGCAACGTCGACTCATCGGTTGTTGTCATAGTCCAAGCCTCTGCACCATATAGCAAGACGGGAATTATGAGCGACTTATAGAGTTTAGTTTTCGTTTGTCGAGAGAGGACTTTGTTTCTCAATTGCCTACTCAGTCCGAAGTAGCACCTGTTGACAAGAGTTATCTTGCGTTAGATTTCCCGGCTGACATTGTTGGTGGTGTTTACGCTAGTTTTAAGATAGATGAAATTATCTACAACTTCAAAGTTATGACTGTCAACAGTGACGTGAGTGCCAAGTCGCGAGTGATTCACCTTGTCTGAAACATCGTTTGGTATTGAACGGCTCGGAGAGGTCCTTCCCGATTCTGACAAAGCTTTGGGTGTTCCCCAACGTCAGTTTACACAGCCGTATTAGTTTTGCGGGGATACCAAATTCAGACATCGCAGCATAAAGGCAGCTCCTTTACGTGCTGTCGAAAGCAGCTTTGAAATCGACGAAGAGGTGGTGTGTGTCGATTCTCCTTTCACGGGTTCTTTATACGAATTGGCGCACGGTGAATATCTATTCGGCTGTTGATTTGCCAGGTCTAAAGCCACACTGATAAGCTCCAATCAGTTTGTTGATGGAGGGCTTTAATATTTTACACAATGCGCTCGATAGAACCTTACATGCGATGTTGTGGAGGCTAATCCCACGGTAGTTGGCGCGGATTGTGGGGTCTCTTTTTTAAGGATTGGGCGTAGTACACTTAAATTCCAATCGTTGAGCTTTCGTCCGACTATATTTTACAAAGAAGCTGACGCATACTCCTTATCAGTTCTTCGCCGCCGTGTTTGAATAGCTCGGCCGGCAATCCATCGGTCCCCGCCGCTTTGTGGTTTTTCAGGCGGGCAATTGCTATTCAAACTCTTCATGGTCGGGCAATGGAACCTCTGCTCCATCGTTATCGATTGGGGAATCGGGTTCGCCTTCTCCTAGCGTTGTGCGTTCACTGCCATTCAGCAGGCTGGAGAAGTGTTCCCTCCATAATTTAAGTATGCTCTGGGCATCGGTGACTAGATCACCTTTGGGGGTTTTACAAGTGTATGCTCCGGTCTTGAAAACTTCTGTAAGCCGCCGCATTTTTTCGTAGAATTTTCGAGCATTACCCCTGTCGGCCAGCTTATCAAGCTCGTCGTACTCACGCATTTCGGCCTCTTTCTTTTTCTATCTACAAATGTGTCTCGCCTCCCTCTTCAACTTTCGGTCCCATCCATTCCATCCAGCACGTGTTGTGGTCGATCGTAACGTTGCGAGGTAGGCAGCCTGTTTTCTTTCCGCTGCGACACGGCACTCCTCGTCGTACCAGCTGTTCTTTGCACTTTCCGAAAACCAATGGTTTCGTTTGCAGCCGTACGTAAGGAGTTTGAAATGCCGTCCCACAGTTCCCTTATACCGAATTGTTGACGAGTGCTCTCAGAGAGCAGGAGTGCAAGCCGAGTAGAAAATCGTTCGGCTGTCTGGTGTGATGCAGCTTCTCGACGTCGAACCTTCCTTGTGTTTGTTGACGTGCGTTTTTTGCTGCACAGAGGCGGGTGCGATGTTAAAACCTCGGAGCGTACGCACATCTAAAACGCTGGAGACGTGTCTTCCATGTATCACAACTTTGATCGATTTTTCTGGATTTTTTAGATCTGGAGACAGCCATGTAGTTTGTTGAATCTTCTTATGCTGGAATATAGTACTACAGATAACCATATTTCGGGCCCCGGCGAAGTCGATCAGCCTCAACCCATTTGGGGATGTTTTCTCGTGGAGGCTGAATTTACCGACCGTAGTGCCAAGGATACCTTCTTTGCCCACCCTGGCGTTAAAGTCGCCAATCACGATTTTGACATCGTGGAAGGCATCTTTTGTCACATCGTCCTTCTCTTCCGTCGGGGCGTGGGTGCAAATCGGCGATATGTTGAAAAACCTCGCTTTGATGCGGATTGTGGCTAGACGTTCATTCCCACCACGATTCCAACACCAAACTTGCGCTCCTTTATATGCCCACTGTAGTAAATGCCACAAGGACCTACTCGTCTTTGTCCCGTCCGTCGCATTTGTTGGACGGAGGTGATGTCAGCCTTTGTTTTTACGAGGACATCAACCAGCTGGGCAGCGGCACCTTCCCAATTAAGGGATCGGATATTCCAGGTGCATGCCCTTAATTCGCAGTCCTTATTTCGTTTGCCATGGTTGTCATCAAAAGCGGGTCTCTCAACCGAGGCTGTTGTTGGTGTTTTACGTGGCGGGTCCCAAACTCAGCGCACAACCCTATGCAGGGATGTTTTGCCTTCTCGCTTTAGCTCGCCTTCAAACGGATACTTGGTCAAAGACCGGAAGTCGTGAGCTGTTTGAGCCATGTGTAAAAGAATCGTTTCTAGCCACTCCCAAGTGAATGGCGATCAGAGAACTTTCCTTACTTGCGTGAACTTCTGCACATGACTCCATCCTCCATGTACACTATTACTGGGCCAATATAGTCAGGACCGGTGTACGAGAGAGCGCCAACGTATGGTGATAAACGATCAACTGGTAATTGGCCCATGACAGGAAGCCTTGGAATAACTGTTGCACTTTTGCAGAACTGACATTCAGTTCTCACAGATTTATGAAGGCCCCGAACGTTTGATATCCAATATTTAGCTCGGATTGCACAGATAATAGCTACCTTATTTTGATGATAAAATGTTTCATGAAAATGGCGAACTATTAGTCGTGACAATGGATGATTCTTTGGTAAAATTACTGGGCTTCTTGTGCAAACAGGTAGATACAGAGCGTTATCAATTCGTCCTCCAAGACATGGTAGTCCCCTATCGTTAATGATAGGTGTTAGTGCACATAATGGACTGTTTTGGGAGCTGCTTACTATTCTTTAATAGATAAAGTTCGTCCGCGAAAACGGCTTTTTAAACCAGTCAAACTACTAGTTCTTCTGTTTCTTACATGAACTTAGCTGGTACATTTAACAATGTGCGCTGAATTTCGGTATTCTGTTTATCAAATCATGAAATCTTCAAACGGCGAATCGGACCCAACTCATAATTTTGAGAAATATGTAAAAAATGAGAATATTTCGTGAATGATATGACATTTTCAAGAGTGTATATAGTGAAAAGTGGTTTCTCGATGTCAATTTCATTTGTAGAAAGATCTGGGAGTACAGGCCAATTTTCTTCACTCTGCTTTTAAAACTGTGGTCCATAATCCACTTTGTATATATAACTGAGAACGTGTAGCATTGCCAGCTGAATTTAACGATCCAGGGACCCATCTCCTTTGCGATATTTCAGACTCATGAAGAATCTCAGAAATCCTATTGCTTACGAATTGTTTATATTAACGGGCATCGGAAGGAATTCACTGAATAACAGTCTAAAATCCGACTAAAAATTTATTGATGCAATATTTGTTGTGTGACTTTCAACAATTCTTTTACGTAGACGTGTTCCGAGTACTGCAGCCTGTAATTCCACGATAGGAATTGACATTGGTTTTAGAGGACTGCAACGAGATTTTGCCGCGTCGAAAGCTATTGTTATTTGGTTATAACATCGTATATGAAAGTACGCGACGGCAGAAAACGCTAACTCACTAGCATCTACTAATATGTGCAATTGTATTTCAGAAGATGGATCTTTAAAAAATGGTCTGTAACATCTAGGTATTCTGAACTCTCTTATGTTTTCAAGAGATTTGGACCACTCGTACCATTTATCGTATATATCGTTGGGTATTGTATCATGCCAACCCAGATTAACTTGCCGTAATCTCTACAACAAAATTTTGGGAATCAAAGTAACATTTGTGAGGAATCCAAATGGATCAAATATCGACATCGTTAAACCCAATAATTCTGTTTTTGTTGGCCGTCGACTGCCATTTAAAACTGATGTCGGTATTCTAGCGAATATTAAATTATAAAAGAATACATTTCGCTTAGCATCCCAGTGCATTCCTAATACCTTATCATTTGTTGATATTGATCGACACATATTCTTTGAGATACACTCAGGCTCGGTGTTTCGGTTAATGGTTTTCAATAAATTTGAGAAGTTCGAAACAAAGCCTCTGAGAACGAATCCTACTTTGCTGAGAATCTCTGTCACCCTTTCCGATACACATGTACCTTCATCAACGGTGGTAAACCTATCCACATAATCGTCAACATAGTGGTGATTAATGTTTGCATCGACTGCCCTCGGATGGTCATTTTGAAATTTGGATGCATTTAAATTCTTCACAAATTTCGCAGAGCAAGGAGAGCAGTCAGACTCAAAAATCATTGCCTTCATAATACGCCATAAAAAACAATGTAAATTAACATATTTTTCTCGTATGTTTATGCAATGGAACATCTCTCTTATATCACCACAAATAGCTATATTCCCTTCACGAAATTTGAATAAAATTTACTGCAATGGTTTCGGTTAATAACTATCAGGACCTTTCCTAAGCATAGAGTTCAAAGAAATTATTAGTAGATATTATTTACTGTCGCGGCTGCATTAAACACCAATCTTGGTTTATTGCCTTTGTTTACACTATAAACCGCGAAATGGGATAAATATCATATTCGCTCGCTATGTATATCAACTTCATCCGAAGTAAGTTTTTTGGCATAACCCTTCCGTAACTCCTTATTTTGTTCTTTAATTAGTTCCTTGTCTTTATTAACTTCTTTAAATTTCATGCATTGATACAATCGATGATTATCTTTACAAAATATGCATTTTAATTTTTCTTCAGATACGGTTAGCACTGTTTTTGGTGATCTATTACATTAACGTGATGGTTGTTCGGAACTGACGTGTTGTGTGTTCAGTTCTGTTGCTATTACAACGTTGTTTGTTGGGTATGGTTTATTTATTGCAAACGTATGACGTGCCCATTCTTACCGTTCATAAATAGGTAGTTTACTTACCAATTCATCGAGCAGTGTTGGGTTTGAAATATCAGGTGCAGCACTGACGTTCTCCAAAAACTCGAATAAATTTGTTACCATTGAATTATAATTGGCATTGAATTATAATTGATTTTTCCACTTGATGGTAGAGATAAGCGATATTGCGATTTTTCGATATCTGTGATTTAAGTGATTGCTATTTTTGAATCACTGTGATTTTATACTGCCATTGCGATCGCAACTAAGTCGAAGTTCAAACGGAGACCTTTTGTTGTTGTTGTAGCGGCAGATTCTGTCGATTTGACAGTATTTGGCGAAAAAAGTCCGGGTCCGTTTCAGTAACGCAGATACAACTATCGTGGAAACAATGGGACCGTTTTGCCGTTATTAGCGTCAAGTTCTCTTTTGGGTCTTGTAACGCGAGTCAAGTTTTTCCGCCTTTATTTTCACTACATTTTCGCAAATGTTGGAGCGATTCGGCAGTCTCGAAGTTCCTGGCTCATTATCAATATCTATTGGAGCTTCCGATTTAGAGGGGGTTTAATTACAGTAGTTGTAGTATGATTTGCTTGTTTCTATTAGTAAAGCATAAGTTAATAACTTTATTAAAAAATGTTAAATTATTACATACATATATATCTTTTGAGCTGGTAGTTCCCCTGTAGGATGCCTATTCTGTTTTCATGATTTTTAAATTTGTTAAAGATGTTCTACTCGTATATGAAATTTTTGATTTGCAAATATTGCATTTTTCATCTAACACTTCAAACATCTGCCATACTTCACTTCTTTTCCTTGATAGATTTCCTGCCATTATTAACAATTATAAGAACATTAGACTCAAAACTCCAAACCGCTATGATGAAAAATAGCATATACGCATATATATGTATACAATACCATGAAGAAAGCTGCTACTTTTCTGCTATTTGCTATTGTGATCGCAAGTAATGTACTATTAAAAAATCACAGTTTCACAAGTTTATTGTGAACTGCTATAGCAATCGCAATTCACAGATTCGAACTGCTATCGAAAATCATAGATTCTAACTGCTATCGCAATCGCAGTTCATAGAAGCGAACTGCTATTAATAAAATTTGATCGCAGTTGCGATATGCGATTTTTCAATCTCAGCGAAAAAATCACCGGTAGTGAAATATCGCTCATCACTACTTGATGGTAACGATCTGACTTTTGTCAGCTGGCTGCGTATCAGTAGTTCAGGTCATCCATAATGAAACTGTAACGAAGATATTACCGCATTCACACTTGAGGGGTGAATTAATAGTGGGCATCACCTTTTAGAGCTTTCTGTAAGCACAGTGAGTTCTCTACATTACTGTATGCCAACATGTTTGTTTTCTCTTTGAAGGCGATAATATCAGCAAAATTTACAATCGGCAAAAAGTTACCTGCGGTGACATTCAAATGAGGCGTAATAGGTTGCTGGTGGGCTGATGTAGGGTTGTAGTTGGGATTTGTATAAGCATTAGAACGGGTGAAAAATACGTCAGCAGCGTTGACGTTAGAATTCGGTGGGGCAAGAACAGCGGCGTTGGCAAAGCTCATGTGTGGCAATGAGTAGGCAAAATTATAGGCTGTCTTTGTATCGGCACACATTGGCTTAACAGGTGCGGCAGCACTGACTTCAAAAGAGTCGGCAAGTGACACAGCAATCTTGGTATCGACGGCGGCAGATGTCACGGCGATTGTTTGTTTCAGAGATAGCCTCTCCTTTTCGGAGGCTTCTGAAGATAGTTGCGACTGACGTATTTGTTTTTGTAAATCTGCAACTGCGTTATCTGGTATGACCATTGCACGGTCTCCATCATTATCGCTAACAGAATCATCATTTGAAATCGGCATTTTCGATGGATTCGCGTTATGTGTTTTTTGACTTCTTAAATTGTAGCGTGGCATGCAATAATTTACGATGGCACACGAAAGATAAATATTAAATTAATGTTGCGGCGGCAATTGATAGAAAAGAAACACGAATGTTTTTGTTTTTTTTTTTTTATTTTATAAATAATTCATATAACAAACGGACTTTTATTATATAAATACATAAACGTAGCACTGGCTACGAGGCCTTCAGCTGCCTTGTAATTATAACTAGTTAAAAATTCTATTTGCTAAGGGTTAAACACGAATGTATTAAAACACTTTATTCAAAGAAGCATTTGCAAAGGCGAAAGGGAGGAAGGGTTTTAATATCTGTAAAAAATTGGATTAAATGTACTGTACATACAAATTGATAATTTCTATTACTTATGCGTGATTCCTCCTCGGCTACGTGTAAGAAAGTAAAGCCGGAAGAAGCCATTACATCCTTTACCGTGCGATTCTGTACTGTGATACAGTCTCAAGTCTCTAAATTTGAGATTTTAAGACGATTTTGCTATTCTGTGACAGTCACAAACTTTGTTACATTTCATTATTCGGAGATGTTTTTACACTTGAATGAAAATAAATATGTCGATAACAAATATTAAATTTTCTATACCAAAGTCAAAAAACATAATTATCCATAAAAATATATGTTGACTTTGTTTCATAATATTTACGAAATTTATGTAAAATTGATTTATTTTTAACCTTTTCGTGTTTGAGTTGCTTAGAAAATATAAAAAAATGACAATCGATTAATATCTATTCTGATCTCTATTCAGTATATTCAAAATGGCAGCAAGAGTTCTTTTTAGTTTGTGACCTGCTAACTATCAGGTCTCAAATTGGAGTCAATATTTTGAGATTAACGCTATAGACTGTTAAGTGAATAGTAACAGTCGCAAATTGAGACTTTACCTCAAAATGTCTCAAATATAAATGTTTTGGAGGATGATACTCTATCACTTCGAACTGTGGACGAAGACGCCCAGAAGATGGAAGTTAGTCACCAAACCATCTTAAACCATCTGCAGAAGCCTGGATACACAAAAAAGCCTGATTTTTGGGTGCCATATGATTTGATGCAAAAAAGACTTCTAGAGCAAATCAACGCCTGCGATATGCTGCTGAAATGGAACGAAATCGACCCATTTTTTAAGCGGATGGTGACTGGCGACGAAAAATAGAAGACAACAGACCATACACTTGGTTGATGACTCGTTGGAAACTACGGGAGCTCGGATGGGAGGTTTCATCGCATCCACCGTATAGCCTGGACATAGCGCCAAGTGATTACCACCTGTTCCTATCAATGGCGAACGCCCTTGTTGGTGAAAAGTTGAATTCAAAAGAGGCTTGTGAAAAGTGGCTGTCCGATGTCTTCGCAAATAAGGGGGGGTTGGGGGTTTCTGCGAGGTTGCCGTCAAGATGGAAATAAATTATCGAACGAAACGGCGCGTATTTGAACTAAATCCGATCACAGTAACACTTTTTATAAAGCATTGAATAAAGACCGAAAAAGCGGAAGGGAGAATTTGACAACCTAATACTTAATAAGAAGACTGCAGGAACTGTCTAGAGCAGGGTAAGTGGGAAACAATGGAGCATCTCTTGTCACTTGTCTCGCATTGGCAAGACTACACCGTAAGTATCTGGGGTCATGATACACTGGAGGAGGTATCGACAGTGAGGCCGCAGAGTCTGTTCAACTTCGCGTCAAGCGCAGGCAGCGTAAACGATCCTCTCAGACTTAGCAAGTATTAAGTATTCTCAAATATATGTACTTGAGTAATGCGAAACGTTAATGCAATCAATCCAGATATAATGATTTCATTAATTTTGAATTTCCATCCATTTCAATAAATATGTGAGAAATTTCAACTAAATAAATTGAACAAATTAACAATTTGTATTTCTTATAAATTACATAGCTTAGCGATGAATATGAAATAAATTGGTCTAGACTTTAGTCCAAACCTCATGTCTCTAATATACTGAGACATAATTTATGTTTTTAATATATACCCCTATATTAAATTTATGTCATATGCATATACTAGCATATATCCCATTTGGGTCAATTAGTTCGAATTCAATATATGTAAATGCATGATATTAGTGGAAAATATGGCGAAATTATCACGAATAACCAATGCAGTATGAGATAGTGCATTATTGCATTTCTATGCTCAATAAACTCAGACATAGTAAAAATCGAAGAATTCCCTTTTAGAGCGTTACAAACGACGCGTATCTCAAATACTAATGGATATTTCGACGTGAAATTTAGCATAGATGTCACTAACCAACCTTCATAAAAATAAATTAACCGATTCGAAAAGCACGTGAAGTATAAATTAAAAATTTACCTTTTAATTTGATCACAGTAGTAAAGTCTTGCTGAAAGTATTTCCCCGGCCTTGTTAATTGGAAATTGAGAAAATATATAATGTTCTGGAATTGGCGTTATTTAAATTAATAGTCTTATACAAGTACCTTCCAGAGCGGTTAATGTTGTTATGTTTTCGTTTTCGTTAAGCTCGGTCAATCTGTTTTTTGTTTTATGTACTGATAAAAAGTGGGGAAATATTTTCAGATGTTGATAAAATCTTATATTAAGGAATTTTGAAAACTAATTAAAAAATCGGTATTCGACGAAATTGTCAATTAAAAACAATTATATTCGGTATAATATTAATTTATACCAATGATCATATAAAATACAATACTAACACAATTTCGTTTGCTACTACCGAGGTATTTATTTTAAAAATAACCTAGCTAAGACAAATCATTACTGCAAGAAAAATACCATATAATTACTATGCCATAATTTTTATTAAAATTTAGAATTGTCATGCATTTATTAGAAAAAAAATTGTACACTTAGTTATATAGTTTAATTTCCACTAGAAGGACTTACTGCGATTCAGTTGACTTCAGTTGACTGTTAAATATTGTGACATAACTTTTAGATCTTGATATTGAGAGAGTGACAGGAACCTGTAAAAATAAGAATTATATTTTACGGTATATATATACATATACGGTATTATGTAATATCAGATTATGTTAACTTTGTTTACCAAATAGAAGGCAACACATAAAAGTAACTGATAGAAAACCAAACTTGTAACCAATAATGCTAAAAAATTAAATTTTTCTTTATAACGGTTAAGTTCAAACTCATAAAAGTGCGACTTCCAAACCAAAAAACCTTAACAGTAAAATTTTTTTCAAAATGATAAAACACGTTCAATCATCATCCAAATTTATTTTATCGCCTTTAAAGTAACATCCATTTGAAGCAATGCACATGTGCCAAAGCTTCTTCCAATCTTCAGCTCTCGCATCGAATTTGTTTTGATGTTTTGAATTGAGTCGAAGCTTGTTCCCCGAAGTGG
This sequence comes from Bactrocera correcta, assembly GCA_027475135.1. NCBI lineage: Eukaryota > Metazoa > Arthropoda > Insecta > Diptera > Tephritidae > Bactrocera > Bactrocera correcta. Next base: position 17,803,602 of record CM050322.1, on the reverse strand, counting down.
ATATTTCAGAGTGGAGAATAAGAAAAAGTCACAGGGGGCCATATCAGGTGTTTGCTCAATGATATTTGTTGAATATTTGGCCAAAGATTCATTCACAACGATGGCTTAGTGCGATGGTGCGTGATCATGATGAAAAACCACGAAATGTTTGGTCACAAACTCGGACATTTACGACGGATAGCGTCTCGTAAGTGCCTCAAACACCAAGATAATACTCTTTGTTGACGGTTTGACCACTTCGAACGTATTCATAGTGGACGACACCACGAATATCGAAGAAAACAATAAGCATTACCTTCTTTTTCGATCGGCTTTGGTGTGATTTTTTCGGCTGTGGCACGGCTTCGGGCCGCCATTCGGATAATTGCTGGTTCACAAGTGTGTCATATTCGTAAACCCATGTTTCGTCACCAGCAATTGTGAGTGTGCGATAGTCACATTACAACAAATTTAAGGCTTTTAAAATTGTTTTACATGGGGAGTCCATGCCTACTCCCGTCGTCCGGTTGTCGGTATAATATAGCTATTTCAAAAAACTATAATGATTTTTTTTTTTCAAAATTAAATCTATTAATACAAACCTGAAAAAAAGGCAACAATCCTGTACAAAACATATCACCAATTACCTTAAATATATTTATACTCTTGCAATCAGTTGCTTCAGAGTATTATATTTTTGTTCGACTAACGGTATCATCTAAAACTTATCGATATAGATATAGGGTTATATATATTTATCAGGACGACGAGAAAAGTTGAAATCCGGTTAACTGTCTGCCTGCCCGTCCGTCCGTCCGTGCAAGCTGTAACTTGAATAAAAATTGAGATATCTTGATGAAACAAGTATGCAAGTTTCTTAATTCAAAAAAATTACGAGTAATGGGGAGTAAATATAAGGGCATTGTTCAAAATTACTAAACACACAATAACCTAAAAACCAAATACGCCAGAGACGTAAAAATTTTCCGCCAGGATAGTATAACAAGGTTTTATGGAGCCGCTTTATGTCAACATTTGGTAAATTCCCATATCTCGGAAGCCGACCCTCCTCCTTTCGTAGAACCCCATAAAAACTAGGTGAGACTCGTAAAGTTAATAAAAAATTTAAAAACTCACCAATTATATTTGAAATGTTTAGAATCAATTAACCAAGCTATTGCTGATTTAAGACCTAAACCCTATAAATAAAGGAACGAGTTTCAGAAGAATACACATCACGGGACAAAGAACCCTCAATTTTTGTAACCTGGCCCTTATTCAGATACATGTTTATGGCCATATATGTAAACAATCACAAGATTAGCAACGTGGAAGGATTGTCTTTAATCCAGTCCTGCAATTTGTTAAAACATATGAAGATATTACATTTTAGCAGATGTCATGTTGCAAAATGATCAATATGGAGACATATTTTCTAAACAACTCATTGATATTGATTATGCAATTATGCATTATCTTTCCTGAGAGTTTTTGTAAGTGAAGTCAAACAAAAGCTGCACTCACCCTAAAATGTATTGAAATGTTCTTCAAAATTACTTATTTGATTAAAGAACGAGCTATACTTGCTGCAAAAAGCACTGATTATATTGAATGAAATTTCAAAAATTCAAGATGACATTACTGGCCAAATAACGACACAGAAATCAGTTGATACAGCAAAGCCAATACTGTAATGGCCACCGGATCCGTGAAATATCCACCGGAATTTTTAAACTCGATAGATTTGTCAGGAGTGCCACCTTCCAATCTTCAATCAAGGGTTGAATCTGCAGTTATAATATAAAAAAACTAAATTAATGATTAACGTAATAGAAGTAATCATATTGAAAGGAAAATATAAAAGAGAAGACGTTTTGATACCCCATAGCCCAATAATTTCGACTGAAGTACGGTTCGAGTTTGAATTTCCAGTTTTTTTTGCTTCCGCTATCACTATAAACAAATCCCAGTGACAGTCAATAATTGTTTGTGGTATAAATTCAGAAATCCAAATTTACCGCATGGTAAATTGTATGTTGCCTGTTGCCCCCACAAAACGTCATTGATCGGAAACGTATAAAATGCCATTATTAAGCACTAAATACAAAACTATAATTTGGCTTAGGAAATTTTAGTAGCAAAGATACATTTGTAGGCCAAAATTTTTGATCGCGGCTCTCTGGGAGATTTGATGTACATAGCTCCTAAACTATTTAAGGTACCAAAACCAAAGCAGCTCGGGGCTGACTTAAGCACCCTAACCAAAATTGTAAAAATTTATGGAATCGGGTAATAACCCGAGGGCGAGTAAGACGTACTAAACGCGTCACTGCTATAGTCGCTCGGTATGGTAGAATTTGGCAATTCGAATGAACGTTACATGTCAGAGCATGACGCATCAGTCGCATTTACTTCTGTTATGAGTATAACACGCTTTGTAGTGTTCACAGAGATATTTCAAATATTGGCCGATAAATGCTGCATACTTGATTATTAGTACAAAATTTTACCCCGTTATGTTAAGTGCTTTTCGATTTTGGAACAGACAGACAGTCACCCGTATTTTAACTTTTCGTTTGGTCATTTATATATATACATGCAGCCCTACATATATCTCGCTTAGTTAGGTGAACAAAACTAATATACCCTGCAGCAATAGGTTGCATGAATATAAAAATGTTACCAATGAATTCAGTATTAATTATTCGGCGAAACCGAGTATTTTACAATAAAATATGTACCGTATTAACTCAATTAATTTATAACTATATTCTACTTCCCGTCAGCGAATGTTATATTAAAATTATTTTCAAGCAAAATATATCTGGCAATTCGATAGAGCTTTACTGTGGGTGACCCATAGATAATACTACTACTACCATTGATATGATTTCTATTAATTAGATTTTAACTATTAGTTAATGAGATATAGTATTTTTGTGAACCAACTTGTGTTTGTTTACAAAAGCATGGATCATAAAAGCATTTCGTATGTTACAAAAGCATTACTTTTTTAGGGAAATACTGTTAAATCAGTCGGAAATCAACCGTTGAAACGAGATTTGCTAAGTTGAAAGGAGGAAAAATATGCACCGAGGATAATTAAGGCAGTGTACGTCCTAAAGAGCCAAAAGCTCTGTGCAAAGTAGGTGCCTCGCAAGTTTATGATCTAACGAAAACAACAAATTGCTGACTCTAAAGAGTGTTTGTGTGACCTTTAGTCTTAATAAAACCGAATTTCTGCGTCGGTGTGTGACAATAGAAATACGGCTCCATCATTTCACACAGGAGTCCAAACGGTAGGCATTATAGTGGACTGCATGGTGAACCGGTATTCAAGCGCGGAAAGATGAAAAAGTTATGACATCAGTCTTTTGGAATGCACGTGATATAATATTCATCAACTGATTACTGAGTCGGTTATAATCCATTGCACTGTGTATTTGAAAATTAGCCATTATTTGTCGCGAAAAGTAAATAACAAAAATGTTATTGTGGGATATCCATAAGAGATAGACATTTACTGTGGCGGAGACCTTTTCAATGGGTACAACACTTAGCACATTATTTTGATAAATCTCATGGGGTTCCGCCAGCGTTTGCAAACTAAATGGAAATAATGTGATTACAGTATTTAATGGATGTTATTATACATATAAACCTTCCTCTTCAATCACTCTGTCTATTAAAAAATCGCATCAAAATCCGTTGAGTAGTTTTAAAGACTTAAGCATACAAAGGGGCATAGGGACAGAAAAATTCACTTTATTTTATAATACATTATGTATTGGTGAGGTGGTCGAGAACATATGTTTTAGAAATTTTGTAAACATGTTAGTCACATATCCGACATAAGTTTTGTTAGAATAACGAAAATTGTTTTTCGGAAAGGTCGGAAGTGCTCAAAATTCTACGAGAAGACACGGGGACCAACACAAGGTTTCAAGACCGGAACATACTCTTGTCGGGCCCAAAGAGGTGAGCCGGTGGCTATGCAGAGCATACTGAATATATGGAGGGAACACTTCTCCAACCCGCTGAACAGCAGTGAAAGTCTAATACCTGGAGATGTCAAGCTCGATTCCCAAATCGACGAAGATGGAATAGGAATTACGCGCCTGAAGAACAACAAAAGAAAATTGAAGAATATTTGAAATACAAGGACGAAGATGCATGATAGCTAAGCGTGTTCTTGCCAATCCAGAATCTCCATTTGAAGCCCACCATCTATTAACTAATTGGTCCTTATCAGCGTGGACTTAGACCTGAAAAATTTAATGCTGCAATATAAGTTGACGATGAGTAACATCAGAAGTTCCTTCAGGATCGGGAAAAACTTCTTTGAGCCGTTCGATATCAAACGATGTTTCAGACAAGACGAATTCCTATCGTGTGATTTTTTCAGACAGGATAAACAAGCGAATCAAATGGGTCTGACAGTGAACGAGGGCAAGACGAAATTATCTCCTGTTATCAAACAAGCAGTCGTGACACTCGCGAACTGGCTCCATCGTCACTGTTGACAGTCATAACTTCGAAGTTGTAGAAAGTTTTGTCCATCTCGGAACCAGTATTAACAGCAACAACAACGTCAACTTCAAAATCCAACGCAAAATAATTCTATCAACAAGTGCTAGTTCGGACTGAGAGGACAATTGAGAAGTAAAGCCCTCCCTCGATGAGCAAAAACCAACCTCTATAAGTCACTCACTATCCCCGTCCGAGATATGCGCCTATCTCGATATTCGCCTCTTCTAACGCGCAAGTTACCATAAATCTTCCGTAAAAGTTTTCTCTCGAAAACTCGTAAACGCATCAGATGTTGTCATAGTCCATGCCTCTGCACCATATTGACATAGTTTAGCGAATTAAGAGTCACTAATTTTCACACTATCGTAAGAAATGTTAGTTCTGTGTAAATTATATAACTTTATTGGTTTGGAAGATAATTACATTTAACTAATTATGGGACAGAGTCACGCCCAATTGTCAACGATTTTCAAACCACAAGTGCTCCCCCGTAATCTGATTTGTTGTCTAAATTTGAGTACTTTAATTTGTACTTTAATTGCGGCTTAGTAATGGCACTTTATACATACGTTTTCGATCAATGGCGTTTTCGACTGTGGGCGTGGCAGCGGTCTGCCACATTTGTACGGTGTCAAGGAATATGCCTACTAAGTTTAATCAAGAGATCTTAATTTTTACTCAATTTACAGCTTCAAAGGACGGACGTCTCGTCATCTTGATCTTTTATATATACATATGTATAGAGAGAGAATTTTGTATAAATCTCAATTAGTTTTAGGTGGTACATACAACGGTACAAAACTATTATACTCAGTAGTAACATGTTACAAGAGTATTGAAACCAAACCTAGAACAATATAAAATTATGATAATTTTTTTAGAAAAGAGTTGTTAATAAAATATTGTACATATTTTCATCGTTAAATACTGATACTTTTATTTCAATCTACCGGCTAGACAACAGGAAAAAACCACCACAGTCAGGCCTACTTAACCGTAATGGAACAGAATTTTTATAAACAAATTTTTAGCACCAAATAAAGTACTAGTAATTTGTTGGTTTTGAATAGTCGAGTGGGGACTCTACTTTTTAATTGCCTGTCCAGTCCTAAGAGGCAAATGATACTCACAATCCAACACAAGCATTTCTTTGGGAACGGATAGGATATCAAAAGCTTAATTTCTTGATCGATGACGTAGTGTTCCAACAGTTGTATAAATATGTGCATATTGGTTGTTTAAAAAATTCTTTCAATAGTTTCGGTAGTTGTAACTTGCCTACCTACCATATTTTATATATTATGAGTTTATTCCGAATTCTATAAATAACTAATTTCAAAAGTATTCAGATTATATTTAATTAAATTTTTTTATGTACAGAGATTTTAATGAAATATTGTAAATTTTTCATCACTAACTGAAACGAAAGTAAAATTTGTTATATACAAAATGTATACCTATATTATAGGAAACATCGGCTCTATTATTACCTCTTCATTTACTATATCTTACAATGACAAATTTTATTTTTTTGTCCAAAAGAATTAATATGACATGTTATATCAAATTCTGTTAAAATAGTTATTTATTCCAGTCCACTCATTGTAAAATTGATCTATATTTAAGATAGTATAATTTGATTTTTTGTTAACAGCATTTAACATCATTCTATAGCCAAAAGTGAAAAAAGTTATAAGTTATTATTTGTTTTGCGCAACCCGTTTTGTTCTGTCGCCACCCTGATTCACCAGAAATTACTGTGAATGGTCACTTTCGGTGCTCCCTATACCATGGTAGAAAATACCAAACACTCGAAAGTTTATTTACTTATTATAAACTGTTTTATATACTTTGAATATACATATTTTTAACTACAGTGAATGATGACATGCACATAATAAATTTGTTCATAACTAAATGTCAGCTTAATCACACACGGCTTGGAATGATATTGGTTTGAAACAAACATATTTTTATACTAGTAATACAGAAAACTGAGTAAAAATCAAAAAAAAAAAAAACGCAACTTTATTCCTTAGAACTGAACAATCTAATCAAGCTTCTCAGCAACAAATTCAAAGAATTTACAAATCTCAGACATATCTAACTAATTTAAGAAACGAAGACTAAATAAAAGGTAAAGACTATTCCCTTTAGAAAATTGTAAAAATATTAAGAAACTAATTTTGCATCACCCTCCTTTTAGAAAATCCAACATATCATTGGAAGCGGAAGTTTTTTTTAGTGAAACCAGCTAAAACATTTTGTAAATTCGCGTTCCATGATGCCTTACCGCAGTTAGAGGCTTAGCAATATAAAAGTAAAATTCAAACACAGAAGTTGTAAATTTTATTAAAACTAAATGAAACTAAATTATTATGATACAAAACCCTGGGAAAAACGCTTATGTAGCCTCGTCATATTGACTAATAGCATGGTTGCCTAAACTATTTGAAGCCATTATCAGAAGTCTTGAAAACATAGTTTATAAAAATACCAATTCAAGTCAAATCGCATAAATGCTGAAACAAATTACATAACAAGCTGAACTGGAAGGAGCACACGAAAAACCAAATTTCAGAACTCAACTTAAAATATAACAAAATAAGGTAAATGTCGATAAGAAATATCCGTTAAGAGTACTAAATATAAACGCTTAATACGCGTGAAAATGAGCGACGGAGGAGGGATATTTAACCAATTCGTATTTAGCCCTACTGATAGCACAAATTTGTGGAATCTACACAAATTACGGCATTTCGACGCAGAATATTTTGAATTGTCATCGCAACTTCTGATTACATTCCAATAGTCTTGTACCAATGACAAAACAACTTTAAAAAACCTTAGGGAAGGTACAAAAATTGTAGTAATACTACATGCACAATGGAAACAGAAAAATTTGAATGAGTGCCCTATACGTGTGTGAGGCAAAAGTCCACTGCACCGAAGAAAATCGTAAATACTCTCAAAGAAAACGTGAAGGAAATAAAATCTTTAAAAAGTAGTATAGAGATATCAATTACGGTTTAAAAAAGTGATCATTTAGGAGAAATCGATAATAGGGATTAAAAGAAAAACGCAGTTTGATTGTTTGTTTATATACTATATTTGTTAAACGAATTGATTTTATTATGTCATACATTGTCAAACGTGAAAATCAGTTTTTACAGCAATAAAGCAGTTTTGTTTTAATTCATATAAATTGCAATATGATTTATTTTTGCAATTTCATTGATGCCAACCATTACATCAAGCGTACCAATTTCTTACAACCACATATCGCGCAGAAGAGTGCTTGCTATTGAATCGCTAACGTATTGTCTTACCATTCAGATTTCGGTAAGGTGTCACAAGTATAGTTATAACGCCACCCCAAGAAGCCAAGATCGCCATTCCAAGCTACAAATAAAACCATCGTGACACAGCTCTGACCCAGTGCTGGATTAAGCCAGCGCGGGCCTGTAGTAAATTCTGTTAAGGGGCCCTTGGTTTGGTACAGGTTCTAAAGTTTGGGGATTAAATAAAACAAAATTACAAATAAAGTTTTCTGTATTTATTATGGGCAAATTTAGAGATAATACTTTCAATATCGCAACTAAACTGCTCTATATTCAACAAAGTGAGATGATTAAGACGTTCTTTGCCCATCGTGTTTCTTAATTAATTTTTAATGCATTTTATTTACATTGAATAAAAGATTATAATATTGCTGTTCCAGAGGCTCCTGTTTCTTGCTGTCATTAACAGTAGCCACATCTGTTTTCAGCAACTCTGCGAACTGCACTAATTCATCTAGGCGGCGAATATGCTCCAAATCATGTTCGTACGTTGTCAATAATGACAATAAACACCTTAAACTCGAAACGTTGTCCAGGTGTTTGATTTTCAACAAAGTCATCGAGTGTAGGAGTGCCGCGGTCGTACTTTGTATTTCGCTTGATTCGTTTTGATGTCTGTTGCCGGTATTCTTCACAGTAGGTCAGATCTTTGGCTCTTACCTCAAAAACCTCTGAAAAAAGTGGACCGCATTGCTTGGACGTAGCCATAAAATGATTCGTAAGGGCGTACCCCTTATTAAGATCTTGATCAGACGATAGCAGCGAAGTACTAGTCGCTTGCAAGCGTTCTAGAATTTCGTTCCACGTAATTGTCATTATTCCCTTTTCTAACTTGTTCATCGTTGAAAGTAGTCGGTAAGCTTTATTACGGTACTCCGCTTCTTGATCCATGTTATTGAAAATGTCTTCCAATAGTAGTGGACTGACCACCAATTGTCCGATAACCGTTTGCTGTTCGGAATGTTTGAAATAGAATCTTTAAGTGCCTTCGTAAGACGACCCCATTGATAGGTAGAAGCGGAAAAAAATTTATAGAGGTTTTCATAAAAAAGAAAAGTAATGCTTTTGGACAGCAGTCTACAGAGCACTTTGCAACCAAATTTAATGAATGTGCAAGACAGGGAATGTATTCTACATACTTATTTATTTTCTTAATTTGGGCTTGTAAGCTGATGTATTTCCCACTCATGTTGCTGGAATTATTGTAGCTTTGCCCACGACAATCTTTGATATTAATGTCACTCTCACTCAAGAATTCTAGTAAACTTTGAGCGACTTATTCAGCAGTATGACCTTCCATGTCCAAGAACTTAACAAATCTTTCCACTGGACCAGATGGCAGAACATAGCGTACTATCACAGTCGGTGGGCCTACATGCTATATATCTGGAGTAGTTTGCCCTGTTAAGAGATCAGCGTTCCCTTGGAAAAACAAATAACTAGATAGAATATCTTAATTACTGTGTTTTATGATCTAAAATAATGTTTTTTTTTATAATATGGAAGGTCACAAGAATGCCGCTAAAAAATTATTTTCAATAAAAATATTGTAGAAATTTTATAATTATACTTATTTTCTTTCGACGGCCATGAAGCATAAAAAAATTAGTGATATTCCATAGGGATTTTCTTTTTATTTTAAAAATTTTATGAAAATATTTATTTAATTAATAAAAATTCACAATAGCGGTATTCGGCAGAAATTAAACTTTACTTTGATATAAAAACAAGAAAAAACGTTAACTTCGGCTGCACCGAAGCTAATATACCCTTCACAGGTGGATTTCTTTTAGTAACTATGTGTCCAGTTTGTATGGAAGCTATATGCTATAGTAATCCATATCAAATTTCGTGAAGATACCACGTCAAATGCGAAAGATTTCCTTACAAGCCCTTGATTCCGATTGTTCGGTTTGTATGGCAACTATCTGCTATAGTAAGCCGATCTGAACAATATCTTCCGATATTACATTTTTTCTATGAATAATAACTCACACCAAATTTCGTGAATATATCTTGTCCAATGCAAAAGTTTTCCATACAAGAACTTTTTTCCGATCAGGGTATAGTTAATGGATATTAGTAAAAAACTAAAAACCTGGACGCTTGAAGAGTAGAAATGTACCTAGTATGGATACTAGTATAAATATATCAATTATAATATTCATAATTAAATATTAGATCATTAAAGTTAAGAAGTTCGTAAAATGCCTACTTATTTTTACGATTTAACGTGACGAAATCGGGTTTTAGATTTTTAGGTGGAAGTGAAGCATAGCCTAAGCGATTCGCGTTTAAAGCATGCAACGATATTTTACGCTCCATTTAAATTGATATCAACTACGGTCAGTTTTAGCGCAGGACCCAGCGATTCCCGGGGCCCGTAGCATTTCCTACTCTTGCTACGTGGCTAATCCGGCACTGCTCTGACCTACGAGCTTTTACAGCCCTGAACATCATGTTGTAAATAATACTCGTATTTTAATGGAACCATGAGTAATTTGAATATGTACCATGCAACAAATTAGCTTAGAGTCTTAGTATTGATAGTACTATAATCACTCTTCATGTTACAAAATAGTACCCATTCGTTATGTGGTTTCAATAATCTGACATGAGTGCTTTCAATACAACCCGCGCCTCCAGGTGCATCAAACCAAATTCAAATTAAAGAAACTCGGGTATGCGTTACCCCTAAATATTTTACACTAATTTGAAACATTAAGAATGTTTTATTACGTATTCAAATATTTAAAATTAAAAAATTATTATTATTATCGTAAACATTAAATTTGTATAGTTTTGTGTAAAATGTTACTTATTGTATCAAAATATTATTCAATGTTTAAAATATTATCAAAAGTATTTATAAAATATTTAAGTATCGGTTTATAAAATCTATGTATTTTATGCAACAGTGAAGTGTCAAAATTCGTTTCAACTGACATCGAAGATATTTATTCACAACATTTTTGTGCAAATGAGCATCCTCCCCCGGCCTCAACACACACACCATATTACCACACCACATCGATTAACACTTACATCACTAACACGCAACATTCACCACACCACACCACATCGATTAACACTTACATCACTAACACGCAACATTCACCACACCACATCACATCGATTAAAGCTTACATCCTACACGAGAGCAGCACACCGACACCTACACACACACGTACATCGCCCACAGTCATACCATCCTATTTAGCGCCAACGGGGATAAAGAAGGATCGATGAGCAGATTCAAGTTCAGTTCGTTTGCGACATAATCAGCGATCGGTCGACTCTATCCGCCGCTCTCCCGTTTGCGAAACCAATCACATAGACATACATATACATATATATATCACCCAGAACGCGTTTATATAATTATTTTTCCCTTTTTTTAACATAATTCGCTTAAATAAAGCCCAAATCCTGTTCTATTATTGAGTGCGCTTTTTCGAATATTTTAGTGAAGTGGAGAATCAATATAAAAGGTGAGTGCACTTGTTCTACATGGTCCTTCGAGCCATACAGAAAGGCACAGTGGTAAAAAAAAACTAAAAAAAAGTTAAGTGCAGTGACACAAAATACGAAATTAAACTTGGTGACAAAAAAAAAAATAATAATAATTTCAAGAAAATATATACATATATACACAATATAAAAGCATTCAGGTAAAGATCGTGGTACAACAAAAAAAAAAAAGTGAAAGTGCAGTCACCTAACCAAAATAAGCAAAGTGCAGTGAAGAATATTCAAGTGCAAAAACAAAAGGAAAAAACGAAACAGTGACAACTAATACAAACCCCCCAACGTCAAAAACAACACAATAATTCAACATTTTCTAATGCTACGAACAAAATAAAAACGGGAGCGAAACTTGAAAAATCATTTTAAATTAATATATGTACATATAATAAAATTAAAATTAAAAGAAACAACAACACAGCGGAACAGGAGCGATCAGCGACTCAGCAACAGAACAAACAACGGAAAGCTAAAACCGACCCGATTCTGCCGAACTGGCATACATCCCCCCAAAACCCTTGATGAAAATACAAGTGAGTGTATCCATTCCTCATTGATTTTTATCATTTTATATAATATATGTATATATGTATGTATCGTTGCGCCAACGGCCAACAGCATAAAACCGATACCTACTAAATCCGTTTAATAAAAACGGTTAGTGAAAGCTCGGCGGTAAATTGAGTTACCGATATAATCGCATAGCAAAACGGAAAATAATATATATATATACATGTGTATCCGCAATATACATATATATATATAATTAAATAAATTATTATACTTTGCCCTTAATACTTCCTTCGTGTATACAATACACACAATCCACAAAACAATAAAACATATAATATATATTTTTTCAAGTATTTACTTGCTAATTATTCTAGCAATACCGCTACGGCTTAGTAACTGTGAGAGGGATACTTGCAAATGCAATACCGCTTCAGATTATTCAGCCGTGAGAGGGATAATTGCAAATTATATTGACAATACCGCTTCAGCGTATTAAGTTGTGAGAGGGATTGCATCAAAAGTAAGCAAGGGCAGAGAAAAGAATAAAACATAAAAAGAACGAATACAAACATACGTATATACATATCCGCAAACGACATATACATACTTAACCAAATTGTGATACGTATATACATATACTTATATACAAATATATACATTAGCGCTTTCGGCGCAGCGTTCTAACCACGAACTATTATATACATATATTGCCGTAAATATTCAAATTTTTGTATACCTACAACCTGTAGGATACAAGAAAAAAAGTCAAAGGAATTAAATAAACGGTGCGGAAAATCAGCATAATACATACCCTTGTACATACATACATACAAATATTGAAAGTCCAATTTTGGTGATTTCCAAGCATTTTCTTGTTACTTGTCAAACAAGAACAAGCATAATTGCACATTTTTCATTTAACGCATATTATATGCACATAAAATCCACACGTATGTACAAAGGGTATTGACCTAGTGTTCAGAGCGCGCTGATACAACGGCATACTGATAAAACCGTAAAAAATATTTTTCCGATTTAAAAAAAAAAAAAAGCAAGTAAATACGAGAGCACTAAAAGCTATAACGCATTCTTAAATTAAAAGAGCTTAAAAGAGCTTTCGGTTACATATATATTTTAACAATTCAATTTTCGGAAATATTATAATAACTCTTATTTATTGAAAAGAGTTATCGATACCACATTTTTCTATTATAATATAATATACATATATATTATTAACACAAATTTTCTGAATGAGCACAGATTCAAAAGAATCTAAAGCAGAATTCTTAAGAATTCCAAAAATGATTGCTGATGACAAAAGTCCATGTACACCTGCAGAAGCTACACGCTCGAAGCAAGGTGCTACAAAGCAAAAGCGGGGGAAAGACATTTCTTATATTAAGTTCATTTCTGAGAGTGACAGCTTAATTAAATACTGCACTCGATTTGCATCTTCACCGATTCAGGACAACTCTGAATCGGTACTAGAAATAAAAAATAAATCTATTGACAATTTTTGGACACGCCTCCAAGCTGCATACGACGCAATAGTAGAAACTGATGATTCAGATCTACCTGAAAATTTCAAATCTTCGGCTTACGCCAAATACGAAAATTGTTTAAAGACCGCTATGAAGACACAAAAGCAATGATATCAGATCAATTAAAGCTTATTAAGTCAATTTCACCTACTCCCCACAGTAGAGTAGAGTTACCACAATTACAAGCCCAAGAGGCAAGTTCAGCCATTCATCTCAAAGTGCCAGCGTGTGATACGGAAATATTTCATGGAAGTTATTAACAATGGCCGTCCTTCCGGGACATGTTTACAGCCGTGTACATAAACCATCCGAAATTATCACAGGCGCAAAAACTGTATCACCTCCGATACAAAACTAAAGGTCAAGCAGGCGTATTAGTCAAGCAGTTCGCATTGAATGACGATAATTTTAATCTAGCTTGGGAAGCTTTAAGACAAAGATACGAAAATGAGAGAATATTAGTTGACAAGCAAGTAACGATACTTATGAACTTGCCTAAAATTCAAAGAGAAACCAGTGAAGAATTCATGAAACTAGAATCCACTGTTTCAAATTGTTTGTCGGTTCTATCGACACAAAATATTCCCACTCACAATTGGGATCCTATTCTGGTAAACATTTGCACCGCCGCATTACCAGAAAAATCATTACTTTTGTGGGAGCAATCGCTCTCATCAAGAAGAAAATGCCCAACGTGGCAGCAGATGAAAGATTTCTTAACTACTCAATACGAAATTGCGGAAAGGGTAGAAAAAAAAGTAGTCAGAACTAAAAACGTTCAACAAGACTTAAATCGAAGCTTCAATAGACAACAAGCCGGAAGCAACAACAATTTAAACAGAAGCTTTTTCAAAACACAATCGTTCACATCTGAACAAAATAAATTCACGTCATGCGAACTATGTTCTGGAGGGCATAAGTTAAAAGCTTGCGAGAAATTTAAAAAAGTGAATGTCAATGAAAGGAACAACTTTGTCAGGTCAAAAAGACTCTGTACAAACTGCTTGTCCCACTCACACAATCTCAATACTTGCGAAAGCAAATTTAATTGCGTATATTGCCACAAAAGACATCACTCTATGTTACATCTCAATAACTTTCCCAACACATCTCATAGCAGCGCTTTTTCAAAAAAAGCCACGGGTTTAGTTGCCACAGCAACTCCCGAAACAAAAGAAAATTGCCAAGAAACACCATGTTGTTCAAAGGCATTAAAAACTCAAACGCTACACAGCGAAAATCATGGTAGAGTACTACTACCCACAGCAGTTGTCTCCATCGAACATCGAGGAGAACTGTTCAAACTAAGAGCCCTTATAGACCAAGGATCGCAACGATCATTCATAGCGTCTAGGGCACAAAAAAGGCTAAAACTGCCAACAAAACATGCCAACTATGAAATTACGGGAATGGGCGGACGAGTAGTACAAAACTCAAGTAAAATCTGCCCCATTACCCTAATTTCCCCCCAAAGCGGATAAGCGCATTCAAGCAAATGCTATTGTCTTACGGCAACTAACAAACATGCTTCCAGCTATCAAATAAATAGCAAGCATTGGGATAAAATTTCACACCTGACACTGGCAGATCCCAACTGCAACACACCAGCCCAGATAGACATCCTAATAGGCAGCGACCTTATACCGCAAATCATATTAAAATGGTGTTGAAAAAATTTCGAAAACACTACTGGCGCAAAATACCATTTTCGGATGGGTCCTAAGTGGACTAGTTGCGGAACCAGTCACAGCAATGACAACTCAAGTTGATTAAATCTCAAACGAGTACCTCAATTCACAATTGAGAAAGTTTTGGGAGTTAGAAGAACTCCCCCCCATTTCAATTACTACACCAGAAGATCAGTATTGTGAAGACTTTTACAAAGCCACAACTACTCGATCAGCTAATGGTCGGTATGTCGTACGACTACCAATAAAACAACAATTTCCAGACACACTCGCCTTGGGTCACTCTCGCACCTCTGCAATACAGCAGTTTCTATGTATGGAGAAAAACCTACTTAGAAAAGGTGAGCTTAAACAAGTTTATGATGGTGTCGTGGAAGAATATAAGCCCATGTGAAAAAATCATAAGAGGCAAATATTACTCTTTCTACTTGCCACACCATGCAGTAGTAAAGCCTGAGAAGAAAACAACAAAAGTTCGAGTTGTATTCAATGCATCACGATCCACGAGCTCAGGTAATTCCCTAAATGATATTCTATTTACGGGACCCACACTCCAACCAGATTTAATGCTCCTCATATTGAACTGGCGTATATACAAATACGTATTCAATGGGGATGTCGAAAAAATGTATCGACAAATACTGGTTCATAAAGATGATCAAGATTTTCAGCGGATTATTTTCCGAAAATCTGCCAATAGTCCACTACGCGACTTTAAATTGAAAACAGTTTTTAAACTGTGCCCCATATTTAGCCATTCGTACACTACACGAACTGGCAGAAGACACAAAGCCAGAGTTTCCACTGGCAACACAAGTCTTAAAAACGCAAACGTATGTAGACGATATCCTGTCTGGAAGCCACAGTCTTCCACAAGCATACGAGACCTTATCACAGGTAATAAATGCCCTCAATACCGCAGGGTTTCCTTTACAAAAAATTACTGCCAATCACCCAAATATTTTAAAAAATATTCCTAAAGAACCCTTTGTTGGATACTAATTTCCTTATATTTGAAAAGGATAGTACAACAAAAACACTAGGCATCCAATGGAATGCGATATCGGACCAGTTTTCATACACGACTGAGTCCATATCCGCATTATCCGCCATTACAAAACGCCAAATTCTCTCCTCGGTGGCAAAACTTTTTGACCCCGCAGGATGGCTTTCGCCAATTATGATACAAGCGAAAATCTTGATCCAAGAATTATGGCTAGACGGAACCGACTGGGACGAACAAGTGAAACCTCTTCGCTTAGAAAAATGGTCCCAGTTCGCTAATAATTTGATCGACATCTCGAAGATACAAATTCCACGGTGGGTAAACTATTCCCCCGAATACAAAGTGGAACTACAGGGTTTCTGCGACGCCTCTGAAAAGGCATATTGTGCCACTATTTATGTGCGCACACAAAGCGATATTGCAACCACAAGCCACTTATTAGCGGCAAAAGCAAAAGTTGCGCCTCTAAAAACGATAAGTCTACCACGACTTGAACTCTGTGGCGCTCTGCTACTAGCAAAGCTAGCTTCAATGGTGCAGACCCACTTAAATATGGCGAAATACAGATTATATTTATGGTCCGATTCCGAGATAGTTCTAGCCTGGTTAGAAAAACCACCACATGCGTGGAAAACTTATATTTCTAACCGAACATCTGAAATACCTGACCTAGTAGGATCAGCCACTTGGCGTCACGTAGCCAGTGCTGACAATCCTGCTGATCTAGGTACAAGAGGATGCAAGCCTCTGCATCTTGCCACCTCCACCCTCTGGTGGAATGGCCCCCGATGGTTAACAGAATCTCCCGATTCTTGGCCACAATCGCCCATGCGCAACATACTTGCCCCAGAAAGTCGTAAAATCGACATTTATCATGCAACACTGGATGACACTGACATCCTTGAACGCTTTTCATCGTTTCCCCGAGCCCTCCGGGTAGTTGCCTATATTCTCAAGTTTTTAGAGCGGCTCAAACTTAAAGTTAAAGGAGCAACTTATCTCCATTGCGATAAATTGACGCACCAAGACTTACAAAAAGCAAAGGTCGCTCTTATCGCTGCAACCCAAACGCGCTACTTCAGCCGCGATGTAGAATTACTAAGAGAATCGAAGCCTATCGATAAAAAGAGCTCACTCTTAGCCCTTTAAACCCATTTCTAGATTCGAAGGGTTTACTTCGTGCGAATGGTCGGCTTGCTAATTCAAGCCTAACGTACAATGAACGCCACCCTATAATCATACCAGAGAGGTGTCCGTTTGCCACGTTATTTATTAGATATATCCACACACTAATGCTCCATGCCGAACATCGCCTCATGCAACATATGGTCCGCCAAGTGCTGTACATACCCCGACTGAAGCCCCAAATAAAAAAGTGCATTTTCATGTGCAAAATCTGCACTATGCATAAGCAGAAAATGCGATCGCAGATTATGGCAGCACTTCCACCTGAACGCTGCAATTTTGCTCTGCCGTTCACCACTACAGGTGTAGATTTTGCTGGGCCTTTTATGATAAAGGCATCCATGTTAAGGTCTCCTATCCTCATGAAAGGCTACGTGGCTGTTTTTGTCTGTTTCACGACAAAAGCAGTACACCTTGAGCTATGTACCAGTCTGACAACGGAGGCTTTTCTCGCGGCATTTGCTCGCTTCGTCGGAAGACGTGGCTTTCCATCCAAAATCATGAGCGATAATGGCAAAACATTCATTGGAGCTCAACGAGCCACAGAGAAACAGTTTGTCGATTTTTCTAAACAAGTATCACCTGACATCGTACAAAAGTACGCACCCCAAGGTATCAATTGGCAGTTTATCCCCCCAAGCGCTCCACATATGGGTGGCTTATGGGAGTCTGCCGTAAAAAGCTTCAAATCTCATTTTAAAAAGATAGCTGGCAACCACAAATTTAATTACGAAGAATTCACGACGCTCTTAATTAGATTTGAAGCCGTTCTTAATTCACGGCCTCTCGCTGCACTCTCGCAAGATCCCTCAGACTTTACTGCCCTCACGCCCGGGCATTTTCTTAAAGGAGCGCCCATTCTGGCCACACCTGAGCCAGGCGTGGAGTCGCTTTTCTTATTAAACCGTTGGGAAAGAATTAAAATTCTCCATCATGACTTCAGTCGTCGATGGAAAGATGATTATTTAAAGGACCTCCACAGAAGGTACCGATGGAAAACAACAGGAAATGCGCCTAAGCTTGGAGATTGTGTCTTGATCAATGACGATTGTCTCCCCCCCACCGAATGGCGGCTTGGCCGCATAGAGAAGCTCTACTACGGCTCCGATGGTCATATTCGCGTAGTCGATCTCCGTACACAAACGGGAACGCTAACCAGGCCGGTCGTTAAGCTACGCTTTTTGCCAACCGCGGATAAAACCGAAAAGTAAACCAAAAATAACGTACCGTAACTAATAAACAAAGAAACGAAAAATAAATAATGATAAAATGCTCCAATATCAATAACTAGCAACAAAAACCAAGAAAAGAGAGTCCATCCACATGACGACTCACTCGTGCCACATTTCGTGGCACCAATGCCTATATGAATATGTATGTATGTATATGTTAACTAAAATAAAATCTTTTAACAGATAACAATGGATGCCGAGATGCCAACTGCGCCCACGCCCACAATACGTTCGGCAGTTACTGTTCCCGCCAAAATGCACCCGTCGCAGCGCCGCGAACCACCATCGCCCCCGCAGCTCCCCGAGCAGTTTCAACGGCTCCACAAAACGACACGCGATCAACGGCTCCGGAACCACCTCAACTCGAATGCGTCCTATGTCGCCGTCGTCATCGGTTGCCTCGCTGTGGCATCTTTAAGGGGATGACCCCTCAGCCTCGCCAGCAGATCGCTCAGGCACATGGGCATTGTCTGAACTGTCTGGCGCCCACCCATCGTACGCAGGAGTGCACAACGGGCTACCAGTGCCAAGTGTGCATGGGTCACCACCATACATTGCTACACCGCACCGGCGTACTCGATGGCGGACGTCGTAATGCTCCTCGCAGCCGTAATGCCATCAGAGGACCCCAGCGATCGCAACCACGCAGGCCGGCCTACCCTACGGAGAACTCCCGTTCCTGGCGTCACCGCTCTCCTACACCGAACCGGAGGCGCCAGCCAAGGCCGCAATCGCGTCGTTCCACCGGCCTCAGCAACGTGGTAGCCACGTTACAACGGCTTCAGAGGCTACTAGGCTAGACACTCGCCTAGGGGGGCCAGGATGTACAAATGAGCATCCTCCCCCGACCTCAACACACACACCATATTACCACACCACATCGATTAACACTTACATCACTAACACGCAACATTCACCACACCACACCACATCGATTAACACTTACACCACTAACACGCAACATTCACCACATCACATCACATCGATTAAAGCTTACATCCTACACGAGAGCAGCACACCGACACCTACACACACACGTACATCGCCCACAGTCATACCATCCTATTCAGCGCCAACGGGGATAAAGAAGGATCGATGAGCAGATTCAAGTTCAGTTCGTTTGCGACATAATCAGCGATCGGTCGACTCTATCCGCCGCCCTCCCGTTTGCGAAACCAATCACATAGACATACATATACATATATATATCACCCAGAACGCGTTTATATAATTATTTTTCCCTTTTTTTAACATAATTCGCTTAAATAAAGCCCAAATCCTGTTCTATTATTGAGTGCGCTTTTTCGAATATTTTAATGAAGTGGAGAATCAATATAAAAGGTGAGTGCACTTGTTCTACAATTTTAGATTCTACTTACATATTTCCTATTCACTTTAATTAAGAGTGAAACAACTTGACTTCAATGATGTAAAGTTTTTGTGGGTTACACATAAATAGTGTCCGTTTGTCTGCCTACAAGAATCGGAATTTATATACAACGGGACGCGTGCGCTACTTTATAAAACAGAAAAGTTTAGGATATCAATGATAATCTTTATTCCTATGAAAAAACATTCGATACCAGTATGCATGAAACTCGATTCCTTTATCAAGCAAACGAGGTATGACAATTAAGTAATGAGACTGATTCCATAAAAACCGTATATTTGATTATTATTATCAACTCTGCCATCCCCTTCAAAGTAGTCCCCTTGGGCAGCTATACAGCGAGTCCAGCGCGTTTTTCAGGCATCGTAACATTTCTGAACCACTTCGACTGGGATGTCCGTAATGAACTCAAAATGGGTTCCTTGACCACAGATTTTGTTTTAGGAAACAAAAAAAGTCACAGGTTGACATGTCCGGCGAATAAGGCGACTGTTTCAACACGGCGATCCCTTTAGAGGCCAAATACTGGAACACCCTGAGGGCGGTGTGGCACGGCGCGTTGTGGTGATGAAGGATCCAGTTACGAACGATGTCTGGGCGCAACCTGTTGTCTCGTTTTTGCAATCTTTCGAGTAATTGGCAATAGTAGACTTGATTCACAGTTTTCCCGGTGAAACGAATTCTTTGTGGGCGATTCCACGGCTATCAAAAAGGCAATAATCATCGTTTTCACCTTCTACTTGCTCATGCGAGCTGTTTTCGGGCAGGGGCCGCGCGGGGACAACCATTGTGAGTCTGGGCACGACTAAGAGCACTATCATTATACACTCTTACAATTTTAGCGTACGTTTCCGAAGCTGTTTCGCCCAATCTGGCGCAAAATTTTATCACGACGCGTTGCTCTCGATTTCCATTGATTGATTTTTCCATTTTCGTGACGAGCACTACAAACACACGTCTACTCAACTTGACGCAGCAGGCGAACTAAACAAGTTAGAGCGATGGTACATATATCAATAAAAATTGGAGGGATGCCGGAAAAAGAAAAAGGAATTTTCAAGGTCACAGGTTTACCACCAGCGCGGCAATAAAATCAGTCTCATTACTTAATTGTCAAACCTCGTAAAGCTAGAAGTTCATCAATCGTCGCTTGGCTTGTTGGCATAGGCATGACGTGGCCCCACAAAAATAGTGTAACGGCGTCAAATCGCACGACTGAGGCCATTTCGTGAGATAACACTTCCACCAAAATTTGTTTTCAATAAATCGATTGTGACAAGACTAATAACACATATTTTGCTTATTGACGAAGCCAGTCAGCCAGAAATGAGCCATTTTTAAGTTGTTGCTCAACCCAATTCACGAACATTCGACGATTCTGGTGGACAAGAGGCTTCAGTTCTTGCGTCAATTTGTTCTTTTAAGGGTGCAGGCCAAGATCGTTTCGCAAAATTCGCCACAACGCCTGAGAATGACGTGTGAGAGATTGATTTGATGCTTTCTGAATTGATGCGCTAGCGGCAGCTAAATATTTGACACTACGGTCAGCCGCACTAACTTACACAACACTCTCCACATCAACACACTAATCATGAAGAAAGGCAGCACTGAATCAGTACAACACTCTCCACATTAGCAAGCTAACCAGGAAAAACAAGGGCATCACTGATCCTCTCCACATCCAACGGTTTTTGTTCCTGTTTGAATTTGTACCCAAGGGAAGCTAAAGCTGTGCCGGCACTTGTTCTACGCAGTTCGAAAAGTAACGTACGCCGACACACGCGGGCACCGGTCAGTTCACCTACACCGCAACATAAAAGGAAAAATTTAATTTGTAACATTTGAAGCGAGATTGGAAAGTTTATAGTGAAGAAGGGATTATAACGTTTATACATACTGAATCAGAAATATTGTAAAGCTTATATAGTGAAGAAGAGCTATTGTAAAGAATAAATACGAAGAGATACTGTGAAACTTCTATTGAAACAAAAAAATAAATAAATAAAATAAAATATACTGCAGCGTTCCCGCACCCTAATAATTGGCGAACGGAATGAATGTGGCCCTTCGAGGCGAAAAGAAAGGCACTCTGGCGGAAAACTAAAACGGTTAAACAGTGAACGGTAGAAATTCTTGGCGGTGTGCGGTATTCAAAAAGCAAAAACAAATATATATAGTATAATATATTAAATAAATACCTCTAAAACAACGGAAAAAAAATTTATAAAGTGCGGTAAAACAAAGCAATATATACATTCATTGAAAAAAGAGCAGTTACAATTTTACACAAGAAATAAGAGATTTTCGAAAGAAGTGCAGTGACACAATAAAACAACAAAAATTAAAATTTTACTAAGAAAGGTGAAGTGACAAAGTGCACGCACATATACACATATATTATACGATCAAAAAACAAACGGGCGCGAAACTAACATACTATATAAGGGAAAATCCCTCAATTAAAACGGGCGCGGAAAAAAATTTAACAATAATAATAAAATTAAAAAAAATAAAAGAACAAATACACCAGACCCAACCTGCGAAGACAAGAGGAGGACAGCAACCCCTATATGGAGACCCTTACACACCCCAAAACTTCAGCCAAAGTGAGTCTTATCGATTCCTATTAGTATCTTTAATGTATACATATACATATGTAAAAAGTGATTATGTTGTTTATTATGTAATAGTTAAGTTACAATTAAAATGAAATTGAATTGAAATTTAATTAAATTGAACAATATATGATCCGCTGCGCCAACTGTATTTTACAACCGTGTTCACCAACTCTATTAGTACAACTGTAATCGCCAACTCTCGCTACGCCTTGAGATGTGAAGTTGGTTGCTGCTTGCCAGCATCACGCTGGGTGTTGCCAACATTACATTCGGTCATCCTGCTCGTCATCTGTCTCAGATGACAAATCTTCATCTACCTCAAAATGTGCCCAAAGCTTCATATTATCAACACTAGTTGATGTAACCTTGGGTCCCATAAAATCTGCTGCTTTTTCGACAGAGTACCTGCCATTGCGTTTGATTTCGATGACTCTATAAGGTCCATTAAATTTGTTCGATAACTTTTTATTTGAAAATTGAGTTACTTTTATTGCGACTAAATCTCCTTTTTGGTATTCTGTACTGTGTTTTCGTTTTTTGTCAAAGTTTCTTTTATACGCTTCTTGAGCTTTCTGAATATTTGCTCTGCATTCTTCTCTCATTGATCGACGATCTTCTTGGAATACCTCCAACAATTCTTCTTGGAGTAGTTTTACAATGTCACTAGACATTTCGCTTTTCATCTTTACTCCAAACATAATTTCGTATGGTGTAAATTTTGTTGACGAGTGAACGTGCGCGTTTATAGCTTTTTGTACCATAGCTGCATACTGGTACCACTTCGCTGGATCATTAGCCGACAACTTAGACAACATAGAAAGAATTACTCTATTGACTCTTTCGATTTGTCCATTGCCTCTTGGAACGCCTGTTGTTATTTTTATATGCTCAATTTTATTTTCGTTACAAAATTCATTAAATAAATTTGATAAAAATGCTGCACCTTTATCGCTGATAATACGTTGCGGGTTTCCAAAAATGTTGACCCATGTACTCAAATGCTTTATTACCTCTTGAGTGTCTGTTGTTTTGGTCGGAAATAACCAAACGAATTTAGAAAAGCCATCAACTATTGCAAAAATATACTTATAGTTTTTCGACGTAGAATCTAAGATACCCAAATGATCGACGTGGATAGTTGCCAGTGGGTAGTCACCCTTATCTATGCAATGCAAAAATTCTTCCTGCTTTCCTGCTTTGCGATTGTGTACTATGCACTCAACGCAGTTTGATATGTGCTGCTTTACCTTCTTTTCTAAATGTGCTATGAAAAAATCTTGCTGGATCGCATGCATCGTCTTTTGCGAGTTCATATGACCAAAATTGTGTACGTTTCGTATAATTTCTTTCTCCATATTTCTCAGTACAACCAATAGCTCTTGACCCTTCCATTGTTTATACAACACTCCGTTTTTCATGACGTAATCTGCGTATGGTTTATCGTCGAGAATTGCAGTTATTGCCTTTAAGTGCTCATCATTTTGTTGCGCTTTTTGTATTTGTACTTGTATCTGCGATGTAACAACCATAACCGGATAACGACTTAAGCTGTCAACGTGCTTCATTCTCTCTCCGGATCGATGTTCAATATTAAAGTGGAAATCTTGTAGATACATAAGCCACCGAACCACTTCTCGGGGTACATCTTTTTTCGTGGCAGTCTGCTTAAACGCCGAACAATCGGTAACTAAGTCAAATTGAATTCCCATTAAATAGTGACGCAACCTCTTCGTTGCCAAGTACGCAGCTTTGACTTCGATAAAGTAACTATGTAACCTTTCTTCTTGAGGTGAGGTCTTTCGACTCCAATAAAATACGGGATGCCACTTCCCTTCATGCTCTTGTACTAATGTCGCACCAAACCCATACTTCGAAGCATCTACATGAAGTTGAGTTTTACCATTTTGCTTAAAAATTTTCAAAACAGGCTCTTGTGTAAGAGCTGACTTCAAATCAAGTATTGCTTGTTGCTGCGATGGACCAATCTGAAATTCTGCTTCTTTCTTCAGTAACTGTGTTAATGGCCTAGCTATTATGGCATAGTTTTGAACAAACTTTCTAAAATAACCCGTCAAACCTAAGAAAGCTTGGACGCCTCTGATATTTTTAGGTACAACAAAATTTTTGACAGCTTTGATTTTATCTCTTCCAGGCCATACACAACCATTATGAATTTCATGACCCAAAAAACTAATTTTCTCTTTTAGGAATTTGCATTTGGACCATTTTATTTCCAAACCGAAACTTTGTGCCTTCTGCAGAACCATTTTTACATTCTTCAAACATTCGTCCGCTGTCTGACCAAAAACAACAATATCGTCTACATACAACTCCATGATACCGTCGTTTATCATCTGCCGAAAAATATAGTTTACGTACCGCATGAACACTGCTGGCGAGTTACAAAATCCAAACGGTGCCTTAGCAAATTCAAATAAACCTTCTCTGGTTACAAATGCTGTATATTTCTGACTACTTTCTTCAATTGGTACGTGAAAGAACCCGTTTTTGAGGTCCATAACCGTAAAGAATTTCGCTGATTGCATCTTCTCTAACACTTCGTCGATGATTGGAACAGGAAAACGATCTTTTAATACAGCAGCATTTAATTTACGATAGTCTATACAAACACGATAACTTCCATCTTTTTTCTTTGCAAGAACAACTTTACTGGCTATGTTTGCGTTGGATTCATGAACTATACCAAGTTTTAACCACTCGTTCACTTGACTCTTGACAACGTCACGCTCTGCTGCAGATAATCGGGTCGGACTTTCATTGAAATTAATAAAATCGTCTTTTGGTATTATTTTTAGCTGAATAGGATGTTCAATCGGATTAACTACAGGATTGTATTCATTAATTAATTTATTAACATCATTTCTATATTGCGGTGCAACATCAATTTCTGGCACCTTTTCTATAATATTGTATACGCATTTTAATTCGATCTCTTCTTGTACATTCGTCTTATCGGAGAAAAAGTATCCTTTAGCATTAAACTCTAATTGGAAACGTTGAATGAAATCATATCCAACAATAACTTCGTTGTTTATTTTATGATCAGCTACGACAAGAAATGTATGTTCAGTTTTTATATTATCAACTTCAACTTCTAACGATAACGAACCTTTCGCCGCAATCGCAATATTTCCCAAACCATACAATTTCGCAAAACTTTTTTGAAGGCTGTGATTGCCAAAATGTTTTTCATAAACACATTGCTGCATAAGTGACACATCTGCACCCGTATCTATTAAACACGAGATATACTTGTTGCTAATTCGGATTCGCTTACTTCGTTTATCACTTGTTAGCATGTTCACCGTTCTCTTCTGATATTCACAATTTTTTGCGATGTGACCACTGCCGTTGCATTTAAAGCATTTTGTTTCTGCCTTACATTCTGCACGTATGTGTGTAGATGACCCACAATTGAAACAATGTCTACTTACTGCGCGATTTTCGCCCTCATCGTCTTTAACATTTTGCGCAAGCTTCGTGTAGTTTCTTTTTTGTACCGCGCCACTGCTGCTCTGCTTGTAACTCATTTGTTGTATAATCCCGAAACGCTCTTTTAGTTCTTTAAATGTTTTAGAACTATATAATGGATATTTCAGATCGTCACGCATCTTTATTCCGTCCACAATGTAGCGAATAACTACTTCGTCTTCTATCGACCCGAGTGCTGCCAGCTTTCTCATTTGCAGAATATATTCGTAAAAGTTCTCGTCGTTCTTCTTTTGCCTATGCATTAACTTCTGATGTATGTCAGCACTGTTGAACTTTACGTCGAATTCCTCTTTGAGCGCTTCGCATAAAGAATCGAAGTTCGAAACACTCACTGTTTCTAGGAACAGTTTTGCCGTTCCTCTCATTTTATTCCTCGCGTTTACATATTTTTGCTTTTCGGTAAGCTCATAAGCATCGGCATTCTCGTTGAAATTTTCCAACCACTTTCCAATTGGAATTGTCACGCCATCATATTCTGGAACAACTTTTTCGAATTGGTCGACTGACACGTTTTTCCCTGAGTTCAGCATTTTTAATAACTCTACCAGATCGCTTGAATTTATTCCATTACCACACACGTTCGAATTCTGAATTTCGCCTTTTTCCGCTGTTTTCTCCATTTCGATCAACTTTAATGAAAATGTGTTCTCTGTATCAACTTTTACTAACTCTGGATCAACTTTTTCAGCTTCAAATAAATTTTTTTCTGCTACTTCCTTCTTCTTTTTGCTCGATCTGCATACAGGCATTATTCTTACAACTTATCCGTTCAAAGGCTGAGAGGTTCAACGGTTGAGCTTGAGCGGTTTTTAGGTTGAGCCCCCATGTAAAAAGTGATTATGTTGTTTATTATGTAATAGTTAAGTTACAATTAAAATGAAATTGAATTGAAATTTAATTAAATTGAACAATATATGATCCGCTGCGCCAACTGTATTTTACAACCGTGTTCACCAACTCTATTAGTACAACTGTAATCGCCAACTCTCGCTACGCCTTGAGATGTGAAGTTGGTTGCTGCTTGCCAGCATCACGCTGGGTGTTGCCAACATTACACATATGTATATGCATGTTTGAAGACCATATTGACAATACTGGTTTGAAGTATTTCAAAACGGTTGTGTAAAAAATATAAATCTAGCTAAGCTCATCTTCGTGCAATTACACACACAAAACAAAAAAAAGAGATATACATATGTCTACATACCGGCTAAATACACAACATAATGTTTGCATAGATATTCAATATACATTAACATAGATTACAAGTATATTAACCAGCGCAAAATATAATCGGTAACAACACATTTTGGCATATATTTCGTTTTTTTTTTTTGCGCTCTTCGCATGCTATAAATATACAATATTAAACGGATGCTTATGCATAGATATACGAAGAGCATTTTGCGAATCCACCACAATTAGGGTGAATTCCTACAGACATTCCATTGCGCATGGGTCAACAGCTGTTTTCATCAATTACGCTTCGCGTTACTTTTACCGTCGCAATACATAAGCGGAATTAAAAATTTCATACATACAAATAAAAGTAAATAAATATTTATAATAACATATATTATCTTTAAAATTTATATCAATCTATACACATATATATACATATATAAATAAATAAATATTTACATAGGTACTAATCTGTACATACGCACATAATACATATATTAAAGCCCATATCGGCAACTACCTCTTGTTCTTCGTCATAGAACAAGCAGGATTACATACCAAACTTTTACACATATTACATGAACATAATTGAGCACATATCGTGCATACATAGTGACAAAGTGTATTGACCGTTTTAACGAGTACACAAACAGGGACAGTCAGATAAGTCCGCATATACATAATATTTTTGGAAAGCTCATTTCACGCGCTAACACGTGTTTGATTGGTTGTCGTTTCTTTTAAGTCGTTCGTGAGTTATAGCGTCGCAAACATGGAGCAAAGTAAAGAGAAAATACGGCATATTTTACATACAGTACTACTACGATAAAGGCAAAAATGCATCTCAAGCCGCCAATAAAATTTGTGCAGTTTATGGACCCGATACAGTTTCCATTTCCACCGCACAGCGATGGTTTCAACGTTTTCGTTCTGGTGTAGAGGTGGTCGAGGATGGGCCACGCTCCGGTAGGCCTATCGTCGAAAATTGGTCGAAAGAGACCGGCATAGTAGCAGCCGTAGCATCGGTTAAGAACTGGGCATGAGTCATCAAACCGTTATAAACCATTTCAATAAATTCAATAAATCATTCAATAAAAATACCGCAAGACTTTTTGACAACCTATTATATAAAGTTTTAAACAAACTACATACAACCGAGCGAACGCTAAAACTGAAAAACGCGTATTTATTACTTTTAACAGAAATTAAAGCTCTTATCGACGTGAAAGAGTTTTACGGTTCTCAAATTTTATCTGTTTGTTTTGAATCGAAAGGAAAAATTATTTCACTTTTCATCTAAATCAACACAGATTCAAAGGAATCTAAATCTCATCAATTTCTAAGAAATACCAATAATGATTTCGGATGAAAAAAGTC
This sequence comes from Bactrocera correcta, assembly GCA_027475135.1. Lineage (NCBI taxonomy): Eukaryota > Metazoa > Arthropoda > Insecta > Diptera > Tephritidae > Bactrocera > Bactrocera correcta. The sequence continues at coordinate 17,774,979 of CM050322.1, read as the reverse complement.
CATGTACACCGGCAGAAGCTACACGCTCGAAGCAAGGTGCTGCAAAACAAAAACGGGGTAAAGATATTTCGTATGCTAAATTTTATCAGAGAGTGACAGTTTAATACGACACTGCACTCGATTCTCATCTTCGCTAATTCTAGATAACTCTGAATCGGTACTAGAAATCAAGAATCAAAACATTGACAATTTTTGGACAACGATCTTTCATAGCGTCTGGGCACAAAATAGGCTAAAACTGCCAATAAAACAAGCCAATTATGAAATTACGGGAATGGGCGGAAGAGTAGTACAAAACTCAAATAAAATCTGCCCCATTACCCTAAATTCCTCCCAGGCGGATAAGCGCATTCAAGCAGTTGCAATAGCCTTACCGCAACTCACGAATATGCTACAAAACTATCATATAAATAGCAAGCAATGGAAAAAGGTTACACACCTAAAGCTAGCAGATCCCAACTGCAATACCCCCGCCCAAATAGACCTTCTATTAGGCAGCGACCTTATATCTCAAATTATACTAGAAGGTGTTTAAAAAATTTTAAAAACACTTCTAGCGCAAAATACCATTTTCGGATGGCTCCTAAGTGGACTATGAAACTTTGTTAAGGAAATTTCAAACGAGTACCTCAATTCACAAATGAGAATATTTTGGGAGTTAGAAGACAACAATCACAACACCAGAAGATGAGTATTGTGAAGACTTGTACAAAGCCACAACTACTAGATCAAATGATGGTCGGTATGTCGTACGACTACCACTAAAACAACAATTTCCAGACACACTCGCCTTAGGTCATTCTCGCATCTCTGCAATTCAGCAGTTTCTAAGTATGGAAAAAAACCTACTTAGGGAAAAAGGTGACCTCAAAGAAGATTATGATGGTGTCTTAGAAGAATACCTCAATTTAGATCACATGGAGAGAGTAAGCCCATGCGAAAAAATCATACAAGGCAAATATCACTCATTCCAGTTGCCACAAAGCCTGACAGAAGAACAACAAAAGTTAGAGTTGTCTTTAATGCCTCGAGATCCACTAGCTCGGGGAATTCCCTAAATGATATTCTATTTACGGGACCAACACTCCAACCAGATTTAATGCTCCTCATATTAAACTGGCGTATATTCAAATATTTATTCAACGGGGACGTCGAAAAAATGTATAGACAAATATTCGTACATAAAGACGATCAAGATTTTCAGCGCATTATTTTCCGAAAATCCCCCAATAGTCCACTACGCGACTTCAAGCTAAAAACAGTGCTCTTTGGCATTAACTGTGTCCCACACTTAGCCATTCGAACACTTCATGAATTGGCTGAAAACAACAAGTCAGAAGTTTCTCTGGCAATGCAGGTGTTAAAAATACAAACGTATGTAGACGATATTCTGTCTGGAAGTCACAGTCTTCCACAAGCATACGAATCATTATCTTAGGTAATTCAAGCCCTCAAATCCGCAGGGTTTCCATTAAAAAAGATTACGGCAAATCACCCAAATATATTAATAAACATACCAAAAGAAAATTTGTTGAACACTAATTTCCTCATATTCGAAGAGGAAAGCACCACAAAAACTGTGGGCATCCAATGGAGTGCGATATCGGACCAGTTCTCATACACGACTGGGTCCACATCCGCATTATCCGCCATTACAAAACGCCAAATTCTCTCCTCTGTAGCAAAGCTTTTTGACCCCGCAGGATGGCTATCGCCAATTATGATACAAGCCAAAATCCTGATACAAGAATTATGGCTAGATGGTACCGACTGGGACGAGCAAGTAAAACCACTTCATCTAGAAAATTGGTCCCAGTTCGCGAGTAATCTGAACGATATCTCGCAGATACAAATTCCACGGTGGGTAAACTATTCTCCCGAATACAAAGTGAAACTACACGGCTTCTGTGACGCCCCTGAAAAGGCATATTGTGCCACTATATATGTGCGCACACAAAGCGATACCGCAACCAAAAGCCACTTATTAGTGGCAAAAGCAAAAGTTGCGCCTCTAAAAATGCTAAGTCTACCTCCACTTGAACTCTGTGGTGCAGACTCACTTAGACATGGCGAAATACAAGCTATCTCTCTGGTCCGATTCCGAAATAGTCCTAGCCTGGTTGGAAAAACCACCACACGCATGGAAGACGTATATTTCTAACCGAACGTCTCAAATACTTGACCTAGTGGGATCAGCCACTTGGCGTCACGTAGCCAGTGCTGACAATCCCGCCGATCTCGGTACAAGAGGGTGCAAGCCATTGCACCTTGCCACAAAAGAGCTCACTCTTAGTTCTAAACCCGTTTCTAGACACGAAAGGGCTGCTTCGGGCCAATGGTCGGCTTGCTAATTCAAGCCTAACATACAACGAGCGCCAACCCATAATAATACCTGAGAAGTCTCCATTTGCCACATTTTTCCTGCATTATATCCACATATTAATGCTACACGCCGAAAACCGTCTCATGTAGCATGTGGTACGACAGGAATATTACATTCCACGTCTAAAGCCCTAAATCAAAAAATGCATTTTCATGTGCATGATCTACACTATGCATAAACAGAAAATGCGAACGCAGATTATGGCAGCACTTCCACCTGAACGCTGCAACTTTGCTCCGCCTTTTACCACTACAGGTTTCGATTTTGCTGGTCCTTTTCAGATAAAGGCTTCCATGCTAAGATCCCTCATGAAAGGCTATGTGGCTGTATTTGTCTGTTTCACAACAAAAGCAATACACCTTGAGCTATGTAATAATCTGACTAGAAAGGCTTTTCTTGCCGCATTTGCTTGCTTCGTCGCAAGAAAGGGTTTTCCTTTAAAAATCATGAGCGATAATGGCGAAACATTTATTGGAGCTCAAAGAGCTACAGAAACACCGTTTGTGGAATTCATGAAACAAGTCTCACCTGACATTGTTCAAAAATACGCCCCTCAAGGTATAAACTGGCAGTTCATTCCCTCAAGCGCTCCTCATATGGGTGGTTTATGGGAATCAGCTGTAATAAACTTTAAATCTCATTTCAAGAACCTCGCTGGCAACCTCAAATTCAATTATGAAGAATTCACGACATTGTTAACCAGAATCGAAGCCGTTCTCAACTCACGGCCTCTCGCTGCACACTCGCAAGACCCCTCAGACTTTGCTGCCCCTACCCCATAGCATTTTCTTAAAGGAGCGCCCATTCTGGCCGCACCTGAGCCAGGCATGGTCCTTACTAAACAGATGGGAAATAATTAAAATTCTCCATCATAATTTCAGCCGCCTATGGAGAGAAGAGTATTTAAAGGACCTTCACAAAAGGTATAAATAGAAAATCCCAGAACAGGCACCAATGCTTGGAGATTGTGTCCTAGTTCACGACTTTTGTCTCCCCCCCACAGAATGGCGGCTTGGCCGCATATAAAAACTTCACTACGGTTCAGACGGTCACATCCGGGTGGTTGATCTCCGTACGCAAAATGGAACGCTAACCCGGCCGCTTGTTAAATTATGTTTCTTGCCAAATGCCACTACCTACAAAAACGCAAATAATAACCATTCCTAAACCGATCCGAAAAGCCGAGAAAAAGAAAATAAATTAATAATAGGTCGATATCATTAAGAAAAACCGCAAAGATAATTTTAATAAGCTTCAAGCCGTAGGGACAAACGTAAACCTATATATCGCAACCCCACAGACGGTCAATCATTTAGTCATAAGACCTAAAGTGGCACCCTGTTCATGCGCGCTTACAGGCAATCAAATTATAACCCTTACGATTTTACTCTCTTCATACAGATTGATATGGATGACGATACACCTGTAATCCCCACGCCAACTCTCCGGTCGGCTGTTACTGTGCCTCGCTCTGGAACTGATCCAGTAGCAGCGCCCGGAACCATCACGGCGGCAACGGCGCCAACCGTTGCACGAGGCTCAACACGCGCAGCACCGACGCCGGCGCCTCCGGAACCTCACCGCAACTGATGTCCACTCTGTTGCCATTCACATAGGCTGCAGCATTGCTCCATTTTCAAGGAAATGTTACCCGTACAACGTCAGAAGGTGGCACAGGCACATGAGCACTGTTTAAACTGCTTGGCCCAGTCACAAGCCACGCAGGAGTGCGAATCTGACACCTTGTGTCGGTTGTGTGAAAGACCGCATCATAGCTTACTGCACCGGAATGCCGGACGTCCTGTCTCGCCAACTGTCCTCCGCCGCCGTACGGCCACCCGACGATCGCAGCCGAACCGTGTGGCACGACCACGACATCCAGAAGCTGGATGGTCCTGGCGCCCACTCAATGCGATATCCACGCGCAACCAGATAAGGTCACAACCTCACCGGCCTGAGCGGCGTTGTGGCTACGCTACAGGCACTATAGCGTCTACTAGGCTAGTCCCCGACTAGGGGGGCCGGGATGTCGAAATGAACTCCAGTCGGCCGCACTAACCTACACAACACTCTCCACATCAACACACTAATCACGAAAAAGGCAGCACTGAATCAGTACAACACTCTCCACATCAACAAGCTAACCAGGAAAAAAAGGGCATCACTGATCCTTTCCACATCCAACGGTATTTGTTCCTGTTTCATTTTGTACCCAAGGGAAGGTGAAGCTGTGCCGGCACTTGTTCTACGCAGTTCGAAAAGTCACGTGCATAAAAGGAAAAATCTAATTTTTAACATTTGAAGCGAAATCGGAAAGTTTATAGTGACGAAGAGTTTGTGAAGTTTATACAGTGAAGAAACGAGATGTGAAAGCTTATAGTGAAGAAGCGATTCTAACGTTTATATATATTGAATCAGAAATACGGTAAAGCTTATATAGTGAAGAAGAGCTATTGTAAAGAATAAATACGAAGAGATACTGTGAAACTTCTATTGTAACAAAAAAATAAATAAATAAAATAAAATATACTGCAGCGTTCCTGCACCCTTATAATTAGCGAACAGGATAAATAACGGGTACTTCTTTGTCTCACTGGTACCACCCGTAGTGAACAAAACTTTTCAAAAGTTAAGCCTGTAGAAATCAGTAATTTTTTTTTTTTTGTTTTCATTTTAACAATTTTTGCCATGGCTCAATACACATATATATGTTGTAGTTTAGTACAGATCTAAGTTTTCTATGACAGAAAGCAATCAGCTGACTCATTTCTACGGGAAAAATCTAAATCGTGGGAAATTCTACTGTATCGTACGGTAAAGCGGACGGCAGGAGCGGTGTTGGCTAATCATTTACATTGCGCTCTCATAAGACAGCTGATTCGGGCTGTGGGCTTACGTTAGTCGCTGTTTCAGCTACAAGCATCATCAATAACAACCAAACATGCATTATCAAAAAATGCATTCTCAACATTTAAACAACAAACATCTGGCAATGGAATTATCCACTGCGATAACCACCTCCGTATCTCAACAATAACAAACGAGTGATAACAAGATAACAGACACCGAGTTTCAACAAACATAATGCAAGCAATAATAAGTATCCCATCTCAATAACAACAAACAAGTTGTAACCAGATAACAGCAGCCGCATCTCACTATATTTTTTTTCTAACTCATATCGTGAAAACGATATTAACACAGAGTTCAAACCGATCTAACTCTTGACTGCAGCCAAATATCCTGAAACTACAGAATAATAAAATAAAAAAGTTGGAACTTTGAAGTATTTGTCTCCCTGGTCAGCGTCTGCTCACCATGTTAGGTGCGGCTGACTAAATCTACCTGACCGGTACACGACGCAGCATACTAGGAGTCCCTTGAACTTTTCACCAACGACTTCTCCTGACGAAAGGGAGAGGGTGATGTGAGCTTGACTCTGCCGAGGTATCAGTTGCGGCGTGTGTCAGTAAACAGTCACTTCGGTCCTTGGTTAGGAAGTTTGCATTGGGCATTGGGTAGGCGCCTATGTTGCCCCGAATGAGTGGTTCGTACGTACTTTCCGGGATCGGCAAAGCGAAGGACTGGGCTCAGGGAACCGGGGTTGGGACATTGTCCCCGTTCCGGCCTATTTCGGCCCTCGGTGCGGGCGAGGTTCTCACCACTGGTGTTTGAAGGTAGCACACCTCAAGCCAAAGTAGCGCAACATCCTGTGGACAACATCTTGGATCTAGGAGGTTCTATAAAACTACTAACTGAAGCAATGCGTCCTCCGCAGCGGTCTATAAATAATAATATGAGGGACATTCTCAGTTCTATAGCACAGCTTTATTCAAAAGCCCTGGAGGAGCACACAAGATAAAAAGCAAGACGGAATGTACAGCTCAAGACCGCAACCACGGAAATAACATTAAAAAGGCCACGCGAGGAAAATAATCCGAAACGGAAAACACCCCCTAAAAGGAATAAAACGATGTATGAGAGGCACCGAAAAACCAGCTAGCGGAACGAAATAAAAAGACATCAGGAATAGCCCTGATAAAATGCAGAGAGGAAGCAAATAAAGATGAAGGCTGGGTAGACGCAAAGCGCAAGCCACAAAGCCACAAGAAGATTGACCGTAAGCCACCACCACTGCCCGATGCTATAGTCATAGCGCGCTCTGGAGATATGTCCTGCAGAGACATCCTGATGAAAGTCAGAAAAGAAGAAACCCTGCAGAAACTCGGGGAAAATGTATTGTGTATTAGGAAGACAGCGAAAGACGAAATATTGCTGGAACTAAAATAAACCCAAATGGAAAGTACGAGCGAACTAAAGTGCGAAATAAGCAAACTGTTAGAGACTAGGCACAAATAAAAGTAGTTACACGAAGTCATAATAGAAATTCGGGACCTGGCCGAAATCACCACCAAAGAGGACATTTCGGAAGTCATACGAAAGCAGGTGAAAGAACTAAAAACTTTTGACGTGAATGCTATAAAGAACATCAGGGCGACATATGCGTGTACACTGGTAGCGATAGTAAGCCTCCCTGGAAGCAAGGATATTACAAGATAAGCGAAGAATTAGGACAAAACCTAATTTGAAAAGGTGTTTCAGGTATCTGGAATATGGGCATCTGGCAGCAGCCTGTAGTAATTCGGATGACAGGAGCAAGTGCTGTCTAAGAGGTGGAGAAAAAATACACTTCGCACGGACCCGCCACAAGACTCCGTCTTGTAGTGCTTGCAAGAGCAGGGGAACGAAAACTCAAACCACCAAATAGGTAGTAAAAGATACCCTCTATATCAGGAGGCATATAAAAAATTCATTATAATTAAATTAAAAAGAGTTTTTGAAGATAAGGTAGATGTAGCTATACTGTGCAAAAAGTATAAAAACCTAGACAAAGCCACATGGGCCTCCGACACTAATAACAATGGTGCCATATGGTCGTGTGTAGGAAAATACACTTTTAGGAAAGGCCTACTTCCCACGAGACATGATCTGTGGAGTCCATTTTTATAGCTGCTATATACCACCGAGTGTACCATAAGGCACGTTTGAAGGGATAGTGGATGATATTGTACAGGAAAACCTAACAACTACGAATAATGTGGTAGCAGACAAATTTAACGCATAGGCTGTGGAATAAGTAATTGTTAGTACGAATAAACGAGGAGACGCTCTTCTCAAGGCCTTTGATCGATCAACATGTTGGGAAGTGTCTGACCTCTATACGCATAGTGACCACCTAGCCGTCATAATGGAGATCGGAAAATCCAGGAGTAAAATATACACACACTCAAAGATGGTACACACAAAAGGATGGAAAGCCGAAACGATCGACGAAGATCTCTTCCGACTTATGCTGGATGACAATATTCCAAATATAGAAGATACGGAACGACAGGCGGAAATATTGGTGAGGCATGTCAGCAAAGCATGCGGCGCTGCAATGTACAGGAAAATACAAGGCGCTAACTCTTACAGACAGCCTGCATACTGGTGGAATAAGGAAATCAACAAATCAAAGAGAAGACAGAGTTCGCAATACTACGAAAGCCTGCACAAAGGCTTTAAAAAGAAACGCCGTGAGTTCAAGAAATAAATTAAAAGAAGCAAACTCTCCTGCTTCAAAGAGCTCTGCGAAAATGCCGGTGAGAACCCATGGGGCAATGCGTACAAAGTAGTGATAACAAAACTCAAAGAAAACAAAGGGAGAACACCTACCTCTCCCATCCTATTGAAAAACATCGTGGATACCCTTTCCCCTATGCAGCAGAACGAAGGACTTGTCCAATCAAATACATCTACAGTAATAGACAGAGGCAGCCAAAAGATTTGGAAATACCAAAACACTGAGTCTAGGTGGAGTCCCCAACAAGGCCCTAAAAGCAGCTACAACTCACAAAGCGAATTCCTTTTCAGAGCTCTTAACCCGGTGTTTACAAGAAGATATCTCTCCAAAAATATGGAAGAAACTATGATTAGTACTTTGACAGAAACCAAATAAACCGGCTAGAGAACCAAGCTAGTACCGTCTTCTTTGTATGCTGGACACCCTTGGGAAAATTTTGGAGAGAATAATATGCGTACGACTGGAGAAACATCTGGAGCTAGAATATCCAGGACTCACCAAAAACCAATTTGGTGGCAAGCAAGGCCATCGAAGGAACGAGGTGGATGTATGCTAAAAAGAATACTGCGCAGTCGTAACGTTTGACGCATTTGTAAAGTATTAATTGTTGAGAATTATCTCCAAATACCTATCGAATAGTCTATTACTCTATGATACCGACGAGGTACCAAAAATTTACAGGGTGACGGGAGGGGTACCACAAGGATCAGTTCTGAGTCCACTGCTTTGGAATGTGTTATATGACGGAGTGCTACGACTCCTATTAGAAAGAGAGGTCCAGATTATAGGGTACGCCGATGACATTGCGACAACGGTGGTAGGAAAAGAAATCAGTCAGGTAGAAAGCTTGTGTGAAGACACCGCTTTAAGAATAAAGAACTGATTCGTGGCGAAAAAGTTCCAACTAGCAGCCTAAAAAACGGAAGCAATGCCGATTACCAGCAGAAAAAAGTAGAAAATGCTATTTTTAACATTGACAACTATACCTGCGTTGTAATAGACACGCGGCTTAACTATTACACACACATTGAAAAAGCTTGTGCAAAAGCGACGCGAATAGCGTTGGCCCTATCAGGGCAAGCGAGCACTCTTGGCTAAAGTGAGTCAGTCGGTGCTAATGTACGCGGCGCTCACATGGGGACCACCAATGCAAAATAAGACACACGTCAAGAAAGCCAGATCTCTGACTCGCCTTAACGCTATATGAGTTATTTGTGGATTCCGCACGGTTTCGCACGAAGCGGCTGGAGTCATAGCGGGAACAACCCTCCCAGACAGTAATTAAGACAGATCATCATTTAGAATTCACACCTGTATGCACCTCTGGAAGAAATTAAGAAGGTTACACAAGGAAGACGCACACAATCGGAATTTCAGCATAGCACTGAATCCCCCATGTTAGAATATGCAAACCAAGAAATAGGCCGATCCTTCATCTAAGGATTCAACAGCAGGTATACAAGCGCCACAATATACATTAAAAGACTGCATATGCAATCGCAAGCACGACTTAGCGTGACAAAGGGAATATGCAGCTCGGCGCACAAATTACACTACAAAGATATAACCAGCGACAGAATCCTATTCAACAGAGATATAATGATAGAAGAAGATATAACCCAAATGTGGAGGTACAATATAACCACCAACCACGCCAAAAACCATTGGAAGTAGATGACTCTAGTCAACACGTACGACCAACGCAACATACCCAACAACCCCTCCCAAAGAAAAACTTTCAGCAATCTCAACGATTCTAAGAAATTATATACATATATGGTTTGACAAATTTATACAGATTCAGTCACTCATATTTTCGATTTCAAATAAAAATCCGAACACTAAACTAACTATAAGAATATGGTGCTAAATTAGTATATAAACCAGGGCATCAAAACGTTGTTGCTGATGCATTGTCTCCTCGACAACAGATTAACAACACTTCAAGTGCATTCAGCTAGAAGTTCACCAACAAAAAATTTACACACGTAAAACAACCATTAAATAAATTTAGAAGTTAAATAGTCATAAACTACAGTGAAACCAATTTAGTGGAAATTTCTTCGCAAAATATTTTTTCATTTTCACGACACACATTTTTTTATTCGACTAAAGATGAATTAATTGATAGATTGAAAAGAATAATAAACCCAAAGGTAACAAATGCTATATGAATAGATGAACAAACTCTATTCCACATAGAAAATTACATGATTTCAACGTTTCCAAATACCCCGATCGTTTTAGCTCAGTATACACAGACGTACACATAGAAATTATAAAAATGATGCACAAGAAGTACTATTAAAAAAGAAACACAGGATTATGAAATCTGCTTAACAAACAAATAAACAAATACGAACGTGGACCAAACAAACAACCAATTGGAATCTCACCAATTCCAAACCACGGAGGTGAACACATACATTTAAATGAATTCAGTTATTATTGGTTTGATGTTCGAAACACGAATTTGTGTTGGTTTTGGGTGTAAGCAAAAAAATGTATCTATTTTGCTATCAGAACAAAAGCAAGAAGATAGTCGCTGACAGATTTGTGATATAAGTTATAATATCAAGTTTTTTTATTGTTAGAAATTAATTTATCTTTATTTCTATAAGAGAAAACATAAGAATAAAACACGAAATGTCTTATTATCGAGTTTAAAAAAAAATCGGATGTTTCAAGAAGATTTACAAAACGTAATCAACGTAATTTAAAACCCCAATACATCACTAGAGTTAAAGCACAGGAACATAACCACTCACCGGAAGACGAAATTTTTAACGCGGTACGACAATACAGCAAAACAATTCACTGAAGCACAGAAGAGATACCCAAGGATATGTTCTTCAATCGCGGAAGGTATCCTTCAAAAAAAAAAAACGAAGAACTCGAAACAAATCAAAACAAAGTGCTTTCATACCATAATAAAAATCTTAAGACTCACTTATCAAAAGGGGACGTTATATGCCATACCGTCGAAACTACGAAAATACGCAAAACGTACAATAAAATATGACAGAGACTGTTATACATAAAGACAATATACTAGTACAAGCAAATAATAATTATTTTATTTTTAACCTCCACCACCCTCTGCGACAGTATAATTGATTTAAAGTACAAAAAATATTTAATGATAGAAACCGACCCATATAAGTGTACCATGACACTTCCCTTTTTTCATGTAGCAAATCATATCATGTTCAAAAATATTAGCACCTTATGAGAAAATAGTACCATCTACTAACAATCTCGAACAGAACTCGGTAGATCAAATATTAGTTAAGAAAATAGAGACATTGAAGTCACAATTACTTGCTAATATATTTAGTCCTAGACGTTCACTTAACTTTTTTTCTCTTAAAATTATTACGAATACACCTGATCACGACGACTTAATCGAAATTAAGACAAGATTAAATATGCTGATAAGAATCAGTAACAAACCTAAAAAAATAAATTCAAAGTACATATGTATACATGTCAGTCTGAATTACTTTATAATTGTCAAAAAGTTTATCTGTCGAAGGCCGTATTTCCACAGTTACCTTGATTTGTACGCTTATTATTATTAATTTTTCCATTCCATTATTCCTTTCAAATATTAATTAAATATTTTGTAAATATTAATTGATTATTTCATTAGTTAATTAGTTTGATTAAACAATCAACAAATCTGTGCTAAGAGGTCTGTGGGATATTTGAGGTGTCATGATTACGAATTTGGGTTAAAAATTATTTTCCGTCACGAACTGCTATTTTTGTAATTTTAGTAAAAGGTAGTTTAAACCCTACACCCTTGACTACAACAAAAAAGCTTCTACGTTTAAAGGATTTTTTACTATAACTTTTGGTTTTAGCAAAGTAAAATTAACAAGAAATTTAACATCAGAGTCTGAATGTAAACTAGTGTTATTATTATTGTCGTTCCTGAATTATGCGTGATTTTAAAGTATAATATGAAGTTTTTTTTTTTCACTTGTGTAAAAATTAAGAGATCTTAATGAAAATTCGTACACGTATTCCTTGACAAAATAGTAAAGATGAGTTCGTGGATGGGACTATTGGCACAAAACGCCCATAATGAAAAGTCTATAAGGTGTCAATAACGAAGCACTTAACTAAGCCATAAACCTGTAATTTAATATGCAACAGTAAGAGGCGCATGACGGCTAAAAATTTTGTGCCTGAGAGTGTCTTCTCTTCTAAGTGGTTTAATATACATACGTACGTGCTATATAATATTATAAATATTTGTTCTCGATCAATAAAATATTTTACACATTTACATTTTTTTGTTAAGCAGACTAAAATTTGCAAACCCTGTGACATAACGCGGAATACGTTCACATTTAATAACTTGCAAAAAGTTTTGTTCAATTATGCCATTCCAAAGATATTGAATTTTTTGTTCCCCGTTGCGCTCTCAAAACCAGCGTATGAAAAACTACGCTACTCCCGTAGCATTTTATTTTACTCTTGCTACCGCTCTCACTTCGTTGGGAGCCACAGCAGCGTCCTAGCATAACAATGTAAAAGTATATACATATGCGCTCCACTCTGCTCCGAGTTTTGTTAGGTAAAAAACTATAGCTGTATCGGGAACAAAAAATGAAATTCTGCGCTATGCTCTGGCGTAGCGGTGGCAAAAAATTGGGAGCGGTAGCACAGCTAAGCTCATGAAAATTTTCATGTGTTACAGCTCCCGCATGTGTTTTATTTTTGTTTTTTTTTTTGCTATTTTCTGTTACCTATAAGTACATATGTACATATGTAGTATATAAAAGAAAGTCGTTTATAACTCAAGAACGGCCGAACCGATTTGGCTTAAAATTGGTGGGGAAGCAGCGTAGAAGCAGGGTAAGGACATAGGATACATTTTATCTCTTTATGTTAAAGTTCAAATACAACTCATAAATACAAAAATTATATTTCAAGTCATAAGCATTTGCTTAAAATATATGTAAGATTCATTTGAAAATTTTAGTAATTCAAAAATAGAAAGAAATAATCAAACATGCTTAGTGCGAGTATATGGGTTACACTGATTTTGCTCCCTAACCAGGTAGTTTTTTTTTTAAGACGAACCCGTCCGATATATTTAATATCACAACAAAAAATGGCATTGCAATTTTCATCGTCAAGACACTGCAGATACTTTGGGTGAAGGTCGCAAACGCTTCATAACAAACGCGATATCTAACATAAAAATATATCGGAATAATTGGAGTATTGATGTGAAGGTTTATTAAAATATGAGATATACAGAAATCTTTTCGAAGCATTGCACATTGAAGTATATGCGTAAAATTTCAGACTGATTTTTTCTAAAAAATGATAAAATTGCTAAATTTTGGGAATGGTAGAATAGAACTGCAATTACGCAGTGCAATGGCTTAAAACTGGCTCAGTAATCACTAGATGAATATTATACCACTTTTATTCCAAAAGACTGATGTTGTAACCTTGTCAGCCGCGTTTTTTGTCTTTCCACGCTTGAGAACTGTTTCATAATATGCAGAAAGTATTTGAATTTGGGCTGCGCACCAGTGAAATCAGCCAATTGCAATCAAAAACCAATACTTCATTAATACACGAAATTCTTTTTGATTCAATTCTTTTGTAAACTAACACAAGTTCCTTCAACAAAAATGCTATATCTCCTTAACTAATAGTTATAACCTAACTAATAGAAATGATATAGATAATATTACTAGTACTATCTATGTATAAGCCTGAATAAAACGTGGGTCCTCTAATAATATTTAAATTGAAAGAAATAAATTTAATAATAATATTTTATTTAGAAACAAAAAGTCCAAATCAAAAACTTACTTTATTTAGTCATTATTTAAATGAAATAAAAAATTACAAATCTATGTTATTCAGTCACAGTATTCAAATTAAGCTATTAAATAAGTAGTAATAAAATAAATATACATAAGTAAATAATAAGGAACACGAACTTATGCTTTAGAAACTGAAATTAATCCTCGTCTACAAATAAATTCAAATTGTCTATAGCACTATTTAAGTGAGTTGACTTATATCGGTATTCTGCTTGAGACGATTTTCTCATGTCCCTATTTGTCACAGTAGTAATTTAGTGACTCTGTTAGTCAGGAGGATGAAGTCGTGTGTAGAAGTTCACGGAAGTGAGAAAAGTTCTCTGATAGCCATTCACTTTTGAGTGTCCAGAAACGATTCTCTTATATATGACTAAAGCAGCTCACGACTTCCGGTCTTTGACCAAGTATCCTCTGGGTAGCCTGAGAACATCTGTTTGAAGGCGAGCTAAAGGGAGAAGGCGAAATATTCTCTACTTAGGGTTAAGCGCTGGGTGTGGGACCCGCCGCGTGAAAAACCACCCCCATTGAAAGGAAACAACAAGCCTCGGATGAGTGACCCCCCTTTTTATGACGACCATGGTAAACGAGTTAAGGACTATGATTTGAGGGCATGCACCTGAAATGTCCGGCCCCTTAATTGGGAAGGTGCCGCTGCACAGCTAGTTGATGTCCTCGTGAAAATAAGGGCTGACATCACCGCCGCCCAAGAAATGCGATGGACGGGACAAGAACAGAGGCAAGTAGGTCCTTGTGACACTTACTATAATGGCCATATAAAGGAAAAGTTTGGTGTTGGATTTGTGGTGGGAGAGAGACTTCGTCGCCGAGTACTATCATTCACTCCGGAGAATGAACGTCTAGCCACAATCCGCATCAAAACGAGGTTCTTCAACATTTCGCTGATTTGCGCCCACGCCCCGACGGAAGAGATGGACGATGTGACCACAGATTCCTTTTATGAGTGCTTGGAGCGCACTTATGAGAGATGCCCTCGCCACGATGTCAAAATCGTGCTTGGCGACTTCAACGCCAGGGTGGACAAAGAAGGTATCTTTGGCACTATGGTCGGTAAATTCAGCCTCCACGAGGAAACATCCCCAAGTGGGTTGAGGCTGATCCACTTCGCCGGGGCCCGGGGGCTCGAAATATGGTTATCTGTAGTACTAGATTCCAGCATAAGAAGATTTTTCAAGCTACCCAGCAGTCTCCGGATCGAAAAACCACCAACCAGATCGATCATGTTTTGATAGACGGAAGACACGTCTCCAGTGTTTTAGATGTGCGTGCGCCCCGAGGTCCTAACATCGACTCGGACCACTATATTATTGCAGCCAAGATTCGCACCCGCCTCTGTGCAGCAAAAAACGCATGCCAACAAATACGAGGAAGGTTCGACGTCGAGAAGCTGCAATCACAAAAAACGGCCGAAGGATTTTCTACTCGGCTTGCACTCATGCTCTCTGAGAGCACTCGTCAACAACTCGGTATAAGGGAACTCTGGGACGGCATTTCACAGCGGTGGGGGCCGATGGATTGCCGGCCGAGCTATTCAAACATGGCGGCGAAGAACTGATAGAGAGCATGCATCAGGTTCTTTACAAAATATGGTCAGACGAAAGCATGCCCAACGATTGGAATTTAAGTGTGCTATGCCTAATCCATAAAAAAGGATTAGGCCAACTATCGTTGGTTAAGCCTCCTCAAAATCGCGTACAAAGTTCTATCGAGTATTGTGTGAAAGATTAAAGCCCACCGTCAACAAACTGACTGGACCTTATCAGTGTGGCCTTAGGACTGGAAAATCAACAACCGACCAGATATTCACCATGCGCCAAATTTTGGAAAAGACCCGTGAAAGGAGAATCGACACGCACCACCTATTCGTCGATTTAAATTTCGACAGCACGAAAAGGAGCTGCCTCTATGCCGCGATGTCTGAATTTGGTATCCCCGCAAAACTAATACGGCTGTGTAAACTGACGTTGAGCAGCACCAAAAGCTTTGTCAAGATCGGGAAGGACCTCTCCGAGCCCTTCGATACCAAACGAGGTTTCAGACAAGACGATTCCCTATCGTGAGACTTCTTCAATCTGCTGCTGCAGAAAATTATTCGAGCTGCAGAACTTAATCGAACAGGTACAATCTTTTATAAGAGTGTACAGCTGCTGGCGTATATCGATGATTTTGATATCATCGGCCTCAACACCCGCGCCGTTAGTTCTGCTTTCTCCAGGCTGAACAAGGAAGCAACGCAAATGGGTCTGGCAGTGAACGAGGGCAAGACGAAATATCTCCTATCATCAAACAAACAGTCGTCGCACTCGCGACTTGGCGCTCATGTCACTGTTGACAGTCATAACTTTGAAGTTGTAGATAATTTTGTCTATTTAGTAATCAGCATTAACACCATCAACAATGCCAGCCTGGAAATCCAACGAAGGATTACTCTTGCCAACAGGTGCTACTTCGGACTGAGTAGGCAATTGAAAAGTAAAGTCCTCTCTCGACGAACAAAAGCCAAACTCTATAAGTCGGTCGATAGAAAGGTTCTGCGAAAGATTTATTTACCTTTGCGCATTGGCAACGGCGAATATCGCATTCGGTGGAACGATGAGCTGTACGAGATATACGACGACATTGACGAAGTTCAGCGAATTAAAAGACAGCGGCTACGCTGGCTAGGTCATGTTGTCCGGATGGATGAAAACACTCCAGCTCTGAAAGTATTTGACACAGTACCCACCGCGAGAAGCAGAGGAAGAGGAAAGCCTCCACTCCGTTGGAAGGACCAAGTAGAGGAGGACCCGGCTTCGCTTGGAATTTCCAATTGGCGACACGTAGCGAAGAGAAGAAACGACTGGCGCGCTGTTGTTGACGCGGCTATAATCACGTAAGCGGTGTCTACGCCAGTAAATAAAAAGAAGAAGAAGTTAGTCAGGAGTCTCATTTTGGTATTCTGGCAGATACAGTATAATAATATACTGTATAGTAGTATACAGTAGTATACTCAAGCAGAATACCGATATTAATCGATTTCGGTTATCCGATAACACCAGTTTTAAAGACGAAAACGCCCGCTCTAATGTTACCTACAACTATTAAGAAATTTTAGCAAATGCTTAATATTTTGTCATAGATTAAGTAATAATTCTTATTTGAGTTGGTGGTATAGCAAAGCATATTTTGTTTAGAGCATAAAGCTCTGGATCTCTTGACATTCTCTCTTTCCACAAATTTAAAACATTTGTGCTAGATTTTATATGTGGCAGCTTCCACATTTTAATCTTTCCATGAACATCTTTTGACTCATTTGGAACAACGGCAACACTCAAAAGGTCGCCCAAAAGATCTAAATTACTTTCTTTATGTTCAGTATCCGAAGTCTTTGAATTTGTTAATGATAAATTTTGAATGGGACTGTGGATTTTTATTTGTGCTCATAATGTCTTTAAAAAATGTATTGCCCTTTGTTTTTCTAAGCCGTCAAGTATTTATTGGAATCTTGGGTTTAAGTATAAACAAGCGTCAAAGCCAACATTAGACACAAATTTTTTAGTTCGTGCTTTCATACTTTAAATAAGCATCTCTCCAACAGTATAAATAATGGAATCTTTACTTGAAGCATCTCTCCAACTATATAAATAATGGAATCTTTACTTGAAGTGCTTGTTGTTACAATCTGATTCGTAGATAGTTTGCAAACCAGCCACAGAGCATAGAAGTTTCGGTAGTGCAACTGTTCTTATTAAACTGCGGAGCAGTGGAGCCATAATAGTAACGTAGGAGTCCATGAAGTCCCATAACAGTTCATTCACTACTATTTGTTCGTCTTGTGAATTATTTTCTACAGTTTCAATAAGGCTTAATATACTTTTATACTTTTTTTAATATACTGTAGAATACAGACTTCGCCAGTATCGTCATCGCCTGTATGAATTTGTGATAACATTTTTGAAGCTTTTATCATATTAGCACCGTTATCCGAAGTAAATGATACAATTTGGTTCAGTGCTATTTCATATTTGTCTAAAACGGATACAATTTCTTGGCCAGATTTTTGGATGCACTTGACCCAGCTCCTTTGAGTTCCACCATACCAAGAATTCCCGATTTAATTTCATTTTTGCTAATGAATTGCGCACTGATGCCGAATATGTTTCGATCAAGCCGTGTTGCGCTATCAATTTTTAAAGATATCAGGCGGTTTTTACATTCTTCATGTATAGTATGTTCGCTGCTACTTGTTCTATTACAGCTTTACACTTGTTTCCCTTTAGTCCACTTTGTTTTAAGACCGTGACATATAGGATCAATTATAATGCGCATATTATTGGAATTTTTTTCTTTTGTCTGTTGATGTTTCATGTTATTTTAGAATCATTATTGTTTTATTTTTGCACAGGTCGTATGGCAAGCAATATTAAATGTTTCTTTAAATTAAAAACACGATCTTTTTTTAAAATACGTGATCATGTTTTACATTTCACGCGGTCGTTATCATTCTCTTCATAGGAAGTAAGTATGTTGAAGGTTTTTTTGGCGGTGCCATTTTACGCAAGAAATAAATATTCAAAAGTGCTGAAGAATTCTCAAGGTTGTTTGAGGACAAACAAATTAGTTGGGTTGCGCGAATTACTGAGAACGTGCCTAAGCGAATTTAAAAGATGCCGGTTAAGAAAACATCCGTTCGCGATTATGGTTTTTGAACAATAACATTCTTTATTACCAGAGTTACATTGTGTAGCCTAAAACTTAACCTAACTTTTTAAACTAGTGTTAAATATGTGTAAAAAAAAGGGGAAAGTATAAGTTAACACTAAACATATTTACTATACTTTCGCTGACTATCACTTCCTGTTTACTCCCAAATTTTGTTTAGCCTATTTCCAATCGTTGCACGCGCGACCCAAAAGTGTTGACGTAGCGTCTGCATTGAATGCACGGTCACGTTGCACTGCATGTGATGATCGCTGCTCACACACTTTTAATTCCAATAACTAATTTTTAACATAAGTATCAATTCAGTAGTTAAGTGGTAGTTAATAAGTGCGGTTGACAAAAAGGTTGGACTAAGAAGACATAGTCTTTCCAACACGTAGTTAAGTAATAGTGACTAAATGAAAAGAAGTGTAGTTGACTAAAAGGTTGGACTAAGAAGACATAGTCTTCCCGACGAGTAATAGTGACGAATCCCGAGTAGCAAGATATGCAAAAAGGACAAAATTCGAGCGATCGGTGCGGTAAATTGAGAAAAAAAAAAAAAAAAAAAACAAAATAAATAAAACAAAAAAAAACAATTTATATTGGGAAATTTAAATGAAGCAGCAACAATAACATCAGAAATAGCAACAACGAAACTTATCATCGATAACAACAACATCAGAAACAACAACAACGAAAATCATCATCGAAAACAACAACATCAGAAACAGCAACAACAAAACTTATCACCAATAACAGCAGTAGCATCAGAAACAGCAGCAAGTAGTCAAACAATGCAGCAGGTCTACCTAATATTGTAAGTCATTAATTATTTTAATATTTTAGATTTTGTAGTAATAAAAAAAAAAACGTTTCAATAGTAAATAGAGATAACATAGCTTTATACTAATTAAATAAGAAATAAAAAAATAATAGAACAAAGATTAAATTATAGTTAACTTTGTGAATCAATATGGCTAACCCTAACAATTTAGTGAGATCACCCCTTCTTAACGACCCAAATCCCAATTCCCTCCCAAACCATATGTCCGCAGAAGACCTAGAGAACAGAATAGCGTCTATTTGTGCACAACAGTGTAGAAGCATGGTACAATCAATCACAAACCCTAACGCAGATATTAACTATGGAAACGACCAGATCATAGAAGAAAGGTACAGAGGCAACCTAAACGAGTTAGATAAAATACCCGACATTGTAAGAAGTTTAAGAGATTTTTCAGGAAACCCCGCAGAATTTATCTCATGGAAGAAACGTGTCGACAGAGTACTGCAAATTTATAGCTCTATGGCAGGAACACCCAAATATTATGGCATCCTAAGCGTCATAAGGAACAAAATAGTAAGAAATGCAGATATAGCGTTGGAATCGTAAAACACACCACTCAATTGGAATAGTATAGTAAAATGCCTAACATTACATTACGCAGACAAACGTGACTTAATAACCTTAGAGTACCAAATGACTGCGCTAATCCAGGGAAGAAATACCATACAGAATTTCTATCAGGAAGTCTATGCACATTTATCTTTAATATTAAATAAAATTGGCTGCATGGAAATTGGAAGTGAATCCATGAGACTTCTGACTCAAACTTATCGAGGCAAAGCTCTTGATACTTTTGTCCGAGGTTTAAATGGAGATCTACCAAGATTAATTGGTATTCGTGAACCTTCAGACCTCTCACAAGCACTACACCTATGCTTGAAATAAGAAAGTCAATATTATAGGCCAGAACACTCGAACAATCACCAAAACCTCCAATGCGTAATATACGAAATAATAGTACACCATTTTACCCAGAACTAACATTCCAAAATTCAACCAATTATAACAAACCCATATATAATATGCAACGAAATACATTCCAAAATCAACATTCTTTCCTTAACCGTAACTCCCAACCTATGTTTTAACTACATTACCAAATGCACCAACAATTCCAATTCCAACCCCCAAGGCCAACAGCACCCAAACCTCAAAGACCTGAACCAATGGACGTTGATAATGCGGTTCAAACGAGGAATATTAACTTCCAAAATAGACCCCGTCAAATGACACAACTCCAAGGCAAAAGACCTCCATCCCTGAATCATGTTCCACTACTATTTAAACAACAACGAAATTTTCACATATAAACTGAAGGACAACATTGCAATAATTTAATGGAATCTGGAGAATTTCAACCAGAGAATTACGAAGAAAATTACTACCAGCAACTGCAGAATGAAGACATCGAAGGATACGCTGAATCTTTTGATCAATAGAATCAACAATATGAAATCCCTACCCAAGATTTAACAGATATCCATTTTTTAGGTTAACACATTCTTCGCTTCCATACTACGAATGTAAAGCGAAGAATGGCCAAACTTTGAAAATCCTAAGAGACACTGTATCTAATAAAAATTATATCCAACCAAATCTTGTTACCAATCCCAAGCAAAACGAAAAGTCATTCTTTGCCAATTCAGTTTCAGGTGATATAAAGATAACCCACCATGAGTTTGCAAATCTTTTCAATTTACCGAACCACCCCATAAAATTTTACATTTTACCTTCTCTAAAATCGTTCCATGGTATCTTAGGTCACGATGGCTTGGAAGAACTTAATGCAGTTATTCACATAAAAGATAGATATATGATGATTAATCATAAAACAAAGATAAGAATTCACCAACATATATCCCAGTCTGTCAAATAGACGACAACCAAAAATCTCAATTAGAACAAGTCATAAGAAACCATCCCAATCTTCTCACAGATCCCAACAACAAACTTACATTCACTTCTCGAGTTCGAGGCGAAATTCGCACCAAGTCAGACTCACCAATTTATTCAAAATCGAACGAACGACGGAATTATAAGACCTTCTAGATCTCCGTATAATGCACCAGTGTTACGTATATATAGAAGACATAGTTATCTTTTCAAAAAACGGAGAAGAACACTTCGAAAATCTCAGTAAAGTATTTAAAATATTAGAAGCTGCGAACAAAGTATAGCTTGATAAATGTGAATTTTTTAGAACTGAAATCGAATTCCTAGGATTTATCGTAGGAACCGCTGGAATAAGAGCTAATCAACAAAAAGTAGAAGCAATAGCCCAATTAGCACCACCAAAAAGCCTAAAAGATTTGAGAAGCTTTCTAGGAATGTAAGGTTATTACCGACCCTTCATTAAGGTTTATGCGAAGCTGGCCAAACCCCTGACATCCATTTTAAGAGGAGAAGAGGGACACATCTCGAAAAAAGCATCCAAAAATGTAAAAATTTCTTTAAACCAGAACGCTTTAGATACATTCCAAAAATTAAAAAATTCACTAGTGTCTGACGATGTCACCCTATCTCACCCAGATTTTGAAAACGGTTTTGATTTAACGACAGACGCTTCCGACTACGCAATCGGCGCAGACCTCTCGTAAGATAAAATGCCAGTAACATTTCTCTCAAGAACTCTTAGTAAAACTGAAGAAAACTATGCCACAAACGAAAAAGAGATGTTGGCTATAATTTGGGCTTTAAATACATTGAGAAACTATCTATGCGGATCGCGAAAAGTAACCATATTTGCAGTCCACCAACCTTTGACATACGCACTTAGCAACAAAAATACCAACAAGATAAAAAGATGGAAAGCGATCCTAGAGGAATACAACTACGGAACTACGAGTTGAAGTATCAACCAGGAAAAACAAGTGTTGTTGCGGATGCACTATCTAGGCCATCTCAAATAAATTCCATGACGCCAACCAAACACAGTGACGAAAGCTCTTCGGATAACAAAATACCAGCAGAATGCCCCATAAACTTTTTAAAAACCAACTCCATATTATAATAGGTAATAAAGACAACTGCAAATTTGAGATTCCATTTCCAACCTATTATAGACACATAGTACAAAAACCCCACTACACCAAGGAACTTCTAATTTCAACACTAAAAAAATATTTTAATCCTAGCGTGATCAATGGCTTATTTACCACTGAACCAATCATGGGAATAATTCAGGATTTATATCCCGACCATTTCAGAAACTATAAAATAAGATTCACACAGTCACAGGTTAAAGAAATAACTAACGCCGTAGAACAAGAAGAAAGCTTAATCAATGAGCACAGAAGAGCCCACCGAAACTCTAAAGAAAATATAGAGCAAATAAAACAGAATTACTACTTTCGTAAAATGAACGAAAAATCTAATAGAATCGTTAAAAATTGTCAAGTTTGCAGAGAGCAAAAGTACGATCGTCGTCCCAACAAACCACAATTTCAGCCCACACCAATACCACAAAATCCTGGAGAAATTGTTCATATCGACACTGAAGGAAACCTTGTACTCACCGCAATAGATAAATTTTCAAAGTATGCTTTAGCGAAAATTTTAAAATCAAAAGCAGTTGAAGATGTCAAAGAACCGTTAAAAGAAATAATTTTGGCATTCGGTATCCCTAAATCCATGGTCATAGATAACGAAAAATCCCTAAATTCCGCAACAATAAATTTCCTCCTCAAAGATCAATTTGGCATACAAGTCTTTACTACACCCCCTTACTCCAGCTTTGTTAATGGTCAAGTAGAAAGACTTCATTCCACCCTTTCAGAAATTATGAGATGCATAAAACCAGATAAACTTCATACAACTTTTCATGATTTACTTACAAGAACAATACACGAGTATAACAGATCAATTCACTCCACCACCGGTAGAAAGCCTATAGACATATTTTTCCACAGAAATTCAAATATTGATCTAAAAAAAGCTATCTCGGATAAACAAGACATCATTAATCGTTTGAGAGAAAAACAAAAACAGGACTTAAACTACCATAACCAAATTAGGCATGAAATCAAAAGTTATTCTCCAGGAAAAGAGATTTTCGTCAGGATTAACAATAAATATTTAATAATATATGTCAATGTATGACATAAAATAATCTAAAACTTAATTAAAATTAAGTAATTTTTGTGATATTTTTGGAAAATTCTAATATAATTTCCCAATTTCAATCACATTGAGAATGATGGAATTGCCGTGTGTTTTTTATTGCTTTATTCAGCGGTTTGGAATTTATTTTCATGAGATGATCCAATTGAGAACTAAAATCGAAGTCTATTGTCGCAAATGCATTTTCTGTCCATTCGAAAACAATATGAGCACTGCGTAGGTGATTCCCCGCAACACGTTGCATACTCGCTTTTCGCGTTAGTCTTTTAAGAGTACCCACTTCCCATCTTACATTAGAATGTAGCGAAGAACTTCCACTCAGCTGCAATTCCTGAATCTTTTTTGATAAAGTTAAAATTTAATAAATTAGTAAATGAAATTTGTTTTTGTATTCCGATCAGCTCCAGATCTTGGAAGTTTTTGCCTTAACCCTTATATGTTCACAGCTATATTCCGATTTATTTGGCTAACGCATAATGTATGCACCATTTTTGTCGGCTAAAATGCATCCCAGTACGTGCTTCACATTGTTCTACTTGAAAATTCCCGGAAAATCTTATACATTTTAGAGATATAATATTTTTCAGCCTTAATATTTAATAATGTACAAAATAACATAATTGAGCTTAATTTATAAAATATAAAATTGTTTATTTAAAAAAAATTTAAAAAAAAAAAAAACAAGTTTATTAAGCATAAAACGGATATTTTTGTTTTAATTAACACAGCCACAAGACGAACTACAAAAAATAAAATAAAACCAAATACAGTACAGTGTGGTGAAGTGCAGTGGCGAACAAAAAAAATATATTAAACAAACAAAAAAAGCAATCAAGATAAAAGAGCTTAGTGTGCTAAGATTAAAAATGCACGTGGTATAATGGTGGTTGCTGAGCCAGTTATAATCTATCTGCGATAAATAATTTTTTGTATTGCTTCTGAGAAATCATAAAATCGTTCAATTATGTTTTTTATATAATAGAAATAAAGTTTACGGAATTTTTTTTTTTAATATTTTTTTTTAATAAATAAAAAAAAATCGGCCCACTCAGGGATTAGCAGGGATAGTTGACATATTAATTGAAGTTTTTTTAAGGGGCAAAAAATGGCGAATTTCCAAAAAAAAAAATTACGATTTTACTTAAAAAAAAACCAATTTGTATATTTGATCGTGTTAAATGTTTTTCGTACATGTTTTCGAAAAGTTCATTCAAAAACAAAAATTGAAAAAAAGGTCCCCAAAAGTAAATTTTTACAAAAGTTATGGCTATTTGAAAATAAAATAGCCATTTTTTAGCAAAAAAATAGCAAAATTCATAACTTTTTGAAAGTTGGACAAAAAATTTTGAAAAAATTCTGAAAAATGTTTTTCAAAGGGTACAAAAAGATGGATAAGTTTCAGCAAAATCTAAAGCGGTGGGGCTCAAAAGTGGTCGATTTGGTATGAAATACCCCATATTTGTGTATATAACTATATATATACATACATATCTACTCAGCTTCGTGAATTCAAAACAGGCTTAATAATCCAACAAAATAAGTATAAATTAAAATATTTAAGTACTACCAAAAATGCTCCGGTAATACCCTTTATGTTTAACAATAGCAATAATTGCATATTAAAAATATCAGATCAAAAACGAAAAGATAAACAAAATACAAACATGCGCACATATATGCAAAATTTCGTACTTTTATTTGTATAATTTAGTATATATGTATATATATACATACATACATATACTATACACATACCATATATATTAACAAAGTGCATACGGGAGCTTGCAGATTTAGGGGTCAGTAGGGTAATCTGGCCTGTTTTTTTGACATTTTTTTCTATAGCAATTTTTATTCTACAATAGAGCTTTTTTCACATATCATAAGCTATATCTTGGAGTATATAAGCAAAATTTTTCGGAGTTTTTAATGGCATCTGTCGGAGAAATGGCTGGGTGAATGAGATGCGTTTTTTCATTGGCGGACACGATTTCTCATGTTTGGATCATCTGAAACACAAAACCCCAATTTATTCTTAAAAAGTACGTGAATGGTTATCGTCCCTACTAGAATCATGAAAAAATATTGATAAATAGAGAAGTAATTAACGTTTTTTTTTTTTCATTTTCCCCATGTTTTTTACATATATTTTGTCACAACCTTGTCAAAAAATTATAAAAAATTAGGAATCTAGTAGGAACGATAGCCAGGCGTTTTGTGAACATTAAAAAGTTAAGCAAATTGGTTGAGTAGTTCGACCGGAATCATGTCCGCCAATTTAAAAAACATTTAAACAGAAAGTGCAAAAACAAACAAAATTTAAAAAGATTACCCTACTGACCCCTTAACAATTCCGTTTCGTGCTCTCCTGAGAACTGCAAAACTCACTTTTTCCTTGAATCAGCTCATACGCAAAAGTTTCTATTCAATTCCAATCACTCATTATCAATCGATGAATATTTGAAGGACAAAACATCTGTAACGATACATAAGCACTTCCGTAAAGCGTACACACGGAAGAGCAGCATCGCTGCAGCTAAAGGGCAGCGTGAGGCGGAGATAGCTACCACATCTGGGATTAGTCCTCTTCATAATAGAGCACGAGGTAACGAATAGTCTTTTTGTTTCAAGAAATACTGTTCGTTCTGTGACAAAGAAGCAGATAAAACGGCAGAAGTGAAAAAAGCTCAGCATCTTCGACGACGAGTGTCTCAAGTTTCAACCCTTGATTTCAAGAAAACCATCTTGAAGGAAGCAGACTTAGTTGCTGCTGAGACTAAATACCATCGTGATTGTTGCACTTCGTTTCTGAAAACCATTAGTGGATGTAAATGGAAATATTTATATTTATTGAAAAATCATGATGATTGTCAATTTTCAATACAAGAATTGAAAGATATTTGCAAAGAATCATCGATCGATAATAGACCAATTAAGTCAAAACTCAAGTTAATGTATGGTATTAGAATCATTATAATTGAGAACTTGGGAAGTTCAATATTCATTTGCTTCATCGACAAACAGCATGACGTCCTCAGCAATGCTTGATATGAGAATAAAAAGCAAAATGGAAAGGAATAGCGGTTAGGAATACTTGAAGCAGCTGCAGTAATCTTTCGAGAAGATATTTAGTCGATAGTCTTTGACACTGATAATTATCCTCCACCAAATGAAAAATAAACTATGTAAATTGGAACATTTGAAATAAATACTTACATATGTGGAAATGTCAGCCACTGTATTGTGGCTGCTGTTCGGCCCAGGTCTCTCAGTGTTTTTTCATCGACGGTTTGGATCAAAACGTCTTATTCAAAATTTTTCATCTTTTGGTTCGTATCATAAAACTTTGATGTATGAGGCAACAGCAGTTCTTCATCGTCCACCTTATATTCTACCTCAAGCCACTCCAAGTGGCTCATGACGCCATAGTAGATTTATGCCGATTCAGATCTACCACACAATTGTAAAATATCGGCTTACGCCATATACGAAAACTTCTTAGACCAGTACGAAGAAACAAAAGCTACGATATATCAATTGAAGCTAATAAAAGAAATTGCACCTACTCCACGTCCAATAGCAGAGCTGCCACAAATAGATATTCAAAAGGCAAGTTCAGGCATCCATCTTGAGGTGCCAGCATGTGACACATAATTAATTTATGGAGGTTATGAAGAATGGGCGTCCTTCCGGGACATGTTTACAAACTTCCAAAAGCACAAAAATTGTATCACCTCCGATACAAAACTAAAGGTCAAGCAGGCTTAATAGTAAGACAGTTCGCTCTTATTGACGTAATTTCAACTTGGCTTGGGAAGTTCTAAAAGCGAGATACGAAAACGAAAGAGCGCTGGTCGATAGGCAAGTAACGACACTATTTAACTTGTTTAAATTTAAGAAAGAAACAAGTGAAGAATTTGTATGACAACAGTCCACTGTTTCTAATTGTTTGTCGATTCTATCGACATAAAATATGCCCACAGATAGCTGGGACCCAATTCTGGTAAACATTTGCTCCACCGCATTACAAGAAAAGTCGTTACTTCTATGGGAGAAATCGCTCTCATCACGAAAAAAAAGTGGGAACAAATGAATGATTTTTAACTACACAGTACGAAACCGCAGAGAGGGTGTGCAAAAAACGAATTAAATCAAAATATGTTCAAAATGACCTAAAAAGAAGCTTCAAGTGACCCAAAGTTAGTTGCAAAAACAATTTAAACAAAAGCTTTCACAAAACACAATCGTTCACATCGACACAAAGTCATGCAAACATCCCGTTACCCAAAATTCGAATAATTGCCAAGAAACACGATATTGCGCAAAGGCACAAAATGCTCAAACCCTGCACAGCGAAACACAAAGTGGACTAGTTACAGAACTAGTTACCACCATACCAACTCAAGCTGAAAAAAATGAAATCCTAAAGCGGTGAGCTACTAAACGCCAAATTAATGCTTATGCACTAAAAAAATAAAATATAACACAGTTGTATTAAAAAGTCGAGAAATCGACACTTTTCATAAATTTTTAAAAATAAATAAAACCTCAATAGAAAGTTAAGGGACTACCATACTCTCAATGCGATAAAGTGACGCACCTACACTTACAGAAAGCAAAGGTCGCTCTTATCGCATATATCCAAGCGCTCCTCATACGGGTGAGTTATGGAAATTGGCTATACAAAGCTTCAAATTAAGTATAAAGAATTATCTTCTCCACGAATCGGAGCCGTTCTCTATTCACGGCCACTCCCTCGCAAGATCCCTCTAATCTCATAGTCCTCTTCCAGGGCTAAGAAGTGCCCGTTCTAGCCCTATATGAGCCAGACGTGGAGATGGCACCCTTCATAAGCCGATTTATATGGCGATAATACAGAAAAGGCAATAATAAACAATCGGTATGACAAACCGATAAAACAAGAAAATGTAAATAACCGCTAATAAAATTAACAAATTATAACTTGTTTATTATAACAATAAGTCGTCAGAACACGCAAAGGCAAATTCCTACCTCAAGCACCAATACTTACATACATACATTAAATAAAAATTTGTATTACAACCAAAATCGCTTCTTACAGCTAATATCCTATGCCCTCGGCTACTCAAACAGTAAGCCGAATTAAATGTCTCACATTATACATATAAAACTAGGCAAAATATTCGCTAAGGGGGCCCAGGATGTTTAAATGAGTTAAGCATCCACCCATTCTACCCGGGAATCTAATGGCGCAACTTAACACTGCCCACCACCTCGTCACCAATAAACCACACCTTGGGACACCATAGTAAATGTCAACTATGTATAAAAAGAATACTCATCGCACATCAGTATTCACACGACAACTTTTGTTATATACGCATTCACTTAAACACTGCACTGGGTCGACACCTCACGCTACTCTCCCTCATCGTGGTTCCCCGTCAACTTGATCGCCAGCACCGAGAAATCATTCCCGAAATTTGAGTGTCGCCGCCTCACTCGTCGATACTTATATTTAATAATTTATAAAATATAAAATTTTTTATTTAAATAAAATTGTTTAAAAAACCAAGTGTATTAAGCATAAAACGGATTTTTTTGTTATAACTAACACAGTGGTGGGTGCTCCCCTATATACTGAGTACAAACTTAAACAAAATGTTACTCAAAAAAAAAAATAACATTTATGAAAATTATGCAAATAATATAGACACATATATTTGAAATATAAATACATATAAATATTTAAATCTATATACATCTTCATACGACAGAATGAAAAATATATTAACCTAATTAACCTTCCGCACCGGGCGTCGGTCGACGTGAGGCGCGCTTTGCGCTCGCAACGGGGGACAAAAAATTAAAATCGTCGGAAAGGCATGAATGTACAAAAATTGTTTTGTAAATTATTAAAGGTGTACGCTTTCCGCATTGGGTCACATAGTTTGCAATTTTTTAGATTTTGGGGAAATAATTTTAGATTTTTATCATTCTCTAAAACTAGAACTTTAACAAAAACTGATTTTTGGCGAAATATTTATATCACGAGGTATACGTCTGATCCCTCACCTAATGATGTGCTAATTTTCAAAATCGGTGATTTAGCAAAATTTTCTAGGTCCATTTGACTTCGGCCCATATGCCTGCCAGACACATTAAACACCTGGGGATAAACAAGAGGACTTTAAAGGAGGCGGAGTAAAAATTGGACGACGGTCTTGGTGAAAATCCATATCCCAGACCGATCTTGCCCTAATTTAATATGTAAAATTATCTTGACATTCACATGTTTCAATGCGAAAATGAGCGAAATATTGCAACAACAGAGGTCTGCCACTTAATGACCAAAATGTGTACAATTCAGACCAAAACTATTCAAGCCCAAGTTACCGTAAATGTGGATCAAAGTTAGAATTGCGATCTTTTTTTTCGAAAATATCAGTGCATCAATGAGATCTATTATATAAATTCGGAGAGGATCCTTTCTTAATAAAGGTATGTGTACATGTGAAAAATGGGTCGAATCGGATCAGTACATCTCTTATGCTATGTTCGGACCGACAGCGAAAACATGTTTTCGTGGGAAAAAGTGGTTTTCGCACGAAAACTTGTGTTTTCGTCCATGTAAAATCTGTCAAACGAAAACACAGTTTTCGCTAAAAACTACTTGAAAACTTACATTCCACTCATAATAATCGGTGCCTGCTCTAGTTTAATCGATTTTTTTTGGAAGACATATTTTGCCGGCCCTAAATTGTCACATGATATTTGTTTACATTCCATATACAAATACAGCTGCTCACTGTTAAGGGGATTCTCTTGTTCTTGTAAAACTATTGCACGGTGCACCAATTGCAGAATTTTCTTCTTGGTGCAACGGCACAACAAACACACCCAAAAATTTATTTGCAATGGCTGTAAAATATGTCAGACCAAAACCCATGTTTATTTTCGTGCCGTCATATATCACTAGATTCGCAATGGATGCTGTCTTGGCCTTGCATATTTCGGTATAGGATTTTTGTATTTTGTGTAATCTTGAAAGAGTAAGAGAATCCCCGTATTGATAGTTGTCAGTGAAAACTCAGCGAAAACACAAATTGTCGGTCCGAACGACTTACGTTCCACAACATACAAATGTGTTTTCAAAATGTTTTCAATGTCGGTCCGAACATAGCATTATTCCACAGATACCTAAAATAAAGATTTTCGAACTTCCAGTCGGTTTTCTACCGTATATATTGCCAAATATGTAAGTTATCTTAAATAAATTGAGAGACCGTGCTCTTTTAATAATGGGTCAACTTTGTGCCTAAAATTGATAAAATGGGGTGAAATATTTAACATTTAACTTACAAACCTTATGCACAGGAGGATATTTCTATGGCGTAGTATTTAACAAGAGTATGAAATATTCCATTACACACGAAAATAACCCTTCCTTACTTGTTATTTATAACCATTTCGCTGAGCAATGAAGTTGAACATTTTCGCTACATCTTTTAATATTGCCAACAACTGACCCTTTGACCCTTGGCAGTTGCGAAACAAAAAAATGTTCGGCTACAACAGAACTTAGGCCCTCCATACCAGCTATATATTTATTTTTGTCTTTTCTTAAATTATTTCAAATTCATTGGTTTGACTAGAATAAAATGGGGTCTTCTCATGCTTCTCGGTAAGCAATCAGAGTCATAGAGCTATAGTTACTAGCTACTCCTTCGTTCTCACCGCGCATCCTGGAAAGGGGAGTAACCCTTATGAAAGATGCGGTAGCTAACCGTGTGGGTCTGCTGAAGTCTAACTGCAACGTTTGTTCAAAAGATGTGTGGCTCCGATCGAGCGTCGGTCTTGATACAAGTATCAGCCTTTTTTTTTACGAGTATATCCAATTTAACCGCCTTTCACCGCAGTCAAAGAAATGCGACAGTGTGGGATTTGTAGTGCGAGAGATACACAGTCGCCTAGTCCTGGCATTCACTCCGGTGGATTAGCGTCTAACCACAATTCGCATTAGAGCAAAATTTTTCAAGGACGATATTACCCAAGATGCCTGAAGCGCGCTACGATGTAAAAATTGAGCTTGGTGATTTCAACGCCAAGGTGGCCAACAGTTGGAAAATTTAGTTTCCATACGATACCTTACCAAAATAGTTGAGGCGATCCCGAAATACAGTTTTCAGCAGTACCAAAGGTTGGACGGTATTTCAAACTCCTTACCTACAGTTGCAAGGGAAACTATTAGTTTTCGTCGAAAGAAAAGCTGATACGCATCCAGTGGACAGAAACCGGACAGCCTATCGGCGTTGCTATCGATCACAACAATACGAGCGGTGGGGATAGACGCCGGGAGCGAAAAAGAAGTAAGAGGAGAAATACGTGAATATGAAAAGTTTGAGAAGCTTGCCGACGAGTAACAAACTCACAGTTTCAAGACCGGAGCATAAAGAAGTGATATAGTGGCTGATGTTCAGAGCATACTGAAGTTATAGAGGGAACACTTCTCCAGCCTGCTGAACGGCAGTGAAAGTGTAACATCCGAAGATGGCGGATCCGATTCCACAATTGATCTTCGATTGCCCGACTATGATGAAGTTCGAGTTATACGACTGAAGAACAACAGAGTGGCAGGAGCCAATGTATTGCCGGCCGAACTATTCAAATAAAGTGCAGAACTGGCAAAGTGCATCCAGCAGCTTGCAAAATATGGGGAATGAAAACATGGCCGATGATTGGAACCAACCAAAGTATGTTCTGCTCAATCCACAAACAAATGGTTCACACCATCTGCGCCAACTACCGTGAGATAAATATCTCTACTATCGCATATATCCTCTTATCGAGCGTTATATGTGAAAGACTAAAGTCACGGTCAACAAACTGATTGAACCTTATCAGAATTTTCTCTAGACCTGGAAAATTTACTATCAACCAGATTTTCACTGTGCGGCAAGTCTTGGAAAATACCCGTGAAACGAAGATGGACCCACACCTCCTCGTCGTCGATTTTAAATCGAGAACGAACTGTCTCTATACCGATATGTCTGATAGTATCCCCACAAAGTTAATGCAGCTGCGCAAACTTAGTTTGAGCACTGCCAAAGGCCCTGTCAGGATCCGGAAAAACCTCTCATAATTATCTTACAGTGAGTATTCTGATGGTCCAACACTAGGTACTAAGTTGGTGCGCAGGACAAAGCGAGAATCTTAGAGGAACTTTTCTAGGGACTTTGAAGAACCCATGCGATGGCGAGATTTAGGAAACTATTATCCAAAAGCCGCACCTCGCTCGGTCTAATTTGCAAAAGGAGCGGAAGGTGAACGGACAACTGTCAGGGAGTATTGGAAGACCTAATCTGTAGGCACTTTCCAGTCTGTAAGTACATGGTAAGTCTTAACTATGAACGGGGCAGTGCGGTGCCGAAAACATATTTAGGGAGAATAAAACAAATGGTCAATCCGCTTATTCTACCCATACAAATTTCCCGATACGAACGAAATCATTCCAGCAATGCTGCAGAATGCGTTCTATATATTGGAAATAACGGAACTGATTGTGTTCATAAGAAAGCACAAAATTCCTCTATGGAGTTTCCTCTCGCTAAATGGGACGCAACGCTCTCTCAAGGACCGCAGAAAGTACCTTGGTGTAGTCTTGGAGAGCAAACTGCTGAGGAAGCACAACGTAGAAGAAAGATTGACAAAAGCTAGCAAGGCTTAATATGCCTGTAAGAAAATGAAGAAGAACCTGGGAGCTCTCTCCCCTCTCATGCAGTGGTGCTACACAGCAATTGTAAGACCAATTCTGCTCTACGGTGTAGTACAGGCGTACTCTAAAATCTCTATCGGAAGCCAATGACTATATAGTTCCACTTTTCAACGGTGAAAATAGGTTCAAACATAGAAAAAAATATGGAGGAAGGTTTTACTGTGTGTTTGGTGGGATTGGAACGGAATTATCCACTATGACCAGACACTTAATTCTACCATCTACTGCAAACAACTGGACCGCTTGAAGCAGGCGATCGACCAGAAACGTCCAGTATTGGCCAACAGGAAGGAATGGTGTAGTGTTCCAAGAGAATAACGCTAGACTACACACTGCGGTGATGACTCGTCAAAAGCTACGGGAGTTCCGATGGGAGGTGCTATCGCATCCAACATATATCCCGGACAAAGCGCCAAGTCATTACCACCTTTACCTGTTTATGTACAAAGTTGAACTCAAAAGATGCTTGAGAAAAGTGGCCGAATAAGGAGGGGGATATTATGAAGTTACCGTCTAGATGTAAAACTTTTTATAAAGCATTGAATAAAGAGCAAAAAAGTGGAGGGGATATATTTGACAACCTAATAGATAAAAACAAAAGAAAAAAACAAACAATAATGAGTGCTTTGCAGCCTAACCAGCAAAACCGTAGATATTAAATGCCTATTTTAGCTTTGTTGAGCCAACAAAAGACACTCCTGGCAAAAACAAAATTAGCGGCGATGTCTCATCATCTTGCCGATAGTTCCAGAATAAAAAAGAAAAAAGATAAAAGAAAACAAAAAATCGATATTACTGGTATATTTGACTTCCCAACTCTACCTTCAATCCGTAGAAATAATAATGACCCTAAATATATTATAATTGAATCTACCGAATCAAATAAATCAATTGCGCAATTTTCTTGCTTTGCTGTACACAAAGCCATACGCGCGGTGAGTAGCGAAATTAATTCAGTGAGTAAGCTCCGTGATGGTAAAATGTAATTATTGGTGAACAACAAAAAAGTAGCCGATCGCTTCATTACTTTAAAGCAACTTCCAGGAATCTGTAGCATCAAAGCTAAGTAACACGACAACCTGAACTTCACTAAAGGTACAGTATTCGCCCCCTTCCTACACAATGTAAGTGAAACTGAAATTGTTAGCGAGCTAAGTACACAAGGTGTAGTTACCGCTTTAAAATTTCAGAGGAAAAATGAAAACAAACAATTTACTCCAAATGGCGTTGCTTTGCTTACTTTCTTTACTTGTTCAACTTACCTGGACAAATTGATATTGCCTGGCGTAGAGTCAACGTCAGACAGTATATACCAAATCCCATGCGTTGCAAAAATTGTCAATTGTTTGCACATACCATAAAGCACTGCAAAGGAAAAGCAGCTTGTAATATTTGTAGTCTTCCTCCCCACAACCCTCAAAAATGCACACTCACTCACTGCCAGGCTGATCACGCAGCTTCTTCAAATAAGTGCAAATACAAGCAATCAAAACAACAAAGAAATGCACCATGCGTGAAGCTATTAAAATTTATAACTCAACTGTCTCTTTCCCCGAAAACTCGCCTTCTTTCTCAGCGACAGTCTCTCATCAGCAAAATAGCAAGCAAGAAACTCAGCACTTTAACTCAACCCCAATTCCCATACCTACCAATTCGCAATCAACTTCTTTCGAAAATGCTTCAAACGAACAACAATTATCAGAAAACAATATACAAACTCACATACATAATACACCCACCGTAATAGTTGAAGAACTCTCTTCTCAATTTCCCGATCCCAATTTACACGATCTCACAGCACCCGACTACTCTAAAGAACTTGAGCAAAGTTATCACGCTCTCATGCAACTACAAAAAACTCACTATCAACCAACAAGTAAAACAAATTCTGACTCAAACTCAAACTCACCTATAAACTTCTCAACTTACCTCTCAAACACCAACAACACAAGTAACACAGTTTATAACTCAAATAATACCTATCTTTCTCATGGAGGCGATTCTCTTATGTCCTCAGAAGACGACGAGGCCATGTCTCATTTTGACAAATAACTCAAAACACAAATCATATTTCCAAGCTAAACCTTTATTTCTTTTCTTACAATCATGTTTTCCATTTTACAATGGAACATGAATGGTTTCTACAACAATTACCATAAGCTTCAGCTCTTGGTGCATTCACCCTCAGTAATTCAACTAAATGAAACGCATTTACCTTACAATGCGAATGCAGTTCACCCGAAGCGCTATTCAGGCATATTCCATAACTTGTCAAACATAACTTCAAGTAAACCAGGTGTCGCAGTGTTGGTTAAAAAAGGCTTGCCTTTTAAAAGAATAATGTTTCAATCCTCAATATCTGCTATTGCCATCGAGGTTGATTTAGGTTTTAAACTTAATATAATTTGCGCCTACATACCGCCGACACAAACCTTTTCAAACGCAGACATATTATACTTGCTGCAACAAGTCTCATCACCTGTCATACTCGCAGGTGATCTTAATGCTTGGAGTTCAATATGGGGATCTCCAAAAGAAAACACAAGAGGAAAACACATAGAAGATGCTTTGCTCACTTCCGACCTCATTTGCATTAACGATGGTAGTGCAACCCATTTTTCAACCCATGGCACATTCTCGCTTCTTGACCTCACCTTTTGCTCATCATCCCTTGCCCCAAATTGCTGTCGGAGTTTGTCAAGCGATTTACACGGTAGCGATCATTATCCAATTATCTTCAAAATCAACACGCAGCGATATCGTTCCAAATTCAAGCCAATATTCATATTTAAAACTGACTTCGCTGACCGGCGTAAATTTTCAGATCTATGTGAAGAGGCAAATAACAAAATCCCCATCTCTAATAACAATAACAGAAAAGCTGCTCTTATTAAAAAAATTATTCGCTCCGCAGCAAATCTGTCTATACCACATACAAATGGTAGAAAATCCGAGCACAATGTACCATGGTGGAACGCCAATCTAGCGTCTCTTAGATCAAAGAAGCAACAGGCATGGCACGAATACAAACGTTGTCAAACGCTTGAAAACTTAATAGAGTACAAGAGATCGAACGCTAATTTTCGACGCATGGCTAAAGAAGCGAAACGACTCTGCTTCCAAAAGTTCACAGCGAATATCAATCCTGCTTCCTCCCCCAAAAAAAATCTGGAATGAAATAAATTTATTGGCAGGTGGTACTAAAAATTCGTATATCTCACGGATCAACACTCCTGTTGAACCGCTAATCATGTCGAATTTCTTTGCAAACCACTTCTCTGCCGCGAGTTCTGATGAACACTTTAGCTTTAAATTTCGTAATAGCAAAGCATCAATTCCAGACAGCTGCACTGATACAACATATGACCTTTCCTCAACTGCAAAAATGTTAGAATCGAGAATCTCGCTTTCTGAATTTAAATATGCTCTTTCCTCAGTAAAAGGGAAAACGCCTGGGTTAGATAAAATATCTTACCCAATGATGGAAAACCTCCCGATTTCAATTAAGATACGTCTAGTTGAACTGTATAATAACATCTTTGATACCGCTGTTTATCCACAATTCTGGAAAACATCAAACATAATCCCGATACAAAACCCGAAAAATTATTAACTGATGTCAACAGTTATCGTCCTATCTCTCTTTTGAGTTGTCTCGGGAAAGTCTTCGAAATGATCGAAGAAACAACTTAATTAGCCCCCGTCAAGTTGCTTACAAGAAAGATCATGGTACCGTGGACACTTTACTTTTATTCGATAATTTTGTGACCACTGCTTTGTTTAGCAAAATTTACGTATCGTTGCTGTCTTTAAATTTCCAAAAGGCATTTGATCGCATAGGAATGCACCTTATATTAAAACAACTACAAAAATGGAAGGTTGGCAAGATTTTAAATTTCATTAAATCTTTTCTTACTAACAGGAAACTATCAGTGACGGTTAATGGTTTCCTCTCACCAACGCGCAATTTATCAAGCGGCATTCCTCAAGGGTCACCCCTTTCCGCCCTACAGTTTGTTATTGCATTCGATGAATTAAGCAACCTTTTATCCAAGCACAAGAAAATAAAGCATCAAATCTATGCAGATGATGTCCTCATCTTCTCAAAAGTCAACGATATCTCTGCTGTGCAAAACATTTTTACAGATGTTCTAAACGACATTGCAGCATGGTCCACAACTTCGGGAGTACTCCTCTCACTAGAAAAATCCAACCTGCTACATATATGTCGAAAGAGGACGACGTGTAACATTATACTCAATGTTGAAAATCATACAATTAATACTAAAGATAGCTTAAAGATTAATCGTAGACTCTAAATATTGCTTTAAGCAACATTGTAATTATATTAGAAGTTCCTTAATATCTAGATTAAATATTATTAAGTATCTTTCATGCCTATATACATTCTGCTACGCTTATCAATGTTGTCAGAGCTCTACTACTATCGAAGGTTGATTACGCCCTGCCGATCTATGGACACTGTGCAAAATCTACAATCTCCAGAATCTCAGCTCCCTATCATGCAGCTATCCGCCGAAGTCTCAAGGCTTTTCCAACTTCACCAACGAAATTTCTATTGGCCGAATCTGGCCTACCGAGCATATCCAACAGAGTGTCCGATACAACAAATCGTGTTCTTGGAAAACTACTTGACGCTACAAACACAGCGTTAGCAAATGCATTCAACAACGTAATTTCACGTAAAAGGCAGCTGAAGATCAGCGTTATCGATATCTCTTGTTTTCGTCAAGGAAAATTTCACATCTCTTTACCGAGAGAAAAGAGTTGTTGAAACTTTTCCTCCTTGGCTTATCAGTTCCACATCATTTGAGGATTCATTACTCAGCTTACCTAGACAACATACCCCAAACACGGCCTATAGAGCATCATTCTCAGAGGCAGTCGAAACTTACAGCGCTACTGGATGGAATTTTATATTCACCGACGGGTCTAGGCCTTGGCTGTAACAAACAAAGATGGAGATGCAATATGTCAGTGGCTTCTTCATCCCATGTGCACAATTTTTACTGCTGAAGCTTTAGCAATTGAGTTGGCGGTCGAGTACGCGAAAAATAATAAAGGAAAATATATGATTTGCTCGGACAGCAAATCATGCATCACTGCAATCAAATCCCCTTCCAACACGAATAAAATAATTTCCTTCATTAGGAACTCATTAATCGCAGCAGCAAACAAAATTAAGCTTAGGAAACGAACGAGCTGACACCGCTGCCAAAAATGTGATAAAGTCATCTGCACTAACTCTTAACCGTCTGACCAAATCCGATCTGCACAACGCAATAAAAAACGAAAGACTTAAACTCGATTTAACTGATTGGGCAATCCAAGGTCATCACTACTGCAAACTAAACCCAAAGAGAGTTACACCTTCTTATCCAGCAAGTTTGCCAGCAAATGTTCTGAAGCCATACATTCGTCTTAGGCTGGGGCATACAATATTTACTTATTATCTTCTTTTAACTAGAGGTAATCCATCCACTGCCCTCTGTGTGGTGGGAGCAACAGAGTACAACACATGATTGCCCAATGACCGAACATCACGGAGTCCGACCGCACCGGCAACATTAACTTAACAAAAGCGTTTTCTACACCTAGCCATGACAACATTATGCACGTATATAACTTTTTAAAACGCAATAATATTCCAATCAAATTTAGCTTATTTAGGCATCCTCCTTAGAACAGTATAGCATAACAGTATATATCCAATGTAATTAAAATTTTTTTTCCGATATTATCGAGCTAAAAGTTAACATTTTAGAACTAAAAGGACGACTGAAAGCCCAGTAGCTAGTGTCGCTTTTTAATTTATGCTGTAATTTATTATTGTATAAATTGTTATAAATAAATAAAAAAAAATAAATAACTGGTTGAAGTTTAGAAAATATATTAGCAGCCACATCAATATTGATTGCAAAATAAATAGAGGAAGAGGCATTGATGAATGTATAAGAGAACTTAATGATGTTATAACTATTGGCAACAAAAAATATTGGTTTAAGAAAGATCACTAATATTGAAACAGAGAAGCTTTTGAATGAGAAGAGGCGAGCTAGGTGCGAATGACAGTTAAGTCGCACCTCTTCAACTCTGCTTCAACTAAAATCTGCTGTCCGCAAGTTAAAGAAAGCACTTAAATTCGATGGAGAACACAACACTGAAAATTTTATAATGAAAATGTGTCCAAATTCTAGCAAGCAAAACTTTCTTTGGAAAGCCCAAAAATATTTAAAAAAGACTTATTATCAAAGATGACCCCTTTCCTCCACGAAAATAATATAATGCCACCGCACAAATTCGGGTTTCGTGCTAAACATGGTACTTTAGAGCAAGTGAGTAGAATTACCAACGAAAGAGGAAAGCATTCGGCACAGAGTGTACTGTTCAGCTATTTTTCTAGACGTGGCTCAGGCGTTGGATAAGATGTGGCATGAAGGCCTGTTATATAAGATTAAAAAATTATACCTTTAGACTTGTATAAAATATTGAAGTCTCATTTAAAAAAAAAAATTAAGGTCAAAGTAAGAGATTTCATATCTGATGAATAACAGATATGGGCAGCTTTACCACCGCTAATGGCGTTACTTCTTTATTGACAAGAGCAGATTAATACAAGACATACCAACACATCTGGCTGCGATTGTTCAACTTGATTTGGAAGATCAGCGTTTCATAACTACTAGACTCACAGTTTGGAATGGTTTGTAATTTTTCCGCTGAAGATACTTTTAATCTAAAATTGGCCGATTTAATTGTACCTAGCGGAGACGATCTCTCAATTCATCAACTTCAGCTTATTGTGAGATCACCTGCGATATGACAATGAAAACTTTACTAATATACGTGAAGCTTGAACTGCTAACTGTGCTTCCAACTGCGCTGACAACCGTTTACTAACTGCAAGGGAAATTGACATTGTTGTTCCAACATTTATGATTCTCCGCTATTTGTATGGCCATCTGCGATATACTTGCATCCTGATTTTGAAACTATGTTGACATACGCGCCTCTCCTTTCCCCTGTGACGACATTTGCATTGACATCAACGAGATAAAAGCAAAAAGCATATTCATGCCTCTATCATTTGACGAGCATTGAACCACTTCCTTTTCTTCTATCTTCGTTATTTCTTCCTCTAATTCAAACTGAAACACATTAATGTGTACCAGCAACAGTTAATTTTTTAATCCATTTGTCGAAAAACCACGTCAATCTTTTTTTAACGTTGAATCTTCAGTTCGGTAATCTTAGTAATTTTCAAATAATTATCTTTTTGGGAATTTATTTGAAAATCTCACTTCTGTCAGCAATTTTAAAAGGTTTAAAGAAACAATTTAACATCTATAAACTTGAATCTTATTTCTTATTCAAACAACTTAACGCTAATTATTCGAATTGACAACTTCCTATTTATTGGCTGTTTTTACCTATTTTTGGCATTACAACAAATTAATAATGAAAAACCACGCTCTCTGATGTCATATGTATTACCACCTATACTTGTATGTAGGAGTGAACAAAATCGAATGTTTAAAAAGTCTGATATTGGTTATATGACGTAGGGCAAGTTTTCATCCGATATTATCTATTTTAGGTTGATCCACCGTTTTAAAAAAAATACGCTCACTCAATTGAATTAAGGTAACTTGCATTTTGGTCGATATATGCAGTACAAAGACAACTGGAAGTTCAAAAATCTTTCTTTAAGGCAGCTCTCATAGGGAATTATTAACCCGATTCAACACATTTCTGACATACCTGTACAGACGTTCTGTTATCATGAAAGGATTCTCTCCGAATTTCACTTGTACATACATATATCTAACATATTAATCAATATCTTCTATAAAATAGGTCCTGAGATCTACATATATCTTCGTACCTGGGGGTTGAACAATTTTTAGAAGGCATAACTTAAGTGAAGGTGAAATAATCGGAGGGAATTTAAAGTTAAATTATGCGTAAAGTAGGGGTACTCCATCGAACTTAGTTGAAATTAGTTGAGTAAATTGCGATATATGTGATTTTACCTTAAGACCTTAAGCCACGCCCATCGTCCATCGTAGTTACGGATTTTTCGCTCTTTTGGTAGAGTTAACAAAACAGTCATATTGGGAGTTGGAGTATTCATCCGATTTTACCTATTTCAGGTGTCGAAAAGATATACATGTACGTATACACTAATCTATTAGGGAGTGGAATCACTCCCATTTTGTGAAGATTTTCAAATCACAGATGACTCTCTAATACAATTCGTTGGATCAATTTACAGTTTTATATCCTAATCTGCGGCTTAGTGATGGTACTCGATAGGTTTTAAAATGGTTGTGCTTTGTGGACGTAGAAGTGATCACAATATTGGACTTCTTATGTCTATGAGAGAATATTTGTAGCAAGTTTCATCAATATATCTTAATTTTAACTGAAGTTACAGCGGACAGTTAAACAGTCAAACGGAATACATGATGATCAATTATACATATCCATATATTTCGATTAGTTTTAGGTGTTAAAAACCACTATTATTTAAAAAATTATTATCTCTATAACAACATATTGGAATAATATACAAATTTATAAAATACGGGGTCATGCCATTCTTCAAGGGCCAAGTACACTAAAGTACTCTTGGACGTTTGTCGTTAGGGAGTAATTGAACTTTTAGTTATTTTAAATACTACAGTTTTTAGATGATGGGCATCGTAATTCTAATGTAAATATGAATAATAATTTTATAATTTGCCTTAAATTCTGGTTCATCGAAACAAGGAAATAATCTTCTCGCATTATTCGGATGCAAATTAGTGGCGATGTAATGAATCTGTTCGTTTTTGTTATCACCATTGTAGCTGCCATAAAATAATCCTTCTGCTTTCGTCCAAATATGACCTTCAAATTCCATAGAGAGCTCA
The DNA here is from genome assembly GCA_027475135.1 of Bactrocera correcta. Lineage (NCBI taxonomy): Eukaryota > Metazoa > Arthropoda > Insecta > Diptera > Tephritidae > Bactrocera > Bactrocera correcta. The sequence goes on along the minus strand of CM050322.1, from coordinate 17,732,758 downwards.
CAATGTGATCCTCGTCTTATGAAGCTATTTAAGTGAAGTGTATAAATAGATTTCTTGTAGAACTTGCTAATTCGTGCAATTGAAATATCTTCCAATATATTTTTGCTGCAAATATTAAAATAAATAAACTCACTCTGAATTAATATAATAATACTGAAGAAAATAGATAAAATGTATTTTTATTGTATTAAGACATTACCTGTCATTAGTATAACATTTTCGTAAATCAATAGACCGATCACGGATGTGAAGATCGCGATGTGAATGGAACGCAATCCTTTTTGTATCATTTTCCCATTTTAATTTCATAGTCATGTTACCATTAAACCGCTTCTCCTCATAGTTTATATAGAAATTAATTAAATACTCCTGTGGCAACACGTCTCTTGGCAATCGTTCGTCCATATTTGACGAATACGCAGCAGTTAAATCAATGCTTCGTTTGGTAATAATCTGAAAGTATGTACCAGGTTGTTCAATAAGTTTTGTCATTAGATAAGAGTGGGCATTGCTATAGTCCAAAATTTTGTTTGTTTTATTGGTACACTCTTTACTCGTATATGAACGTACTATGTGAAGTTTCATTTCAATCTGTCGATTCATTATTTGTTTACAAGCCAGTTAGTGGCGCCGTGTAGTTTTTTACGGTGATAAATTCTTATTTTTGGAAGTATGCAATGTACATTTGTATATAAAATATAATTTGCTAAAATTCCTACATGTAAGATTCGAAACCGTAAAAGACGAGGCTCAAGTACTCCTAATCGAGATATATTGACGAAACTTGATATACTACTGTGATCAAATTGAAAGGTGAATTTTTAAGTTATAATTCTGCATTGATTATTCGTGATCATTCGCCACATTTTCAACTAATATCATGCCGCAACCACCGTATTCGCCAGATTTACCTTCGTGTAACTTCTGGCTATTCAGCAAATTTACATGACCACTCCGAGGACACCATTTTGACTCAATTGAGGATATAAGAGCTGAGTCGAAGAAGGCTCAGATGACCATTACTTTGAAGGAAATGAAATGGACAAATCACCTTTCAATTTGATCACAGTAATACGTGCTCATATGACACATTAAAAAAACGGTATATTCCCAAGTTCGCAACAAGCAATTACACAACAAAATACAAATAGTAGTGTGATGATTTAATGTCTTTAAATAATATCTAACTGAATGACACACACAGAATAAAGTCAACTACTGAGAGGAATATTAGTTATAATAATTAAAAACAAGATAGAATTAATTACACCGCAGCTATAGTATTGTATAATTCACAGGTGCTTTTCTTATAGCAAATATACATACATACATATGTATACCGCTGTGTTCACAAAAATAATAGTGCCGGTGGCTACTAACTATTTAACAGTCAAATTACATGATGAGAACAATATTCGATCAGAAAGTTATAAAAAAAAAACTATTTTTTAATAAATGTATGGTATATTATTGTTGTTTAGAAGGGCTAGGCATCGGCGTGATATGGAATCAATAAGGTCCCTACAACGCTTAACAGAGATTTCAGCCCATGGCTCCTTAAACACTTGCCAAAGCTCTGTGCTTTTCGACGGTTTTGCTGTTACTATGCTTCTCTTGGCATCGCCCCATAATTTTCCGAACGGATTTAGGTCCGGAAATTGTGGATCATTATCCTGCTTAAATGTCCGTTTTAACGACATTTTCCAACTAGCATACGGCAGCATGACATCTTTCAATGTATTGATGTACGAGTGTGTTCAAAAAGTATCGCGAATTTTGTGTTTTTTCAAAAATTATTTATTTATTCATGAATATCTATTTTGTCACGTTCGAAGTAATCCCCATAAGATATTATACACTTGTGCCAACGGTTTTTCCAATTTTCGAAGCACTTCAAAAAATCATTTTTTTATCTTCTTCAGCTCCTCCTTCGATGCCGTCTTTATCTCGCCAAAAGAAGAGTAACGTCGTCCTTTCATGGGCCTCTTCAGTTTAGGGAACAAGAAAAAGTCACAGGGGGCCAGATCTGGGGAATACGGTGGCTGCGGCATCATTAGTGTGTTGTTTTTGGCCAAAAAGTCGCGCACAAGCAACGGTGTGTGTGATCAGGGGCGTTATCGTGGTGCAAAAGCCAATTTTTGTTCTTCCACAAATCCGGGCGTTTCTGGCGAATTGCTTCGAGCAAATTGCGCATAACTTGCAGGTAATATTCCTTATTGCCCGTTCTTCCCTGTGGCAAGAACTCATGATGCACCACGCCCCTGCAATCGAAGAAAACTGTCAGTTACGATTCGCGATACTTTTTGAACACACCTCGTATACTGCTTGGTCCATAATGCCACTGATCAAAGAGATTGGACCATCGCCAACATACGAGAAAAAAGCCCACACCACAGTCTTTAGCCCACCGTACTTAACTGTCTTTGTGGTGTACCTTGGGTGGTATTCTGTGTTTGGGGGACAACGAACTCACTGCCTTTACCACCAAACAAAACAATTTTGATCTCATCTCTAAATAAAGTATTGCGCCACTTTTCGGCGGGCCAATACATATGGTTTTCGCACTTCTTGCATTGACGTGCTTCTTCGTCAAAAGGGGTACTTTTCTCGAACTTCTTGCATGTAAATTAGCTTATATTACCTTTCGTAACTGTGTCAGCACTGACCATTAGATTCAATTCATTTTTAATTATTTTTGGCGACGCCGAACGCTTTGCTTTGCTGTATCGCACGATTCCTCTAGAAATGTATTGTTGTACTTATCACAACGTGTTTCCGGCTTAATAGTATGATGAATGGCATTAAATATCATCGGAGCAGTGCAACCAACCATTTCTTCGATTTCTTTATATTTCTTGCCCTGATCTCTTCACTTAACTATTAACTCTCGCTTTTCGATTGAGCAATGTTTTTTTTAACCCACTAATCAAAAAATATAGAGCGATTTCAATAAATTAACTGCGCACGTCGAAGGATTTGGAGGATTATTTTTTTTCAGGTTGGTAGTACTGTCAGTCACATTTATGTCAAACTTCATGTCAAAATATTCATTAGTGTTTGAGATACGTGTCGTTTTGTGAGCTGCTAAAAGTGAGTTTTTCGTTTTTTGCGATATCGAAATTTGTTGAACAAAGAATTTGCATTAAATTTTGTTTACGGAAGCAATTTTCTGCTGCGGATATGTTGAGGATGGTGCAGAAAGCCTTTGTTGATGACAAATGGTATAGTGAGTTCCAAGTCGGCCGTGACCGTGTCGAAAACGAAGAGCGTCTAGGGCGACCATCAACCTCAACCGACGAAGCTCACGTTCAACAAATCAAAGATTTGGTGCTGAAAACCGTCGATTAACAATTAGAGACCTTGCTGATGAGCCAATACCATTTTGAAGGATGTTTTGGGCCTCAAGCGCGTCAAATCTCGACAGGTACCGAAAAATTTAATTTTTTGAAAAAAAGGCGTCGCGTTGAAGTGTGCGAAACGCTGCTTTCCGACTACCAGGGTGTCATGAAATGCATTATAACTGGCGATGGGACTTTAATCTATGCTTACGACCCCGAAACAACCGATCAATCGATCGAATGTCGTGCCAAAAGAGAGCCGAGACCAAAAAAATCGCACCAAAGTCGCTCAAAAATCAAGGTCATGTTGACTGTTTTCTTCGATTATTGTAGTGTTGTGCATTATTAATTCACTCCAACCGGTCAAAGAGTCAACAAGGAATATTATTTGAACGTTATGCGTCGTTTGCGTAACGTAATCCGCCTAAGAATTGGAATCCGAAATTGTGGAAAGATATTTCTTGGTTTTTACACCACGATAATGCACCATCCCATACTGCCCTCGTAATTCGTGATCATTTCGCCAAAACTCAACCCATATGGTTCCGCAACCACCGTATTCACCTTATCTGGCACCGTGCGACTTCTGGCTGTTCACCAAGCTCAAAAAACAGCTCCGGGGACACCGTTTTTATACGATAGAGGAGATTCAAGCCGCAGCGAAGACGGAACTGAAGGCCATCCCGGAAAGTGACTACAACCAGTGTTTCGAAGATTGGAAAATCCGTTGACATAAACGCATTGCATCGGAAGGGGATTACTTTGAAGGGGATGAAATTGATTTGAAAGAATAAATAAAGAATTTTCAAAATAAATACAATGTCACCTTATTTTTTGGGCTCAGTACTCCAAATAATAATGCACACAAGCAGCAGATAAGAAAATATCAAGCGTATGTTCGCATGTGTATAAGTGCGTTAGATGCACTAATCTAAATAGCTGAAAAATATCAATGCGTTAATATCTGAAGAATGCAATAAAAATAAAATACATACATATGTGTATGTACACTAATGTACACATATACATACAAATGTACCTAGTAAAGAATTTCAGAGTCAAACGTGAACTCTCACAGTACGGATTAAAAATAAGTGTTATAGTACATATAACGCAAATATCAAGACAAATAATTGTTTACCCAAGTTGACACTTGCATGGATAGGCGAACAAACTTATACATCATCTCATCATCTTGAACATTCTGATATAAGTATGTATGGTACATACATAACTGTATGTTTATTATGTTTTGTTTTAATTTTACTTCTCTCTTCTATGCAATTTTCACCAACGATGCTAGCTTGAAATAAACAATTTATATTATTATCGAATAGAAAAAGTGTCATTAATTTTTTAAATTTTGTGGTAGAAAGCAAAACAAAGAAACCGATAAATATGTTTCAATGTGGGGCAGTCTTTGCAAATACTCTTATGTCCCCGTGAGCTACGTATCCAAAACTTATCCAAACAAGCTCAAGTGAAGGAATAATAAACACGATTGAATTATCAACAGCGTTTCATAACTTTTTAATGTAGATAACAGAAATTCAATTAACCGTAGCGAGTTAGACCAATTTTCCGGATACTGTACCTTGCTTAAAAGATTTTTCTGGAAACCTCTTGGAACACAGCATCAGTAAATACTACTTTTAAGTCTTATAAGAAATAAGATAGTTCATAAAGCAAATACTATTTAAAATCTTATAACACTTCATTTAACTGAGAAGTTATTGTGAATTATCTAAACAATATTACTACATTGGAATACCTTATAACCGCAAAGGGACAAGGAAATAAAACCATCCAACTAACCATCAAGATTTTTATCAAACAATTTATACCCATCTTACCTTAATAGTAAACAAAATTTCAGGGATGAAAATATGTGCTGAAGCTCTGCTAATATTAACAACAACATATTGAGATAAAGTACTAGATAACTTCGTTAAAGGACATCTCTTTACCTCTCCTCTTAGGTGTTAGAGAACCCAGAGATCTTCCTAAGGCACTTCAATTATGTTTAACGCTTGATAACTAACAATTGAAGGCACAATTCTCGACCTACACCAATAATAATATTTCTAGAAAAAACCTGCAATCTCTTCTCGTGGAAATTATTACAATCAGACGTCTTCACAACAATTTTTTCCGCAAGTAGCGCAATTACGCCAATCGAATATCCAAACTTTTTTGTACAAAACATTCGAAGAGAGATTGTTCAAAGTGTACGGCCGTGCTTATTTAATTCGTTCTATGAATTCAATCTTTACAAAAAAAAAAAATAATCATAATCAAACAATTTATTAAATTACAAATAAACATAAAGAACAGTGCACACAAAATTAATAAAACAATAAATACACAAATAGTGCACGAATCAAGAAGTGAAAACAAAAAAACAAAAAATCAAACAAACGACGACGACGAAACAAAAATTCAATCCTACACTGAAAAAAGTTTTATAGAAATCGTTAAATTTTTGTCAAATAAAAACAAAAACTATTATTCCTACCAACTGAAGAACTCTAAGTGCCTAGTTGTTGTAATTAAGGGTATAGAGTTCGCCGTAGACTCTAGGCAAGTCAAAGAAGCATTGGAGGAATGCGGTTTTTGTGTTAAAACTGTTGTAAATATATTAAATAGAAACAAAGTACCACAGATAATGTTTAAAATTTAACTGTTGCCGAATTCGAATCAAACTTAAAAAAATGAGACTCATCCTATATATAATCTGAAATATTTACTGCATCATAGAGTAACTGTTGAAGAATCACATAAAAGACACGGTCCGGTACAATGTCAGCCAAGAATATGGGCATACTAAATATTGCACTCTACGCAGTGTTTGTGTGGTATGAGGTGATTTACATCCCACTTCAAAATGCACGCTTTAGAAAGAAGATTTAAATAAAAAAGGCAGCAATTGTGGAGGAAATCACTCTGCTAACTACAGGGGTTGTCCTGTATATAAAGATCTGAAATCGAAGTTGTAAAAGGGCATTCAAGCACGTCGTAACCAAATGTTATTATCACCCGTAATGAAATTATAGCAACCTCAGAGAAAAGTTCAAATCATATTACTTCTATCAATAATAAAATGCAAATGTAGTGAAACGCAACACTCTGCAAATGCAACTGTCGCAAAATCCTCCAAATGGAGGTATTGAAACTATGATTATAAATCTGATGACACAATTTATTTCTAACATGCAAAACATGAGCCAAGATTTAATAAAATCACAAAATCAAATGCTGCAAAACCTATTAAGTAAAAAATTAGCTTACTAAATGTCTGTATATGGAATGCTAACGGTGTTAACCAACATAAATTAGAGAATATTAGATTTCTGTCTGAAAAAAACATAGATGTAATATTGATATCAGAAACTCATTTAAGGGGTTATATACCTTTTTTTAATTTCAAAAAGCGAAATTTTTTTATTGCTTTATCTTAAAGAACAACTCCTTGAGAACATTTTCTCAAATTTTCATAGAGATTCGTGCAGAAAAAAGTTACAGCACTTCTAACCGCGCGCCTCATCGAGGCCCCAAACCCTAGCAGTTTCGCTTTAAACGCGAATATCTCGAAATGGTGCTTTTTGCAGTTCATTTTTTGCATAAAACGTTTCCGTGTGCACAAAAAATCATAAAAACGATCGTTCAAGCACAAGGAATTACACTAAACTAATGAAATTTGTTTACTTTTATGGTTTCAGTTGACTTGTTCGACCTGCGGAATTGTCACCGCAAGGCTCTGCCAAAAAAGTCCTCTAAGGGAAACAGCCACCCCTTAAAAACTAGTGTCGGGAACTATCGAGTGATTTCAATTATCGATTGTTAATGACTGAATGATTTTGACTATCGAATGAATTTTTTCGTTCATTCATTCATTCATGTATTTAATCTAATTCAATAAATAAGCAAAGGCATGCTCTTCCAACAACAAAAAAGTACTGGAATTTTATTCATTTTTAATTAAATCAATACAAAGGTTTAATTTAATTCAATATTTTAATAAAACATAAAAATAGTAAAGCACTGAAAAGATATTCAATATCATATGAAATAAATATAAATATAAATATCAGAAGAACACAAAAAAATTTTAATTATATATTAAAATTGCTATTTAAAAATATTATTTGATCTAGCTTTTAATCTTTAAGTCTATTTCTTCTATCATTTATTATTTGCCCAGCTTTAGGAAAAACCCTTTCGGAAGGAACTGAAGTAGCAGGTATACATAAATATTTTTTGGAAAGCTCGTAGATTTCTGGAAAAGTTGCCTTTTTGCTGGTTTTGATGTCTTTCAACGAAATCTTGTCTAAGATATTGTTGCAAAGAAATGTGTGCATTAACACTAGGGGCGTTGTGACAAATAGTTTTTGCTTCCGCTACTTTTTGGTCAAGTAGAGTCCAAAAAGATAATTTACTTTTATCCGCGGGTAATTCTATTACTGGGGCTGTAGCAGTCCTTTGGTTCCGCTGTATGAATGCTGATACCTCTTCTCCCAACCAGTTTTGAGCATTACTAGAGTTACTTTCATTTCCAAAGGCAATCTTTTTAAACCGTGGGTCTAAGAAGGTCGATTTGGCACACATCTTGTCAGACTCTAGTTGGCCAAGTCGTCTCGAAATTACTTCCAACAAACTACTTTTCAAGCATTCTCCCTCCGTAGTTTTCATTTGCTGGGATCTTATTGCATATTGCAGTCCTCTGACTATAGGCACCACTAGTGACATCGTTGGGTAGTTTTGTGCTGAAAGTTCTGTTGTCATATGCTCTATCGGCTTCAATACAGTGATGGAATCACGTAACCTTTCCCATTCTGATGCATTCAGAAAGTTCGGTGCACTTAGTAAGGAAGTTAGTACAGCAGAGAGCGGTTCTTTTATCAAGCATATACGTTCTATCATTATAAGGCCAGAGTTCCATCTAGTAGCGACGTCTTGCTTCATCTTAAGCTCAGCTACTCCCATTTGCTTTTGCATATTTGTAAGTTGTTCTGCTGCTTGAGAGCTATGATGGAAATATGTTACTATAGCTCTGCATTTCGTTATAAGCTCCAAAATCTGAGGAGCAGTCTTTATAGCATCCACAACGCCTAAATTTAAAGTGTGAGCGACACACGGGTGGTGGTGTTTTTGCAAAAAAGCATCTGGCTGTCAGTAGTCCACATATCTGTTGTTATAGAAAGGTGTGAAATATTTTGCAAAATGGCATGAAGCTTTTTCCGTGTCTCGTTATATTTTGAAGGCAACATTGTGTTGGAAAGAAGTTTTCTGATTGGGATTGAATACAAAGGCTGAAGCTTTTTTGTATATTCTCGAAATCCTTCATTTTCAACAATAGAGAGTCTTTGCATATCTCTTGTAACCATTTTAAGAGACTTATCTATACTTCTCTTTTCAGTTTCCGAAAGCTCAGATCACGTGCTTGTAACAAATCATTTTGTTTGCATTGTCCTTCTTTTTAATGCTGGGTATTGTTGAAGAACTTGTAGTTTCTACGTTCACAGAAGGTACCAAAGAAGCACTACTTATCTCACTTTCAACAGTTTCCACTGTTAAGTTCACATCTCTTTGCGTTGAAGAACAGCTTGGCATATCTAAGTCACTTACAGCAGGTGCTCGTTCGACTATCGCCGAAGAAGTCTCCTCCACACTGTGTGATGATGGATGCCTTCGTCGTAGATGATCGTTCATATTTGATGTGTTACCAGCAAACTTTAAATTTTTTTTACAAATATTGCAGTTGACGTTATTACCATTATTAGTAAAAAAAACTCCCACACGGCTGATCTCTTTAATCCAGGCGCATTTTTGTATTATCTAATTATGTATAAAAACGTTTTCAGCATTTTCATTACAAAATACATAAATACATTTTAGATTACCACAGAAAACACTGCAATTAAAAATCTAATACCAATATTTATATAAGTTGCGACCCAATTCAAATGTTTTACTATTGATGCTGCAAATAATACGAACAGTTAAAACGGTTAAGTGAATGTATACATAGCTACAATTTCGAATCGCAATACATAACCAAGTTGCCAACCCGCTTAATTCAAAGCCATTGGATTTTATCAAACCGACTAGAAACTGTCATTTAATCTTGCCAAATACCGATGACCATATGAATCTACTTTAATCATCTTATTAATTTGGCGATGCCTCCTACATTATCGCTTTATAAGTCTATATTTATTATTATTAATACTTTTCACTTAAATCTATTTTAAGCATCTATTAACTTCTACCACTCATACATGCATTCAATTTATTTTCCATTATCACACATAATTCAACATAAATCATTCAACATAATTTTGAAATACACACAATTTAAGCATTATTCGTACATTTGCTGAATATAATACCATTTACTTAAAATGGAATAAATGAATTCGTACAAAAAATCTTTGCTAGATATCTACTTGTATAAAATCATTCATTCGAAAAAATCATTCAATAGCGAAAAATACTAATGAATTAAAAAATAGTACTGAACGAAAAATTAGATCGAACAAAATATTCGTTTTGAACGAAAAATTGGTATGAACGAAAAAATTCGAATGAACGAAAAAATAGTAATGAGTGATTTCTTGAAAACTGTCGAATGAATGAAAATTGCTGGACTATCGAATAACTTGATTGTTTTTATTCGATAGTTCCCAACACTATTAAAAACTTCTCATTGTTAATAAAGTGTACTATCAAAAAATACAACCATTCGTGTAATGAAATAACTGGTACATACCTAAAAAAAATCCAAACTTTCCTTTTTTCTTTGAAAGAGAAGCTAAAGGGTGATTTTTTAAGAGCTTGATAACTTTTTTTAAAAAAAAAACGCATAAAATTTGCAAAATCTCATCGGTTCTTTATTTGAAACGTTAGATTGGTTCATGACATTTACTTTTTGAAGATAATTTCATTTAAATGTTGACCGCGGCTGCGTCTTAGGTGGTCCATTCGGAAAGTCCAATTTTGGGCAACTTTTTCGAGCATTTCGGCCGGAATAGCCCGAATTTCTTCGGAAATGTTGTCTTCCAAAGCTGGAATAGTTGCTGGCTTATTTCTGTAGACTTTAGACTTGACGTAGCCCCACAAAAAATAGTCTAAAGGCGTTAAATCGCATGATCTTGGTGGCCAACTTACGGGTCCATTTCTTGAGATGAATTGTTGTCCGAAGTTTTCCCTCAAAATGGCAATAGAATCGCGAGCTGTGTGGCATGTAGCGCCATCTTGTTGAAACCACATGTCAACCAAGTTCAGTTCTTCCATTTTTGGCAACAAAAAGTTTGTTAGCATCGAACGATAGCGATCGCCATTCACCGTAACGTTGCGTCCAACAGCATCTTTGAAAAAATACGGTCCAATGATTCCACCAGCGTACAAACCACACCAAACAGTGCATTTTTCGGGATGCATGGGCAGTTCTTGAACGGCTTCTGGTTGCTCTTCACCCCAAATGCGGCAATTTTGCTTATTTACGTAGCCATTCAACCAGAAATGAGCCTCATCGCTGAACAAAATTTGTCGATAAAAAAGCGGATTTTCTGCCAACTTTTCTAGGGCCCATTCACTGAAAATTCGACGTTGTGGCAGATCGTTCGGCTTCAGTTCTTGCACGAGCTGTATTTTATACGGTTTTACACCAAGATCTTTGCGTAAAATCTTCCATGTGGTCGAATAACACAAACCCAATTGCTGCGAACGGCGACGAATCGACATTTCACGGTCTTCAGCCACACTCTCAGAAACAGACGCAATATTCTCTTCTGTACGCACTGTACGCATTCGTGTGGTTGGTTTAATGTCCAATAAAGTAAACTGAGTGCGAAACTTGGTCACAATCGCATTAATTGTTTGCTCACTTGGTCGATTATGTAGACCATAAATCGGACGTAAAGCGCGAAACACATTTCGAACCGAACACTGATTTTGGTAATAAAATTCAATGATTTGCAAGCGTTGCTCGTTAGTAAGTCTATTCATGATGAAATGTCAAAGCATACTGAGCATCTTTCTCTTTGACACCATGTCTGAAATCCCACGTAATCTGTCAAATACTAATGCATGAAAATCCTAACCTCAAAAAAATCACCCGTTATATAACCCCATAACAAATAAAAATAATTTCAATATACCGGGATTTAGACGCTATGTCACAAATCATCCGGATGGAAAGGCGCATGATGGCACGGCAGTGTTGATTAGAATTCATTTAAACCACTATGCTCTAGTATCTTACTATGCTACAAAACAGTCACAAGCACAACAACATCACTAAAAAATCGGGGTTGTGACTTACTAATGTGCCATAAGGTGACATTGTATTTATTTTGAAAATTCTTTATTTATTCTTTCAAATCAATTTCATCCCCTTCAAAGTAATCCCCTTCCGATGCAATGCGTTTATGTCAACGGATTTTCCAATCTTCGAAACATTGGTTGTAGTCACTTTCCGGGATGGCCTTCAGTTCCGTCTTCGCTGCGGCTTGAATCTCCTCTATCGTATAAAAACGGTGTCCCCGGAGCTGTTTTTTGAGCTTGGTGAACAGCCAGAAGTCGCACGGCGCCAGATCAGGTGAATACGGTGGTTGTGGAACCATATGGGTTGATTTTTTGGCGAAATGATCACGAATTACGAGGGCAGTATGGGATGGTGCATTATCGTGGTGTAAAAACCAAGAAATGTCTTTTCACAATTCCGGCCTTCTTAGGCGGATAGCGTTACGCAAACGACGCATAACGTTCAAATAATATTCCTTGTTGACTCTTTGACCGGTTGGAGTGAATTAATAATGCACAACACTACAATAATCGAAGAAAACAGTCAACATGACCTTGATTTTTGAGCGACTTTGGTGCGATTTTTTTGGTCCCGGCTCTCTTTTGGCACGATATTCGATCGATTGATCGGTTGTTTCGGGGTCGTAAGCATAGATCCAAGTCTCATCGCCAGTTATAATGCATTTCATGACACCCTGGTAGTCGGAAAGCAGCGTTTCACACACTTTAACGCGACGCCTTTTTTCCAAAAAATTAAATTTTTCGGTACCAGTCGATATTTGACACGCTTGAGGCCCAAAACATCCTTCAAAATGGTATTGGCTCATCAGCAAGGTCTCTAATTGTTAATCGACGGTTTTTCAGCACCAAATCTTTGATTTGTTGAACGTGAGCTTCGTCGGTTGAGGTTGATGGTCGCCCTGGACGCTCTTCGTTTTTGACACGGTCACGGCCGGCTTGGAACTCACTAAACTAAATGGTTGTGTATACTCGTAGAAAGTATAGATAGATAAATAATTGAGGAATGCACCGCGACCTTAGGTTTATTGTGATAGAAAGCATATCAGCAGCCTCATCAATGTTGATTGCAAAAAAAAAATTAGAGGAAAAGACATTGATGAAAATATAAGAGAATTTAATGGCGTAATAACTAATGCAGCTGTTTTGCAAACACCAAAAAGAAACAATAAACCAGTTGGTTTTAGAAAGATCACCAATAATGAAATAGAGAAACTTGTAAATGAGAAAAGGCGACCTAGGCGTGAATGGCAGTTAATACGCTGCCTTTTAATTCTGCTTCAACTAAAATCAGCTGTATGAAATTAAAGAAAAGCGCTTAAACGCGAGGAAGAGCACAACTATGAAAATTATATAGAGACACTGTGTCCAAATTCTAGCAAGCAAAACTCCCTTTGGAAAGACCAAAAGTCTTTCGAGCCATCAGTAGATTCCAATCTAAAATAGTTGAATGGTAAAAGGGCACGTAGTGATGAGGATAAAGCAAACTTTGCAAATCACCTAGAAAAAGTATTTCAACCCAATTGCAGAAAGAACAACTTTAAGTTGCCAACCTTGCCCAATACCGCAAACGAGTCGCTTGTGTCTATTAGGTCGTATACTTTTGAAGTTACTAGAATAATAAAAGAACTTAACCCAAAAAAGTCACGAGGACCCCAAAAATGCTAATTGAGTTACCAAATATTGTCGTAGAAATGCTCCCTTTGCTCTTCAATGCAATTCTCAATCTTGGACTCTATCCTAATTCATAAATTTATATCACACAATTACCACATTATTTTAATACACTTACTATGACAGTTAAAATTAAAAAAAAAAAGTTAATTTTTTCAACTATTCCCGTCAAGCACTACTATTTCAATGAACAAGAGACTTAAGGTGAAAATATTGAAATACAAATATCATAAAGAAAGCAACGCAAAATAAAAATAACGGCATTTTGGTTTTATTTTTGTTAACAATATTCTGTTCTAAGAAAGTATTGAAGAAGCTTTCAATTTGCAAGATAGAACATGTTAGCAATAAGTTTAGTGTGTTATGTGCTGTTATGATGTTTCTAACCACGTTGATTGGTATAAAAAACTTAATGTCGAATTAAGGTTACTTAATGATCTTTTATTAAAATCTTTGCCTTGATGTTTATCGGTGAGTTTGAATCGCAGAAATATGCTACTGTGACCCGATCTAAATAACATGTTCGGATATTATAGCTTTGTCTTACGTGATAATCGATGCTAAATTTCGTATCAATAGATAAAATAAAAAAGTTCTCATTTAAGAACTTTAATTTCTTTTATGATCCGCGAATAGAACTTTCGACAAATAGGCAGTTTCTAGATCCATACCTACCGCAGGTTGCCGACAAACACGTAACTTAGTTACAGCAGCTTATAAGTTTTCGTTTAACTGCCCTTTGTGGGCTTGGCAATGGTCGTTCTTCAATGTGCCGTAGAACGCAAATATCAAGAGCGCGCCAGTCGTTTCTTCTCTTCGCTACGTGGCGCCAATTGGATATTCCACGCGAGGTCAGGTCTTTCTCCACTTGGTCCTTCCAACGGAGTGGAGGTCTTCCCCTTCCTTTGCTTCCCGTGGCAGGTACTGCGTCGAATACTTTCAGAGCTGGAGTGTTTACATCCATCCGGACAACATGACCTAGCCAGCGTAGCCGCTGTCTTTTAATTCGCTGAACTATGTCAATGTCGTCGTATATCTCGTACAGCTCATCGTTCCATCGAATGCGATATTCAATATCATCGGCATACGCCAGCAGTTGTACACTCTTATAGAAGATGGTACCTTCTCTGTTGAGTTCTGCAGCTCGAACTATTTCCTCCAGAAGTATGTTGAAAAAGTCGCACGATAGGGAATCACCTTGTCTGAAACCTCGTTTGGTATCGAACGGCTCGGAGAGGTCCTTCCCGATTCTGACGGAGCTTTTCGTGTTGCTCAACTTCAGCTTACACAGCCGTATTAGTTTTGCGGGGATACCAAATTCAGACATCGCGGCATAAAGGCAGCTAGTTTTCGTGCTGTCGAAAGCAGCTTTGAAATCGACGAATAGGTGGTGTGTGTCGATTCTCCTTTCACGGGTCTTTTCCAAGATTTGGCGCATCGTGAATATCTGGTCGGTTGTTGATTTACCAGGTCTAAAGCCACACTGATAAGGTCCAATCAGTTTGTTGACGGTGGGCTTTAGTCTTTCACACAATACGCTCGACAGAACCTTATATGCGATGTTGAGGAGGCTAATCCCACGGTAGTTGGCGCAGATTGTGGGGTCTCCTTTTTTTATGGATTGAGAAAGTGTGCGCGGTAGTTCGGAGAAATTCCATTCGTTCGCCGCCTGTGCCGCCATCAGTGCGCAATGCTCAGAGCACACAAATTTTAAGTTCGCAACAACAAATAGCTGAACAATCGAACAACGAAATTACTGAACCTTTGTTGGAGCAAAACAATCCTAATAAAGCAAATTCAGTGCTTAATTCTCTGGTATTGGAAGTAAATTCACTGAGAAGTGAACAAGCGAAGGCGCTCCCGTTAATGCTACAATTATGAGATGATCGCAATGCGTTAACCGCTAAGTTAAATGAACTTAAATCTGAGGTCGGCATTGTACATAAGAAATTGTCTGATAATGGCAAGATCATTGCACCAGCTTCGAATGTTATCTCTGCTGCTAACCTCTCTCTCACTGCTGCGACTACTGTTGGTACAACTGATGCCGGAATTACATGTGCAGAATTCTGCGTGCAGAAAAAAAAAATTGTACTGATTTGACAGTTCAAATTCTGCACCTCAATGCAGATCTGCACGGCATGTGAAATTTGAATTTCTCTGCGCAGAGGCAGTGCTGACAACATTCAAATAATTAATTTTTGAGCAAAGTCCGGCAACATTTTAAATTGCGCTCAGCTGTTCAGTGAAAATAAACGAAAGATATAAAACATGGAAGAAAAATTAATTGAGTTCATGAGCGAAACCCGGTTCCTATATGACAAAAGTCATAGGAATTAATTAATTTCTTTTTGGCAACTAGAAGTAAAAGCAATTGTTGTAATCTTTCTTTTCTTTCCACTTCCATTTTAAAATTTTTAAATTTCAATTTCAATTATTTATTGCAATCAGCTGATTGTCAAAATTTACTGCACATGTGTTTTGGCTGGAAAAAATAGTGCAGATCTGCATGCAGAATATATGCACATGTAATTCCTTCATGACTCTACAACAGTGGTCGGCATTTCTTAGCACAATTTTGCAAACTAACTTCACACGTACGCTTACGCTCTATCGTTCAGTCGTTGTCGAGCCAGCAACGAATTAACATCACGCAAGACTATAGCGCAAAACCACATATGCCCTGAGAAAAATATTTTATGATTCGAAATGCCTTTGGTGCATTGCAATGCCTTTTATGTTCCAAGTCTTTTAAAGATAATAGGGAATATATCCTTAAAAGTCATTTTGTTTTATATAATATATTTTAAATTTTGCTTATAACATTTGCATAATTTTAATTCCAATTTCTCACTGGCTATTTTTTTTCGTGCTCACCAACACAGTGACAGATCCTCTCATGCCGACCACTGCTGCTGTCTCTACTGATAACGAGTGTGGGAATTGTCTCGCTCCCGCTACACCGAAGACATTCTCTGCAGCTTCAACTACTGCTAACTCTATCCTTACTTCTACGACTATTGTGGGTACAAATGCTCTGTCACCTAACGTTGTAGTTTCGGCTCCCACAGATAGTGTGAGTATGGATTATGTCGCTCCTGCTACTTCGTAAGCAATCTCTGCCGCTCCGTCTGCTACTCGCTTCACTCTCTCTATTGCTACTGATAATAAAAACGCCAATACATATGCTGACGCTGTTGCTAGGGACACTCACTTGAAAGCCAATAACAATCGAACAGTTGCTGCTAAACCAGCTCGCCCCCCTGTCGCTGCCAATGCTGCTCAATCTGTCGCCGTTGAAGATTCTGGTAACCTGAACTCTTCTACTTCAGTTGCTGCTAATAGAAATTTGAAGGTAAAAGTGAGTACTAGGAACAAGAAATCCCCAGCCACTTCAACTGTTGTTGGTGTTAATGCCAACTGTGATCTTGATGTCGTCATACCCAAGAAATGGATTCACTTATCTGCATTTAAGAACTCAGTTACTGAGGAAGACATTATATGTTTTGTTGTTAAACATGCTAATGTTGATAGAGAGCATCTTCTGTGTTATAAATTAATTAAGAAAGATACCGATATTAATAATCTTAAGAGGATAAACTTTAAGTTAGGTGTGTCCCCATCTTTTTTTAATGCCGTTTTATCCTCTTCAGTGTGGCCTTCTGGCATTAAGTTGCGTCCCTTTAAGTTTTTTCCAAAGGGAGGAGAAAACAGTGCTGTAGATTAGTTGATGCGCCTGTTAATCACGATTCTATTCATGCGTTTTCTTCACCTTCCTCAATTGGCTATTGTCTTAAGGTGTACTACCAAAATTTATCGGGCATTAGGTGTAAATCAAATATTATTCGCAATTTTTCTTCACATTTGGATTTCGATACTATCGTTATTGTTGAGACTTGGCTGAATTCAAGTTATTTTGATAGCGAATATTTTGACTCTAATCTCTATTATGTCTTCCGCAAGGACAGAGATCACGAAAAAACTGGCGGTCTAAGAGGACGTGGAGTTCTCTTAGCAGTTCATCGCAAATATCGTCCTCGCTTAATTATGCTTGATAATGAAGATTCTATTCAGGACCAACTATGTATGCTCTGTTCATTGCAGTCTCATACATCCCTTCTAATAGTCCTCTAGAGTTGTATAAGTTGCACGCAAATAATATTTCCTCGCTGGTATTAGATAAGGTGAAAGATAATAATATTTGTGTTCTGGGTGACTTTAATTTAAGCAATATCGTCTGGTCTGGTTGTTCCTATAGTCCTGCTCTTATTCCTTCAAATTTTACATCTACTCAGGAGTTATTTCTCATTGATAGCTTGCTTAGTCTCAATCTGATTCAAATCAACTCATATTCAAATAGTCTCGATCGATTTCTTGACTTAGTCTTTCTCAGTGATGATTTAAATTTAGGTTTCTTGATGGATTCTCTTCAATTACTCCAGCCACCATCCATCACTCCCCGCTAGCGTTTGAGGTGGATACTTATCTTTTCGCTCCTGTAAAACCTATTGATAGGCTTGGTTTTAATTTTGCATTTTGTGATTTTGAACGACTCAACAATCAGCTCTTTGAAATTAAATGGGATGATTTAGCTAATAGTTTTTCCATTTTTAAGAAATCAATTCAGGAAGTTTGTCATTATAATATCCCGGGCTTCCGCCCGTACTTATAAAAAACTGTACTGCCTCTCATATTTATCTTCAATAAGTCTCTCTCCACCGGGAATTTCATTTCTGACTGGAAATTGGCATGCATTACCCCTATTCTAAAAGGTGGTAGAAAGGACGTGGTCTCCAATTACAGGCCTATTTCCAAACTGTCTACTATTTCGAAAATTTTTGAGTGTTCTGTTAAAAATAAATTATTTTTTGCAGTAAAATCAATAGTTAATGTCAATCAGCATGGGTTATCATCTCTAGGGTTTCACTCGGTCTTCTTGGAGTGGATTAAATCATATCTACAAAACAGACGATTTTGATGCAAATATCGGTTTATTTTTTGCGGTGGTTGGTAAAAAGTACATCTTCATGAGCGATCTGGTTAGTGTTCCGTTTAGCGTACGGAGATCCACGACTCGTATGTGACCGTCGGAGCCATAATGTAGCTTTTCTATGCGGCCAAGCCGCTCCTCGGTAGGGGATAAACAATCATCATGAATGAGGCCACAGTCTCCAAGTTTAGGCGCTTGTTCAGGAGTCTTCCAACGGTATCTTTTGTGGAGATCCTTTATGTACTCGTCCTTCCAGCGGCGGCTGAAATCATGATGGAGAATTCTAATTCGTTCTCATCGATTTAATAGGGATAGCGACTCGACGCCTGGCTCAGGAATAACCAGGATGAATTTATAATTTCCAGCTACCCGTTTGAAATGGTATTTGAAGCTTTTTACAGTTGATTCCCATAAACCGCCCATATGAGGAGCGCATGGGGGTATAAATTGGTAATTGATACCTTGAGGGGCGTACTTTTGTACAATATCGGGTGACACTTGTTTTAGGAAATCCGCAAATTGCTTTTCTGTGGCTCATTAAGCTCCAATGAAAGTTTTGCCATTATCGCTCATGATCTTGGATGGGTAGCCACGTCGAGCGTCGAAGAGAGCAAATGCCGCGAGAAAAGCCTCTGTCGTCAGATTACTACATAGCTCAAGGTGTACTGCCTTTGTCGTGAAACATTCAAAGACAGCCGCATAGCCTTTCATGAGAGTGGGAGACCTTAATATGGACGCCTTTACCTGGAAAGGCCCAGCAAAATCTACACCTGTTGTGGTGAAAGGCAGAGCGAAATTGCAGCGTTCAGGTGGAAGTGTTGCCATAATCTGCGTTCGCATCTTCTGCTTGTGCATAGTGCAAATCTTGCATGTGAAGATGCACTTCTTGATTTGCGGCTTAAGACGGGGAATATAATACTCCTGGCGTACCATCTGTTGCATGGGACGATGTTCGGCGTGTAGCATCATGATGTGGATGTAGTGGAGGAACAGTGTGGCAAATAGTGACCTCTCTGGGATTATCATGGGATGGCGTTCGTTGTATGTTAGGCTCGAATTAGCAAGCCGACCATTGGCACGAAGCAGAGCTTTCGTGTCCAGAAATGGGTTTAGGACTAAGAGTGAGCTCTTTTTATCAATCGGCTTCGATTCTCTTAGTAGTGATATAACGCGGCTGAAGTAGCGCGCTGTGTATATGTTATTAGTGCGACCTTTGCCTTTTGTAAGTCTAGGCAGAGAATGTAAAGTATAGAGAAGGTGCAGGTTCGACAGCGAACATTTTATAAAATTGTGATACGGAAATTCACCTCACAACCACAGAATTCACGATGTGAAATGTTAATATTTTTAACAGTTCTCTCACTCCACCAGTGAGTATGAAGAGAAATAATATAGGTATGTACGGCATATGATGCCATAGCATGTATGGGCAATCAGGGAATATTGACGAAAAATAAGTTCTTTGATATTCCATTTTTAACAGCTAAAAATGTGTACAAATACAGCTCTCTCACATACTCAAGAATATGAAGAGACATAAATATATATATGTACATATGTATGTATGCATGCTCCTTATGATACTCCTAGCCACAGCATTGTAAGTATGTACATATGCTTTTGTGTTTTGCCGTCGGCATTTCCATATTGGCATGTAAAAATAATTATGATATGAGGTATGAATGCATGCATAATAATATTTATAGTCAATTTGGACTTGCATATTTGATAATTTTATTTGATTTTTACATAGTATACTATACTATAAATATTTTTGTAGTATATTTCTTACTAATAGAAGTTAAATTTATCACAAAAATATATACATATGTATGTATGTACATATTCTATCATATTAATCTTATGTATCTGCACATGCTCATATGAATGCATGTATACGCATGTGCGCGTTCAGAAATTCAAATCATGGTTTTATCACTTATCAATATATTACATGTGCGGGCATTGATCTGCATGTTCATACATTCATATATACTTACATGTACATATATTTGTATACATTGCCGAACAAATGATGCACAAGCATACAAACATATGCGTACACATGTGAATATGTCACCAACAAAAAATTGAAGCATTGTTCTACAAAAACAATAACTGCTCAAATAGCATAAGCATGCAAATCAATATGGCAGCCGAATTGGCGAAGCCCAAATGTAGTAAATTTTACAACAAAAACGATTTCATTCATAAACGCAGGCGCATATGCCACAAGCGACCTCGCTTCAAAATCATAAACTGAACAACTTTCTGATGCTTCTTCACAGAAAGAAGTGCGAAAAGTGGCAATATAGCTCTTGTCGATTTACAATATTTGTCAATTCTAAAATAAGTATTTTTCCGTAGCTCGCAAAAATCTGCGTCGATATGTATGCAGGCTCATACATGTGCATACATATTTATGCAAGTTTGTTGGCGAAGCTGCTACAGGGGCAAGGGAAGCGGTGACAATCGGCGGCCATTCGTTTATTTTTTTCGGCACAGCTTAGATTTTCTATCATCACAAAAGTGCTTAACACAATGAGCGCGACAGACTGCAAACGGCAGCTGTCAAATATTAAAATACACACGTTCTTAGGGACACAGTTATTGAGGCAGCTGTACAACTACATAACTGTGTCCTTAAGAACGTGTGTATTTTAATATTTGACAGAACAGTCTGTCGCGCTCAATGTGTTCAGCACTTGACTCTTTGACAAAACGTAAGTTTCGGCAATTGGTTGATCGTGACAACGGAGATGCGAAAGAAGCGTGCGACACTTGTTATGATGAATGTATGTACATATGTATGTGGCTCGCATTTGCTTTCGTAAACATACAGACAAATGTGCCAAAGAAATAATATATGTATGTACATATATGTATGCCATAGAAATTCTATTGGTGCAAATATGGAAATGATAACGAAATAATGCGAATATGCATATTTCTTGAAGGTCATCAATTTTCTTTGAAGAAATGAAGTTCATTTGATACATCTTCACTTTGTAATAGTCGAAATAAATATAACTTTTCTGAAATAATTTAAAAATTAAAAAATATAATTTAATTATTTTTTACCTAATTTATCACGATTTTGGAAAATAATTAAAATTTTTATAATTTATCTGAAAAAAATGGTTCATATGATACAAGATAATCACGCATATGTGACAATGGTTTATATCTTATATATAAAAATGAATCGCAAAATGTGTTGGAAAGCGCATAACTCAGCAACGCCTGGACTAATTTGGCCAATTCTTATTTCAAAATGTTCGTTGAGATTCAAAGATGGTTTTTATGGCAAGAAAAATTTGAATAATTGCTGGAATCCCCTTAAAAACAGCTCTTTTCTTTTTTCCATACAAACGAATGAATGTTTGTTTATTAGTAACGCTAAGGGAACGACTGAACCAATCTTGATGAAATTATCAGAGAATGTTCTGTGCGGATCGAAGAAGGTTTAGAAATAAAAAAACGAGTATGCTTTTCTTGAGAAAAAGTTGGAAAATTCGACAATTCCAATAAATAAAATTTTTTTCACACAATTTTTTTTTTGCTTTGTTTTTCTATAATTTGAATCGTCAAAATTTGTCGTTTGTTTCAAAAATTTTTGAAAATTATTCAATGCGCACAAAGTGATTAATTACGGATTGAAATTTATTACGATGCCACGAAGAGGTCGCGCTAATATCGGTCGGCGTTATTTTTGGCATCAACATATATTAGCAGCCCAAGGCACATAACCGAGTACCCCCAGGATGCGATGACATATGTGTGGAATTATGGATCGCGGTCATTCAGCAAGCGATCAGCGCGACTTTTCAATCAACAGTTCCGATGTTTAATACACTTTATCTTGAAGCAACGTACATATATGTGGTGTTGTTAGGTGCTAGATGTACTCTGCTAAGTGACAAAAGAGAAGTTTGAGGTTGGTGGATGGTGGTTACACCAGATGAAATTGGGGAAATGAATTCTGCAAAAAAATCCCTGATACAGAGAAAGATCCAATAGTATACGAAAAGGTGAATATGGTTCATGGACCTTGCGGACATCACAATCCCACTTCGGGTTGTATGTCCGACAATAAATGCACGAAATAGTCTCCACGTGCTTTTTTTCGGAAATACAAACTAGAAATGATGGATATCCATTCTATCGGCGTCGCTCACCAGACGACAATCGCAGAGGATTCAGCATTCAAAACTCAAACAAAGGAAGCAACATGGCTGTTATTAGTTTTGAACGATACGGTCGATACGCGAACTGCACTAAAGCGCTTTGTAGGATATTTAGTTTTGCAATTCATTAACGTTTTCCGTCTGTTGTGCGTCTCGCAGTTAATTTGGAGAATGGCCAAAGAGTGTATTTCAACCCAGTGAAAACAGAACAGCCAGTGGAAACACCGCCAGCAGCAAAATTAACATTTACGAGTTTTTGCTCAACTTTCGTCAAAGATCCGTTTGCGTGGACATTCGGAAATACCTTGATATTATGCATCGTCGATGAAATAATTACGCAGAAAGCAAGGCCAACCAGCAGATGGACATCCCGATGTGTTATCAACTAATGCATTAGGACGAATTTACACAATCCACCCGAAAAACGACGATTGTTTCTACCTTCGGTTGCTATTGATAAATGTACGTGGTTCAACTTCATTTGAGTCATTGCGTGCAAGTTTTTGAGAAGCAAGCCAGCAACTAAAATTGCTGGAAAATGATAATCACTGGAATGCAAATGAAGTTCGCATACTTTTTGCGACAATCATTTCGACATATCAGCCTTCAAATCCGCGTCTAATATGCGATACGAATAAAAATGACATTGCCGAAGACATTTTACATCTCCTTCGCTAAAAATTGAAAATGGATGAATTACGGTTGATACTTCCGGTGGTTTGATATCAATTCCATCTGGCAGATGTTGGTCACTAAAACTGGAAGATTCAAAGTCAAATTCTGGGAGACTTGCGCTCATACAACTCTATCGATTGTCTTGAGAATGAAGACGACGCCGTGAATTATCCAGTGAAATTTCTAAATTCTTGGAGGGGCTTGGTATACCACCGCATCATTTGTGTATCAAAGTTGGATCTGTCGTTATTATGTTACGCAATCTGCAAGCGCCGAAACTGTATAATGGAACCCGACTGATTATGACGCACCTATCGAATATAAGGGCAGATGTACGAATTCCTTTGAATTCTATCGATTTGCCATTTCAGTTCAATCGGATTCCGTTTCCAGTAAAAATTGCATTTGAGATGACAATCATTAGGAAACAAAGATAGTGGCTAGAAATGTGTGGCATAAATTTGAAACTGCTATGTTTTTACACAAATATGTGGCGTGCTCACGAGTTGGAAAATGTAGTGGAACAGAAACCAAAAAATGTTGCTTATCAACCTGCGTTACATTGAAAAAAAAAAAATAAATAAATGATAAATTTAACTTTATTTTCATTTCAAAACAGATAATTTCACGCAGGAAAACGGCTGCGGGGTCAGCTAGTAATACAATATAAGCATGCATATGTGACTCAGAGAATGCTTTTTTACATTCTCTGTGTGACTTTGTATATTTTTCTCTAAAGCATTTTTCACTTTATTCATTCTCGCATGAATTCAGTCGTTTTACATATGTTTCTGCCTTTGAAAGTGCTCATTTCTGCTAAATAGCAGCGAGAATGGTGAATTTCCGTGTCACAATCTTATAAGTTCTGTTAGCCGTCCAATCGAACATCATACAGATTTCGATTTGCTCCTTCTCTATGTTTTAAGTTCTCTGGTCTAGGTGTGTCACTCTGTTGCATGGGAAATTATGTGTTCCTTTAACTTTGCTTTTGAGTTGTTCTATAAATTTGAACATATAAGCAACTACTCTGAGAGCTCTTGGAAACGATGAAAATCGTTCAAGGATGTCGGTATCATCCAATAATGTGTGATAGGTGGCGATTTTTTGAACTTCTGGGGCGATAATGTTGCGCATGGGGGATTGTGGCCAAGAATCAGGAGATTCGATCAACCATCGGGGGCCATTCCACCAGGGGGTGGTGGAGGCAAGGTGCAGTGGCTAGCACCCTCTTCTACCTTCAGTTAGAAATATACGTCTTCCATACAATTTCGGAATCGGACCACATATAGAGTTTTCATTTTGCCATGTGCATTTGCACCATGGCTACTAATTTGGAAAGTAGTAGTGCGCCACATAACTCAAGTCGTGGGTGACTTATTGTTTTTAAAGGTGCTACCTTTGCTTTTGCGACTAATAGGTGGCTTGTGGTCGTGGTGTCGCTTTGCGTACGCACATAGATAGTAGCGCAGTATGCCTTTCCCGAGGCGTCACAGAAGCCATGTAATTCGACTTTGTGATCGGGGGAGTAATTTACACATCGCGAAATTTGAATCTGAGAAATATCATTCAGATTATTTGCGAACTGGGACCATTTTTGTAAGTGAAGAGGTTTCACTTGTTCGTCCCAGTCGGTTCCATCTAGCCATAATTCTTGTATTACGATTTTCGCTTGGATCATAATTGACGAAAGCCATCCTGCGGGGTCGAAAAGTTTTGCCGTCAAGGCTAAATCTGTCTTTTTGTGATGGCTGATAATGCGGATATGGACTCTGTCGTGTATGAGAACTGGTCCGAGATCGCATTCCATTTGATGCCTAGTGTTTTTGTTGTCCAATAAATTTTCGTTTGAAATATTTTTTTGTATATTTGGGTGATTTGCCGTAATATTTTTTAATGGAATTCCTGCTCATTTGAGGGCTTTTATTACCTGTGATAAGGACTCTATGCTTGTGGAAGGGTGTGACTTCCAGACAGAATATCGTCTACATACGTTTGAGTTTTCAACACTTCAGTTGCCAGAGGAAATTCTGACTTTGTGTTGTCTGCCAATTCGTGGAGTTTTCGAATGGCTAAATATGGTGCACAGTTAACGCCAAAGATAACTGTTTTTAATTTTAAGTCGCGTAGAGGATTAGTGGGGGATCTTCGGAACATAATACGTTGAAAATCTTGTTCGTCTTTATGTACGACTATTTGCCGATACATTTTTTCAACGTCCCCATTGAATACGTATTTGAATATACGCTAATTTAATATCAGAAGTATTAAATCTGGTTGGAGTGTGGGTCCCGGTTTTCGAGGCTTTAAAAACAACTCTTACTTTTGTTGTTTCTTTTTGTCTGGCTTTACTACTGCGTGATGCGGCAGGTAAAAGGAGTATTATTTGCCGTTGACGATTTTCTCCCCTGGATTTACTTCCTCCATATAATCTAAATGGAAGTATTCTTCTAACACACCATCATAATCTTGTTTGAGCTCACCTTTTCTAAGTAGGTTTTTTTCTATACTTAGAAACTGCCGTATTGCAGAGGTGCGGGAGTGACCTAGGGCGAGTGTGTTAGGAAATTGTTGTTTAAGTGGTAGTCGTACGAAGTACCGACCGTTTTCTGATCTAGTAGTTGTGGCTCGGCTAAAGTCTTCACAATACTTATCTTCAGGGATTGTGACTGATATAGGGGGGCACACAAGAATTTGCAGCCTTTTTTGAAAGTGAAAAAAAGTGACTTATAATAAATTTTTTTAGTAAAAAAAAGGTAATCAAATACAGTATGATATAAACGTGGTGTGTCTTTCACTTAACACACTGTCTTTCACTTTTAAAATAAAATACACTTCGTTCCGTACATAAATTAATGAGTTTATTATTTTCTAATTTATTGAATACATAAGTTAATTCCACTTAGCGTAACATTGGCGACTGTCCTGTATGAGAGTTTGCGGTCAACTGTGCTTCGCTTTAGTTCTTCATTTTAATAATTTTTAATTGTCGCGTCATTGTCGCAGGGTCGTATTTTAAGGTCCGTAAGTGCGTTTGGTTGAGGCCGTGGTACATTTTCCACATTCGGCCGTCCTGCGGCTTCATTCGTCCCGAATGAAGGGTTCCACTTCTTCATGAACTCGGCAACAGTCGTGGTGCGCCTTGGGCCTTCATGGTCCCCGACTTTTACCACTTCGTAGCGATCATGCTCCATCTTCTTCACAACTCTGTACGGCCCGAAATATTTGGGCTTCAATTTCAAGCCCGTTCCATATTGGGTACGCTTAATGGCTACCAGTTCGTTGATGTCGTAGTTGGTTGCTGTTCGGCGGCGTGAATTATAACAATTCCGATTCTCCTGCTGAATTTCGGTGATGTTTTGCTTCGCTTGTTGGCGCACTGCTTCTCGATCGGCATTAAGTTCATCGATTGCGGATTCATCTAGCATTTCCTGTAGTTTTGGAATACCCGGAACACGCATCTCTAAGCCCGTCAGTATTTTGAATGGGGTCGTCTTGGTACTACGAGGCGGAGTGCTATTTATGAACTGTTGCACTTTATCAACGCGTTTGTACCAACTGCTTGGGGTTTAGTGACATAGTTTTGACACCATGGGTACTACGATTTTGTGTATTCGCTCTACTTGGCCATTTCCTCTTGGAATGCCAGTCGCTATCAGTAGATTCTGGATACCTTCGCCTTCACAGTAGTCTTTGAAGAGATTTGATGTAAATGCGGCGCCTCTATCGGTGATTACACGCTTTGGATTACCAAATATAGCAGCTTGCTTCTTCAGGCGTTCTACAACTGCCTCTGCTCCAGTGTTTTTCGTGGGATAAAGCCACACGAATTTCGAAAAAGCGTCAATGACAACAAGTATGTAGTTGTATGACTTATTTGTCGTCTCCATCGGACCAACATGATCGAGATGGAAAGTACCCAATGGTTTGTTCTCTTTGTTGATAGGATTCAGCAATCCTTCTTTCTTTCCAGACTTTGCATCAGTGACTATATACTCAATACAGCTTCTCACGATTTTCGTCACTTTTGAATTTAATTGGGGAATAAAGAATGATTTCTCGACAGCGTCTTTTGTTTTCTTAATGGAAAAGTGACCTTTCCGATGTGCCATCTTGATGATTTCATCTTCCATTGACAACGGCACGACTATCAGCTCCTTATCTGGGTTCTTATACAGCACCTCGTGATTTATATAGAAATCTTCATAGTCATCCCTCTCCAATACCTTTCGTACGGCTCGCATCCAATCGTCGCTTTTTTTTCGCCTCAGAGGGTTTTATTGAACCGTTTTCGATGACATATCCGAGAAATTCGACTCTTCGTAACAGAAGTTGGCATTTACTCCATTTTATATGCAACCCTTTTGATGCTGTTGTCAGTAAAACGCGCTCCAACTTCAGGATACCTTCTTCTTCGTCCTTGGAGGGAATGATTAGGTCATCCATGTAGGCTACCACTTTTCCATCTTTGATTAGTTCTCTCAGTACAGCCACAACAAATCTGGTGAACACTGCCGGCGAGTTCGAGATTCCAAATGGTACGTATTGAAACTCATATTGCCCATTGTATGTTACAAATGACGTGTATTTTTGCGAATCAGCCTGGACTGGAACATGGAAAAATCCGTTTCTTAAGTCCAATGTTGTAAAAACGTTTGCTCCACTCAGTCATTCGATGACATCATCCATCATTGGCATAGGGAAATTATCTCGGACTATCTTTTCATTCAGTCGTCGATAATCGCAGCAGAGTCGTTTTCTTCCATCTTTCTTGGATACAAGTACAACTGGTGACGCGTAGTTGGAAATACTGGGTTTAATGATCCCTTCTGCCATCCACTGCGTCACTTGCTCGTCCACTACGCATCGATCAGCGTAGGACATTCGTCTCGGTCTCTCGAACACAGGATTATCGTCGATCAACAAAATTTTCATTTCGACTGGTGACTCGAAATTTCTCACAGGGGTATATGCGCCAACCATTTCTTTTACCGCATCTGTTTGTTCTACCTGTAGGTGGGATACGTTCACTTCAACATCGGCCTTCTCGTTTATGCTTCCGACCAGACATAATTCACCGAACTCCTTCATCAACTGGACAACTCGATTTTCGCCCACAACTGCCACTGATTTCCTTGCTATAACAGCTCTCTTGCTTGCGCCTTCGTTATACAGATTCTCTATAGCGTTCCACATTGATGGATGCTCACGTGGCTCCTCAGCCACAGCAGCGCGCTCGCTCACGTACTCGCTGTGCTCTATAGCCACCGCCTTTTGCATACCACTGTTTCGGCTGACAGTCTTTTGTACCTGCTTGTGCTCACCCATGACCTTAGTCTCCAGCTCGACGGCTTCAGCTGCATATTCCTTAGCATCAGCACCATCCGAGCTTTTCTCGCTATGCTTATCAGCCAGTTGTTGCACCTTACGTTGTTGTTTTCCTGCTTCTTTTTGTCTGAACTCCGCACCATCCTCGGTCACAATTAGATCGACATCGTTCAAAATGTTGTTACCAATTACTAGAGCATACTTCAAATCAGTCTCTTGCAACATGGAATTTCATTTCTAACCATATGCCATCAACTTCAATGCGGATGGAGAAGCTACCTATTGTTGTAAGTTCACTGTCCCCAATTCCGACCAAGCATACTTTTTCCTTTGTCAGCTTTACGTCCAAGTCTAACATCAATAGTGTATCGTATCGCATTAAACATACATCTGCACCCGTATCAATTAATGCCGAAACACATACTCCATTCATCCAAATGTCCTTGAAAGTTAAACTGCTTCTCTTATTGGGCTTTACTGCTGATTTTGTCTTCATCATGTTTGCGCTTTTCTCCTTCTTAACTAATTTTTCAACTGTAGCGCACTCTGTTGCTCGGTGCCTTCTACACCGCATTTGAAACATTTCACCTTTTTGCGTGGACAGTCCCTAACAAAATGTGAATCATCTCCGCAATTGTAGCATTTTTTCGCTGAACTGCCTGAACTCAACGAAGCTATGTTTGATGACGTAGACGACGTTTTGTTTGCGTTGACGAATTGAGTTTTTGAAACAGGAACTTCGATTTTTTCATAAACTTTCACCTGCTCCTTTAGGACTTTTACGGTTTTAGCCTGGTACAAATTTGCTTTACCCGCCTTGGAATCCGGAATGCCTTCAATGAAATACTCTATCAAGCTGGTGTCGTCCAAGTTTATCGACTTGTCGATCTCCATCAAGCTATAGAGATATTCCATGAAATCTTCCCCTTGGCGTTTGCGACGATTTCGTAGTGTGCGATGAATTTCTATTGACGATACAACAATTCCAAATTCATTTTTTAACGCCTGCTTCAGTGAACTCCAACTGTTGATACCGCGCTGACTTCGAACAAACATTTTTGCTGCACCCTTCAAAAGCTGCTTTGCATAAATGAATTTCTACAACTCGTTCCAGCTCACCGCTTCTGCATTCTCCTCGAACTCTTCCAGCCATTGCTCGATGCTTGGTTGCCCCGAACCGGAGAATGATGTCAGCGAATCTTCAATATCTCGCAAGGTAAACACTGATCGCTCAATTTCGCATGCTCGAGACAGCACTAAGTTGACTTGCAGCATCGTTACAATCGCTGTCTTCATTGTCGCTCACATTCAGGCCGAAGTATTCTAGTAACCGGTCCTGCAATGTCGGTTTTCGTCCAGTGGTCGCTATTCCCAACCCACCCAATTTCTCTTTCAGTTCCTTTATGTTCAAACCTAAAATTTGGTCACGGTCCATTTTGTCTTACAATGTTCATTAAATACAAAAATATTTCAAAAACCGTATTAAATTATTATATCAAAATCAATTAAATTTTAAAATGTATTGCTCTGTAAACAAAGGTATATGTAGCTTTAATTTAATTCAATCAAAATTATCTTAAAACCTTTCTTTTAACTCTTTTCTCAAAATTATTTCATTTACTTTAATTTTATTCAAAATTTTCAAATTGTAATTTCTCAACGCAAAAAATGAATCAGTTAGAGCAAAATTCATCAATACACATACAAAATTCATCAATATACAAATACTTAGCTCTAACGCTACAACCAGCTTCAGCTACGATTGTTCAAATTTCATCCCTCGCTGCCGTCAATTTTCAAACGTTCTCTTGTTATCTCGCGCAGCCGTCAACTCTTGTAAATACTCTTCACCGTTCTCTCACGTAGCCAATTCCACATGCGCTCGCACTCAGCGCTACCGCAGTCGACGCCTCTCTGCTGTCGACAATACCACACTTGCTATGTGACGTCACTCACACACAACGCAAGTTTTGCCAGCTGTCTCACTCCGTTCTGTTCCCAACTGAACGGCAGTTTCTCTCTGCTACTAAACTGTTGACGCCGCCGCCTTGTTGTCTGCGCACTTATCGTGAAAACATAATTTGCTGAACTGCCGTTTTTCTCGTAACGGTTTTTACTTTCGTCTGTCCTTTTTCTTAAGTCTAAAGAAACATTTTTCACAATTTTTGCCACCGTTTGAATTGTTTTTTTGGTTTTAAAGAACGTTTATTCCGTTTTTAGCGCATTGGCTTTGATTTGATGATCAATCGGTACTAATTCAACGTAGTGGTCTTTTATTACACTTCTGACACCATTTGTGGTGCGTCTCTCACTTAACACACTGTCTTTCACTTTTAAAATAAAATACACTTCGTTCCGTATATAAATTAATGAGTTTATTATTTTCTAATTTATTGAATACATAAGTTAATTCCACTTAGCTTAACATTGGCGACTGTCCTGTATGAGAGTTTGCGGTCAATTGTGCTTCGCTTTAGTTCTTCATTTTTGTCTTACGTTTTATCAGTGTTGTATTTAATTGTCGCGTCATTGTCGCAGGGTCGTATTTTAAGGTCCGTAAGTGCGTTTGGTTTGGGTCCGTGGTACATTTTCCACATAAATGTCCTTAATGATGTTGCGTGTAGGTGTGTGTTTGTGTGTGTGAGGGTTTGTGTGATTACGATATTAAGATAACGATTTCTTTCGGGCTTTCTGTTGAGCAAAATCTTCTATTATATCACTAAAGTCCATTTTTTAAGGATATCACTTTCTATGCATATAATTGACAAATTACTCAGTCGTTCTTGTAATATAGTTGTTCACAATTAATTTTTTATTCTCTTAAGCTGCGAAAATGACCGCCACGGTAGAGGAGGAGTATGGTCACTATCACCTGATGTTATGTAAACAAAAGCACAGCTGAGAGGTGCCACTGTAGAAACGTCAAGTGTACTCCGGGGTTGAGTTTCTATTGGAATCCAAGATGGCCGACTTCTAACCGGAAAATGGTTGCATTGTGTTATTTTCTTAAAATTTATGGAAAAGTTGTCCCAAAAATATTGGTTATATACAAAACTTTAATATATTTTCAAAAGAAAATTGCTTAATTTTAATATATGGGCCATTCCATCAATTGCCGACATGGTTTTGTACCCGTGGTTTTCCGATTTTGACCAAACTTTAGAATATCATAATATAGACCAATAGAAGAATATCTGTTAACTTTTTAGTGGTCAAAGTTGCTCCATTGTTTTTTGGCGCGCACTTCAAATTGAGATCAAACAAAAAAAATGACGTTTTTTTTTTATTTTTAAACGACCTCAAAATTGAGTGAAAAAATTTTTAAGTTATCCAATTTTAAGTAAAAAAATCTCCGCTTTCCGATAAAAATATTTTCAAAATCCAAAAAAAAATTCCAAAATCAAAAAAAACATTGTTTTCCAAAAACCCGGTTTTTTGTACTTTTCCCCCAACTATTTTTCAAAATTGACCTTTCCATTCGATTCCTCGTTAAATTTTACATAAGAATCAGTGTTCAAAAATATGGGACTCTGATTCCATGAACAGTAAAAAAAAAATGCAAATTTGTCGCTCAAAATCCAAAAAAAAAAACATTATTTTCCCAAAAATCCGGTTTTTTGTGCTTTTCCACCAACTTTTTTTTCAAATTTGACTTTTCCATTCGATTCCTCGTTAAATTTTACATAAGAATCAGTGTGCAAAAATATGGGACTCTGCTCCCATGAACAGCAAAAAAATGCAAAGTTGTCGCTATACGGCGAAAGGTCAATTTTGAAAAATAGTTGGGGGAAAAGCACAAAAAACCGGGTTTTCGTAAAACAATGTTTTTTTTTTTTTGATTTTGAAATTTTTTTTGGATTTTGAAAATATTTTTATCAGAAAGCTGAGATTTTTTTACATAAAATTGGATAACTTAAAAATTTTTTCACTCAATTTTGAGGTCGTTAAAAAATAAAAGCAAAAGTCATTTTTTTGTTTGATCTCAATTTCAAGTGCGCGCCAAAAAACAATGGAGCAACTTTGACCACTAAAAAGTTAACAGATATTCTTTTATTGGTCTATATTATGATATTCTAAAGTTTGGTCAAAATCGGAGAACCACGGGTACAAAATCATGTCGTCAATTGATGGAATGGCCCATATATTCTTAAAGATGAGTACAATATGAGCAAATACATGAAAAATTTAGTTTTTTATTTATGCATCTTTTTAATTGTGGTAAGTCAATAAATGTTCACCACAGAAAAATGTTACGAACAAATAAGCAACCGTGCCGAATGGTGGGGTCTAGATTATGCTCACTCACAGCCATATTTACATTTTTGCCATCGTAACGAAGGTTTTTGCAAAACAATTTGTTTGAGTTTATTTCATGGTTAAATGCTTTACGGTGGTTTATTTAGTTATTTGAATCTGGAAGAAATATTTACAAATTTTCCTTGGGACGATAAACAACAGATCGGCTGATATTTTATTCCAATAAAAGTACGAAATAACTAAACATGGCCTCATTGATATTGCTGCGTAATGGGTCAGGCACTGTTCCAATTTTATGATTTAAGAGATGAAAAAGCGATACGCGATGCTGTAAAGTACTCAAATGTAGTTATCAAATTAGTTGGTCGTGAATTCGAGACAAAATTTTAAACTCAAAGACGTGCTCGTGGAAGGTGCACGTCGCATTGCTAGGTAAGCTAAAATTAAACTTTATTTCAAAAGATTTAACAAGTATTTTTTAATTTTTTTCTGATGTAGAACGCTAGTCCCAAACCAATGAGCTTTGTGCTTGAGGGTGGAAGCAACTTTTTGAAGAGCAAATACTACGGTGAGCACATTCGGTGTGCAACATCCAGCTATTGTCAAATGCGCTAAGCATCCTGATACTGCTGGTCAGTTTTATCAAGCTGTTGGGTAGGCTTAGAGCAAAATTGAATTTACATATTTTCGAATATGCTAAACACCCACCTTGCAGAACAAAGCGTTACCAGTTGAGCGAATTAATTGACTGGTTTCATTGTGTTATGCGCAAAGATGAAAAATGGTGTGGATACCGTCATTAAGACATGCGTTGCGATCCTACCTTCTTATTGAAAGCCAAGTTCACTGAGCTTATCTGTCGTGGACAACCTATTAGTGAGCTACATTTGAAACGTACCGATTGCGAATGTATTACCGATGTCGTTCCCTCCGACATATCGTGGTTGAAGAATTTTGGTGTACAATTGACCTCCATGGAATAGCAAGTACCATGGGAATTGTGACCATATCGTGCTGCGCAATATTATAATGAAGAATTGGGAGAGCGGGGGAAACCTGCTCCACCAAAACCGATAGAACATCGGGAAGAACCACGCAAATAATAAACAACACTCATCAAATGAAAGTTGGCAGCGTTGGTACCAAGCAGCGATTTGAAAAAGAAACATTTGCATCTACGCAAATTACAATTAGTCTTTACATCTAGTGAATTATAGTCGATTATGAATGGTGTGGAAGTTGATATTAAAACTTTAAAAAACAAATAATTGTATTTTGGCTAATAATGAAGCGCTATTTAAAATTAAGGAATATGAGTTGTGTTTTTAATTGGGACAAACAAGTTATTATCGATTTGAATAATTTCAAACCGAATACATTTGGAACAATCATTTATTTTTTTTAAATACTATGCCAGTATTGCTACTGAGCATGGCAAAATAGTGTTGCGTAAGCTAACTTAAACTACTTTTTAATACTATATACATAGATTTTGCAAATTCAAAAAATTATTTCTTAAAGAATCCTGTTTATTTAAAAACTTAGCTTAGAACTAAAAAATAATGTGGTAAATCTGTTAGGATAATCAAACACTCCATTTATCTTACAGTAACAAATTGTGTTTTACTGTTCAGACGAATTATTATGATATGTAACAAATTTTTCCACAATAGTTATCTCTTTTGGTACATTCATTATCAAAAATAATTTTCAATTTGTCCATGAATAAATTAACTACAAGGCTTTAAAATATATAGCATATTTATTTATATCAGGAAGATATAATTAAATCTTTTGATAACAGCATTAAACTTAATTCTATAACAGAAATTGAAAATAGTATTTATACATGTACAAATGTAGTACTATAAATTTATAATTTAATATTTTAGCATTTCCGCTTTCTGCAACCCGTTTTGACCTCTCGCCACCCTTATTCACCAGAAGTGGCCATGATATTTTTATTGTGAACGAACACTTGGGGGGTAGCTTAAGGACTGTGAATGGCTCTTTTTCTATGGTGAATGGGACTTTCCTTACTCCTCTATACCATGATTACCGCTCTTCACTACAATTGATAACCATTAGACAAAGGAATATTCTAGTAGCAATTTCTACTTTTGGAAGAGTTTCTTCCAATTTGTCTGGTTTTATTAGGTTATGTAAGTTTGAGGTACTTAAATCCGCTGATTGCTTTCCTGTATTTTTTAAATATTGCTTTAAATGAAAACATTTTGTTTTGAGCTCATCTGCATTAATGTCTTCAGGATAAAATTCTGAAAATTCTTTGCATCTTTTCATCAACTCGCCAGAGTCAATTGTTGTTAACTGACAAAGAAAACCAAATCGACTATAAATATTTTGGTATGCTGCCGAACGTTTTTTTAAATGTTGATGAAAGTATCTACACGAAACTTATCATTGCCTCTCAAATGTGCAGTCTCTGATGATCCTTCAAAAAAAGTGATGCTTGTGCTTCGAATTTTTTTCTTTCAAATGTATCTTTTGTAGTCAGCCAATGGATTTTTTTCTTTAGAAGCCGTTTCGTACTGATTACAATTATGGCGGGCGGTATTGACGCAACTGATCAGAGATTCGTAAAGTTTCGTTACAACGTCCATGGTGCTATTCTGTAAACTTAGACTTGTTTTATTCATAATTCCCAAAGGATCATTCCATATTTCAGTTAAAGGTCTCAAATTTTCCCAGTTTTCTTTCTAGGCTTTGGGCTTTTTTTCTAATGTCTCCTGGTTGAAAGGTGTCACTTGCGATTGAAGACAATGCTTCAGAAATATTTAAATAACCATTTTGCAAAGCATTAATAGCATTGGTAAGTGCAGACCATCTAGTTTCCGAAAGAGACTTTAGGACTCTATTTCCTCCTAAATGCTCTGTCAAAATTTTCCATCGTTTTGTCGAAGCCGAGAAAAAATTGAACAATTTTTGTACAAATTATTAACTATATACTATAGAATGATACCGCTTCAGTAACACACTCAACACCCTGAACACCCACTTAATTTAGCGAATGTGCCGCACATGCAAAGTAAATCGCAAATTTCTTTTATTCTTGACTGAACACCAGAGTACTTTCCAGACTCTTTCCGCGACAATCTTTTATAGGAATATCAAGGCTTTCAAAAAAGTTTAAAATGGTATCTGCTATATATTGCGCATTATGTTTATCCATAGGCAAAAATTGCATAAATCTCTCAATAGGCTGTCCGTCTTTTACGTATCTAACTATTAAAGTTAGTTGGTCAACGTGGGACAGATCTGGCGTAGAATCTACGCTAATAGTATAGTACTTTGATTAAGTTCTTTGACAATGGTTTTCAAAACTTGCTGCCTCATTAAATTAATAAATTCATTACAAGTATTTGCCGATAAATATGATGTACTTCCATTTCCACGATTTCCGCAGTTTTGTATGTGATCAGCAAGAAAAGGATCAAATTCACTAATCCGTTCTAAGCATCCAAAATAATTTTCATTATTTTGCGATCCTAGTGTCTCATTATCGCCACGAAAAACAAGATCTCTTGAAGCTAAAAATATCACTTCTGCAACAATCCTCCTAAGCACATTCTTCCAATAGTTAATTTCTGTATTTTATTGGGGCAGCAACTCAGTATCAATTCGTCCAGTAGTTTTCATTCTTTCAACATAATTCATCATAAATTCCCTGTGCTGTAAACTGTTCTCATGCTCTATCAATAAGTTACTTATATACTTCCAATCTTTATATCCATTAGGAGAACTTAAATTATGTCCAGGACCAGACATAGACGGCAGCAATAACAGTATACAGATTTCTTTGCTGGTGAATAAAGCAGCCATTTTCTTTGCAAAGACTCACCATTCGTCAATTTACCAGTAAAAATGTTTTTAGTTAAGTATCTAGTTTTCATTTTACCCTTTGAATCTGGAAAACTTGTAGAGGGTTCAGAGAAGTCACTATTTATATTTTGGATAAACTCTGGTCCTTTTCCAATCCAAATATCACGGACTTATTCCGGTAAAATGTCGTCACAGGAAGTGCCAGGGTCAGGAGACGCAGATACATTCTCTAAGCTTGTAGTTATTAATTCACAGTGGCTTGAAATCAGCATGGTTCAGCATCTTATGTATGTTTGTCATTTTCATCACATGTAACTTCTTTTTCCTGATGACATTCAGAGGTACTTTTGTCTTGTAGTGATGAGAATGAATAATCCCTTGCCTTATTTGTCTCTTCAACAATAAAAAACGAAGTGAGCTTTGGAAGTTTTTCTGTTATTTCTTTTTGAGCTGTAACTTTTTTTTTTGTGAAACACTTAAATATGTTCTTTTCGACAAAATGAAATAATGTTTAAACGAAGAAATCAAAACTTCTGTCTATTTTACTCAATTTTAAATATCAAACCTTAGATAAATAATCTAGTGTTCATTGATCATTGTATAAACCTACAAGTAACCGATCCTTCATTTTCAACTAACACATACGCAAAAATCTACTACAAATTAGGCATTTGGTACGGGTTGCCCCTAAATATTCTACTATAAATTAGGCACTTGGTTCGGGTTGCCCCCAAATATTCTGCTACTAATTAGTCACTTGATACGGGTTGCCCCAAAATATTCCACTACTAAAACGTTCAAATGCCTCAAATCTGCTATAGTGTGTTGCCGTGTTAGGTTTTAAAATTTATAACATTAACAATATTTTTATAAAATATTCAAATATTTTTCGATTGTTTAAATTCCTAAATATTAAATTAAATCAGTTTTGTCCAAAATATTAATTGTTGTATCAATATATTATTAAATGTTTCCAATTTTATAAAAAAATCTTTAATTAATTTTTAATAGGACCCTTCTTTCCACCACTATTCCTTTGATAGGGTTTTTAATAAGTATTTCGCTGTGGGTGATTAAAAATATTTTGTGAATATTATTTATTACGTAGTAGATTGTTTTGAATATTATTGTTGTTGTTCCTGAATTGTACCTGATTTTTTATATTAATTTTTGTTTTTGTTAAAATTAACACAAGCCGATGGTTATGACTTGTATTGTTAATGTTTACAATGGAATTGTACCCAGTTTACAAGCTGATTGTTTTGACTTGTGTTGTTAACGTATACATACAACGGAATTGTACCTGATTTTTTTTTTATATTTATTTTGGTGTTTGCTTAAATAGTTTCCAGTTAATTGTTTTGACATATATTGTCAATATTATATTTTTTATATAATTAATATTCATGCATTGTATCTGACTTTATATATTTATTTTTGCCTAGTCATATATTTTATAATAAATAGATTGATTTAAAGCTGTATAAATAAAAAGGCCTCCTGGGGAACTGAACACCTAAAAAAAGATCGGTAGCGCGCCTACATTGCTACCTCAGATGTAGTGAGGAAGAGCAATAAATATCCAATAAACTTTTGTTTCAAAAATATTCTTGAAAGTTTTGATTAATATTTTCCGTTACAAATAATTTTTCACAAAAAAGTTGATCTAATACATTTCTTTTAATTACATCTCTGTGCCTAAAAAAGGCAGATTTCGATCAGGTGATCTCAGCTGTGAAAAATTCTTGGAAAACAGCTGATTCTTTTGTTACTTGTAGGTTTATACAATGTCATTGATCTCGGTATCAAACGAAACAAAATACCGTTACTACCTCACTCCTATCAGACTGAATGATAATACATCATTCGGGGATCCCCATAACCATAGACAATGTCGACATTTATGTTAGGCCTGCTGCACCGTGTAAGCTTGACTTTAGAATCAGAGTGATTGCGTGGGTGATCGCTAGATGGTGTACTTAGTAAATTAGGTAGGATGCGTTTGGAAATATACCCTCTGATAAGATTACTGATTTGCGAAAAAAGTGTAATATGCCCGACAAAAATGTGTGAGAGAAATTGTCGGTCCTTCGTGGTCGCAGAAGTGTATTTGTGATTTTCCCTATACCAGAGTATTATCTGTGGTATGAGATCGCTGCCTAATAGAAGGTCTATTTGAGCGGGGGTGTTGCAGTTGGGATCTGCTAACTTAAGGTGTGAAACCTTTTCCCAATGCATGCTATTTATATAATAGATTGGAAGCATATTCTTTAATTGCGGTAAGACTATAGCTTCTGCTTGTATTTTTATATCCGCTTTTCCGCAAATTCTCGCGATTTCAAAATTAGCCAGTTCTGTTGGCAACTGAAGCCTGTTTTGTGCCCTAGACGCTTTAAATGATCGTTGTGATCCTTGGTCTATTAAAGCTCTGAGTTTAAACAGTTCTCCTGGGTGTTCGACGGATACAACTGCTGTGGGTAATAGTACCCTACTGTGATTTTCGCAATGTAGCGTTTGGGTTTTTAACGCCTTTGAGCAGAATGGTGCTTCTTGGCAGTTTTCAGAATTTGTTCTTGCGACTAAACCTGTTGCTATTTTTACGTTTGCGCTGTTTACGCAATTAAATTTGCTTTCGCAATGTTTAAGTGTATGCGGCGCATGTGACAAGCAGTTGGTACATAATTTTTTCGTCCTTACTAAATTGTTTCGATCGCTAATATTAATTTTTTTGAATTTTTCGAACGATTTAAGCTTGTGACCTCCTCTACAAAGTTCGCATGACGTTTGTTTATATTGTTCGGATGTGAACGATTGATTCTTAAAAAAGCTTCTATTTAAATTATCGTGGCTACTTGCTTGGGGTCTATTGAAGTTTCTATTGAGGTCGTTTAGAACGGTTTTCGTTTTGACTAGTTTTTCATCTACCCTTTCTGCAATTTCATATTGGGTAGTAAAAAAATCTTTCATTTCTTCCACTTTGGGCACTTTCTGAATTTTTGGTAAATTCATTAGTATCGTCACGTACTTATCGATCAATATTCTCTCGTTTTCGTAACGTGCTTTAAGAGCTTTCCAAGCAAAATTGAAATTTTCGTCATTGAGAGCGAACTGTTTGACTGTTACGCCTGCTTGACCTTTGGTTTTGTATCTGAGGTGATACAATTTCTGCGCTTGTGATAATTTAGGATGGTTTATGTGCACAGCTGTAAACATGTTCCGGAAGGACGGTCACTGCTCATAACTACCATGAAATATATCTGTGTCGCATACTGGCACTTTAAGGAGAATGCCTGAACTTGCCTCTTGGGCTTGTCTTTGTGCCAGCTCTACTCTCGGTTGTGGAGTAGGTGCAATTGATTTGATTAGTTTTAGTTGATCAGAGATCATGGCTTTTGTCTAAGCTATTTTCGTATTTTGAGCAAGTAGCGAGGATTTGAAATTTTCAGGTAAATCTGAGTCGTCAGATTCTACCATTGCGCAGTATGCCGCTTGGAGGCGTGTACAGAAGTTGTCAAGATTTTCTTTTTTTATTTCTAATACCCATTCAGAATTACATTGAATCGGTGAAGATGAGAATCGAGTGCAGTATCGAATTAGACTGTCACTCTCGGAAATAAATTTGGTGTATGAAATATCTTTCACTCTTTTTTGTTTTGTAGCACCTTGCTTTGAGCGTGTAGCATCTGCAGGTGTACACGGACTTTTTTCTTCTGAAATCATCTTTGGAACTTTTAGCAACTGAGTTGTTTTAGACTCCTTTGAGTCTGAGCTCATTTAAAATATGTATAGAATAAACCACAACGTCTTAGTGAAAACTAGACTTGTAGATGTTTAGAAAAAGTGTCGTATATGAAATGTTGAAGAGAAGACACTTTTGTGTGTAAGACTTCAAAAAAAAAAATCAATAAAACCAATGGCTTTTTGATAAACCGAGATTTCAAACATATATTCGTATCTATACGTTTTTATATGATTAGACGAGAACTATTTTAAGTAAATAAAAGTTTTGAACGAACTTGATCTGACAAGAAGCTTTACGTATTTGTATTTGATAGTGTGTGTAATCGCGAACTCTTTTAAGTTAATAAGAGTTTTGAACAAAATGTTTAGACGTGAACTCTTTTAATTAAATAAGAGTTTACTAAATCAAATAAAATATTACACGTATATAGAATAACTCTTAAATTTGATAATTATTATTTTTTTTTTTTTTTTTTTTTTTTTAATGATCGGAAAATATTTTAACAGTATTTTATTTCTCTATGTATATTTCTATTATATATGCTTTATGTCCAAATGTCCTATAGGGTATACCTATAGGTGGATATTTTATTTATTGTGTGCTAATGAGCGCTCGTTTTAGAGATCACTGCACTTTGTACATACGAATGAATGTACATATGTATTAGGTTATCAAAAAAGTCTTGCGGTATTTTCGCTAGTTGGCGCTGAAAACGCGTAGTTCTTGTTTTATTGGTTGCATCGGGTCATGCTATACTTTTTTGGAAAGCTCATTTTAGGCGCTAACACGTGATTGATTTATTGTCGTTTCCTTTAAGTCGTTCGTGAGTTATAGCGTCGCAAACATAGAGCAAAATAAAGAGAAAATACGGCATATTTTACAGTTCTACTACGATAAAGGCAAAAATGCATCTCAAGCCGCCAATAAAATTTGTGCAGTTTATGGACCCGATACAGTTTCCATTTCCACCGCACAACGATAGTTTCAATGTTTTCGTTCTGGTGTAGAGGTGGTCGAAGATGCGCCACGCTCCGGAAGGCCTGTCGTCGAAAATTGCGTTAAAATCGCTAAATTGGTCGAAAGAGACCGACATAGCAGACATCAAACCGTTATAAACCATTTGAAGAAGCTTGGAGTCATTAAGAAGCTCGATATATGGGTGCCACACGAATTGATTCAATAGAAATACCGCAAGACTTTTTTGACAACCCATTATTACGCTTTCTTTTTTACACAATCCTGCTTGTTTTTGTTGATCAGGGACTTATGCCAATGTGGACTTTGAATATATTTTATAAAAATCCTGCTTGGTTTTGTTAGCCAAAATCCAAGGGATATCGTGGAATATATGGCAATGTGGACTTTGAAGCAATTAGCGCATCTACATATGTGGCCTTTGTACAAATATTTAATTATGAAAAGAAAATTTGTTATAAAAAACATTTTTGTTATATAATTTGTACCAGATGTCGATCAGGTATACTTTTCAGTATATATTGTATATATTTATATGAGCCCGCATGTGCATATATATATACGCACATATACAATGTCTGTCGCATAAGAAGCAGGACTGTTAAAAAAACACAACAAAAAATTAACATTTTTCAAAAGTTATATTTTTTTATTCGAAGCAGTTTCCTTGTGCTTCTATACAGCGTTTAGCCCAGTCAAGTAGCATTTCAAATGAGTGTTTAAGGTCATTTTTCAGAATGCTCTTGAGAATATCGTCACTTTTTAGATAGCTGAAATGTCCCGAAACCAATGTCCTTTCATGGGCAAATGAAGTTTTCGAAATAGGTAAAAATCGCAGGGTGCCAGATCAGTCGAGTAGGGTAAGTGATTATAAGTTAAAATGGAGTTTTTTTTTTAAATCAGTGACAAGCGTCCACCGATGACACGGCGCATTATCGTGCAACAGGCGCCAGGACCCTGCCTCACGGTACTGTGGTCGAGCACGACGAATTCGTGACAAAAGGCCCTTCATAACAACAAGGTAAAACACAGCATTAATCGTTTGGCCAAGTGGGACGCACTCTCGCTGTACAATACCCTCGGAATCGTAAAAACAAATCAGCATTGTCTTTATTTTTGACTTCTGAAGACGAATTGTTTTGACCCGACTTCTAATCGTCACAGAGGTCCTCACGACCTTTTTGGAATCGCTTAAACCACTCATGTACGATACTACGGGATAGGCACTCATCACCATAAACTTTCTTCATCATTTGAAATGTATCAGTAAACGTTTTCCCAAGTTTAAAACGAAATCTAATAATTGCTCTTTGCATTTTACTACCGATGACCAAATGCTGCTGTCACTTTTTGATCGATAACATCGATTGTAATTATCCAATTGTCTTAAAATTTTTACGAAATGTCAACAAGGGATCAAACTTTTATTTCATATACTCACTGGCTAAATGAGTTAAGCTTCCCGCCCTCACTCGCCACTACACCCCACAACACACCACCCACAAGCAACACTGACACATACACCACACCTGAAGACAACAGTTTCCCGACACACCACACATCCATTGGAAGCAGCAGAAAACTCCACACATACCAATACACGCTGCTACCAATCCACCACCGCCCAACGAGCAAAAAGCTTCGTCCTGGAAGTGAACACACTACTTCGATCACGAATTTCGATTAGAAAACATCGGCGGACGTTCTGCCATTTTCGTATTTTCGGCACGCAGACCAACCATCCTTTTTGGCATTTCTCCGTATTTTGGTCGGCAGCTCAACCATCTTGCTACATCTGGTGATCTTCGGCGCGCAGCAGTTCAACCGATATTATCATATTTTCGAGTTTTTTTATAATTTCTACTGGCATCTAATCAGGGAGATTTTTATTATAACTTTTATCATCAACCTTAAATAAAATTGTGATCACTGCTTTAGTAAAACTTTGCGTTTTGAAAGTATTCTTTCCGGAGTGGGTGTGAAAAGTAAGTGAAAAAGTAAGTGGTATTTTATATATTTCGAGCCATCCTGAATGGCCCTATTGTGAAAAAAAGCTAAAAATATTAAATTTTAAAAAAAAATTTTACAGTTGGTGACAAAACAAAGTGAACAAGTGCGCAAGTGCAAATGCAAGTGAAAAGTGAAGCAGTGAAACTACATATATACACACAAACATAGTAACGAAGCAAAAGGAAAAACAAAGAGAAAATAAAATTTTTTAAAAAAGTGCACAATTGCAAGTGCAGTGACACAGTGAAATTATATAAATACATACAAATATAGAGAAAAAAATATATATATGCATATATAATAAGGGTAAAAGTGCAAACATATGCAGTGACATTGCAGGAAAAATACATATGTATGTAAAACAAAAAAAAATACAGT
Source organism: Bactrocera correcta (assembly GCA_027475135.1). Lineage (NCBI taxonomy): Eukaryota > Metazoa > Arthropoda > Insecta > Diptera > Tephritidae > Bactrocera > Bactrocera correcta. The sequence continues at coordinate 17,689,045 of CM050322.1, read as the reverse complement.
GCCCCAAACGGAAAATAGATGACAAAACTAAGTAAAACCAACAGTGCGGTGAAAAACTTAAGCAGTTACTACAAAGCGCGGAAAAAGAAAAAAAAACACCTAATTAAATATACAGTACAATAAACAAAAAACAGCGGGCGCGAATATAAAACCATATATGTATGTAACTAATACATATTAATATAAAACGGGCGCCGTAATCCCCAAAATCCCATGACGGATAACAAAATGAGTCGTATCGATTCCTTTTAGTATTGCATATTTGATTTCAATTTCTGTATACACGTACATATATGTATCATCATGATAAAAAAAATTTGCGTCATATTTAATTTATTTGCATAGAATAACTCATCCAGTTATTCTCATTTCGATTACTTAATTTGAAAAAAAACACTTTGCTTAGAATAACTCATCAAGTTATTCTCATTTTATTTGATTATTTTTGCAAAAACAGCGGTTGCCAAGCTGTCATTAGTAACTTTCGGTTAATACCGAAAATAAAACGGTTTGGCATAACAGATAATGTACGAGTATATATAAATATATTTATATACATATATATTTATATACTGTATGTATATATGAAAATATAATATATAAAGATTGTTTATTGGCCACTACTGCTTACCTTCGTGTATCAAAACACAAACTATCCACAAACATAAAAAAAATTCTAGTTTTTACTTGCACATATGTATTTCCGGTGATACGAGTACCTCTTATGCTTGATCAAGCAATAAACAGGATTGCCTCAAATAAGTAAGCAAAAAGAAAGGCAAAAAAAAAAAAACAATTATACTTGTATATACATATATCAGCGGTCGGCATAGCCGTACGTGTGAAGTTGGGTTGCAAAATTTTGCTATGAAATGCCGACCACTGATATATATGTATGTGTATATATATATAGAAAAAAAGAAAAAGGTAAAGAAAACCGAATAGAAAAAAAATTCCATATGTATGTACATACATATATGCACCACTTTGGAAATACATACGTACATATGTTTATTGATTCGTGTGGCACCCATACATCGAGCTTCTTAGTGACTCCAAGCTTCTTCAAATGGTTTATAACGGTTTGATGACTGCTATGTCGGTCTCTTTCGACCAATTCAGCGATTTTAACGCAATTTTCGACGACAGGCCTTCCGGAGCGTGGCGCATCTTCCATCACCTCTACACCAGAACGAAAACGTTGAAACCATCGTTGTGCGGTGAAAATAGAAACTGTATCGGATACATAAACTGCACAAATTTTATTGGCGGCTTGAGATGCATTTTTCCCTTTATCGTAGTAGTGCTGTAAAATATGCCGTAATTTCTCTTTATTTTGCTCCATGTTTGCGACGCTATAACTCACGAACGACTTAAAGGAAACGACAATGAATCAAACACGTGTTATCGCGTGAAATGAGCTTTCCAAAAAGGTATAGGATGACCCTATGTGACGAATAAAACTAGAACTACATCGCTTTCAGCGCCAACTAGCGAAAATAGCGCAAGACTTTTTTGACAACCTAATGCAATATTTATTACAAACTCAATCTTTTGAGAAAATTTGAGTACATACGATTATTTTGTTTCTCAATTCCGCTTATGCGCGCTCGCTCCACTAAGAAACAGGCACGATTCCGACTACTTTGGCGGAGGGGTAAAAAAAACCGAATTTCCGTATAAATGGGGTATGTACGGATAGGGGAGCTCCTCCAGAGGTGGAATATTCGAAAATAATATAAAAATAACTAATATTTTTTTAAATATTCACGTTTAAAAATTCAAAAATTTGCACTAAGAACACATGGTATTTCTTTATGTTTCACTAATTTTTTTCACGTTTTTTACTCTGTATATTTAAATATGCACTCTAAGCTTTGAAATAAGCTCATATTTCACATTTATTTTGTAATTTTTCAACTAAACTTAGTAATTTAATAGTCACTTATCACATTACAATTTTATACTATCCTTCTCCTTCTGCGTTGGCGGCCTTCGGCCGCACTCTAAAAAAATAACCCTGGACGATCGAATATCCGGGGTGACTGAAGTACTTTCGCGTAGTACGCCTTTTGCGTTGGCGGCCTTCGGCCGCGCTTTAAAAAAATAACTAAATAAATAAATTACTTATACATATGTATATATAGTATAATATTATTATTTAATATTACTAATACCTGTATACAATATTACTTATTTACTTAATAAATTTAAAAAAGAAAATATTCATATGCATGAATAGGAGATTTTTTGTGAAAAAGAGGAATTTCAGCGAATTGCCTTATCATTGCATGGCAGCGCTCTATTTCGTCGTAATTTTTGGTAAACAAATGCGGTTCAAACGAGTGTAAAATGCAATTTTTAAAATAAAGATTTTTTAGGTATAAATCTGCGAAAAGTTTAAAATGTGGATTAATTTAAAAGTTTATAGTGTAATTTAATTAACTTAAAGTGAAAAATGTTAATAAAGTGTGTTTAATGTGGTGAAATAGCTTCTAGAAATGTTCGAATTTCGCGAATTTTTTAACTTTAAGGTCGAATATTTCGAAACTAAGCGTTTGCGGTTTTTTAATCAGGAGGACTTCCTCTTTCCAACGGTACCTTCAAATCGCGGCGCCAAAGAATCCGGAATTGTACCAAGAAACAATATATGCACGCTTGCATATAGTTTTGGTGTCATAAAAAGCTCAACTTCTTCTTGGCTCTTTATGTCAACTTTACGGTTAAAAATAAAAAACACTGAGCTTCTTTGCTTAGGTCTAATCTTCAACTGAATTTTTCTTTATTTCATTTTGTTGCTTATATTCTAATTTGAAGTGCGCGAGTTAAGGATTATATTCCTTATAATAGTAACAAACATCAAACAACCTTTTGTTTCAGTAAACAGAATGCAGAAACAATCTTGAGTTGGAACAATTAAAACGCACTATCACTACAACAAACAATCCTAACAAAACAACACCTTATCTTAAAACAAAGCAATTGTATCTAAGCAAGCAATATACATATGTGTAAACAAACCTAAACAAGTAATATAATCTGTATCTTAGTAAACTATCACCTAGTAATAAGTAAACATAATAGTTAGTATACGAGTAAATAGAAGTAAGAACGATGTAATAACTCAGTCTTAAAGCTTAGTATCCAACTCTCAAGATATGTAGAAACTTCATATAAAAAACGCTTAAGAAGCGGTCAAGTAAATTTCCTGCGATAAATTTACTTCTGCTAGTATGCAGCTCTAAAGAAATCTAGTACTAATTTTTAATACATTTTTTTCAATAAAATGCGAATATGGCAAACCTGGTTTTGCGAAGAAATATGAAATCAACAATTGTTTCTTAAAAGAAATTCAAAGTAAATCATTAAAATCATCATAAATTAGTTAAAATCATCATTATGAAGTATATTTCATTTTAAAATGTTGTATAAAACTTACCAATTATCAACAACATTCCTTAAAGAGAAATGAAAATATTTATGTTACTACATACATACATAATACGCACAAAGTTTGTTTTTTTTTGCTTATTCTCTCTTGTTTTTCTAATGTGGATCTTTCACAATGCGTAACTTGTTGTCAGATTAACTTGAAGAAATAATGTATTTTTTTCTTGAGCAATTACTTGAGAGCTGGATACCAACCTTAAGAGTATAAATAAAGAGTTCACATTTCGGTGCAGCTCAAAATATATTATTTTGACTCATTTTTACTCAATGTAAAAATTAACTCGCGCAGGCACTTATGCATGTGTTTATATTTACTTTTATACGTACACACATCTGCATGCATGCCAGAATAATTTGTTTTATCAGCAGAAAATATGTAAGTAAACTTGATTCGTTTCAAGATAGAGTTCGTGTGTGAAGTCTATCTTGAAATGAATATTGCTTTTTTATTATTTATTTTTAGGGAGTGTATGTCAATATGTGACTATATACACTTCCACATAATTATATACGTAACGGTGATTACACCCTACGAAGGCTCCTAAAAATATTATATACTTATTAAACGGTTCGGTAGAAAACGCATAAAGTATTACAATATATATATATATATGAATAAAATAATAATTAAATATTACGAACAATTTAATTTACATGTTCAAAGTCCAAATTGGCACATATTTGGCAATACCCCTTGTTCTTTGATAAGCAAAAACAAGCAGGATTGCGTATATCTATACTATCTATACTAATTATATAAAATCGCTTATATGCAAAATGTTTGTAACGGCTAATCTCCTAAAGTTCTGAAGCGATTTTTAAAAATTTTTTTTTTTTAAATAAAGCATTTGCTCTAGGCTCGCGAGTGGCATACTTATTTTTTTAATTTTCCGAAATCAGATCCTTTTTCTTTCGGGTTGAAGTTTTTGAAAAACCAAAAATATTGCAAGCATATGGTTTTTCGTTCACCAAACGCAGTCTACAGCGAAGCGCGCTTTGTGTGTGTGCGTGTGCCCTTTATCGTTTGCGGCACGCACTCTCTCTCTCTTCCATCTCTGCACATCTTTTCCAGCTTTTCGGCTTTTCTTATTGTCTTTGTACTTTTTTGTAACAAAGCACATTGAAAATAAAAACAGAACGCTCTCCGTAAGGAACATCCAAAAACCAATAAAATCAAATATTAAGATGTAATGTGGTTTTCATGTGTGTCTGCGAAATACTTGCTGGTTTCTTCTAACTTTATTGTATTTATGATCGTATTCTGCGAAGGGTAGAGTAAAATTGGAAATTTATTTTCTTTAAATCAAAAGGTAAAAATTAGATTTAAGCGAAACTAATTTGGTTAATAATAAATATATGGTTTTTACAATAACAGCTTTCAAAGATGCCAAAAGCAAAATCTCAATTATTTAGATCTTCATCAAATAGACGGCAAATTCAGCTAAGACGGAATGAGACGGTCGACGAGAGTTCAAATCGCGTAGAGAATGTAAGGTTGCAAATGATGCAGAATAGACAAGGGGCGATTGCTTTCAAATCAGCGTTTAACTATAGACAAGATTGTAATTATTTGGACCATTCCCTTTTATTCATTGGTCGAATGAATGGCATTTGCAATTTTTTAAGGCTAAAAAGTGGGTGAAAGAGGCACCAGGTATGTGTTGTAGCAAGAGCCATGTAAAACTAATAGATATAGGTGAGCCTCCGCAGACAATCAAAGCGCTGCTTACAGGCGAGCATCAGTCGTCCTGTCACTTAAAAAAAATATAAGAAAATACAATGGTTGTTTCGCTATTACTTCGTTTGGTGGTAATGAAGTTAGGGAGGGTAATTTCATGCCAATGTTTGAAATACATACATGGACAAGTTTACCATGTCATTGGGAGTTTATTGCCAGCGCCGAACACAACACCAAAATTTTTGCAAATATATTTTTCGTCCGAAGAGGAACAACTTTCTTTACGTCAAAGTGCTACACCAACTCTTCAAGTGTTTGCAATTAATTCAAATATGGGTAGTAAATATTTGTAAGTCTAACATAAGTTATACAATATACTCATGTATGTGTGTTTACATGTACGAATAAAGGTATTCTTTTGTTTGAATTTTAAACTAAATTAAATTCTTTCCAATACCCTCATCGTTTCAGTTTTTGCGGCGTAACAAAGTACGCCGGGTATTTGCTAGTACATACATATGTACAAAGGCACTGATTTCTTATACGAGCACTCAGCTGCAAGTACATGCAAACGGTTTCGTCTATAGGTATACCCTATAAGACATACAAACACAAAACAAATTAACAAAATAAATACTGCATATATTAACAATTAAATAATAATAAATAAATTCGGTAATACTTTTATCCTTTTTCGAGAATAATTAAAACGAAACGCGTTATTTAATTTAATCAGATCAACAAAAAAAACAAAACAAAACATTTTACAATTTTATTATTATATAATTATATACAAGAGACTTCGCTTTGCAATCAGCAATTCCATTTAAAGTTTAAAATTTACACTGAAAAAAATTATTTCGTTAATTTATTTGTTCTAAATGAACACAGATTCCAAAGAATCTTAATCTTCACAACTACTGAAAGTTCCAAAAATGATTTCGGACGAAAAAAGTCCATGTACACCTGCAGAAGCTACACGCTCAAAGCAAGGTGAAACAATAAAAGGGGAAAGACATTATATACAGTAAATTTATTGCTGAAAGTGACAGCTTTATAAAATACTGCACTCGATTTTCATCTTCGCCGCTTCAAGATAATTCTGAATCGGCATTAGAAATCAAAAAAGAAAATCTGGACAGTTTTTGGATACGTTTTCAAGCTTCTTATGACGCAATAGTAGAATCTTATGACTCAGATCTACCAGAAAATATAAAATCCTCGGCTAACGCCAAATGTGAAAATTGCTTAGACCAATTTGAAGAATCGAAAGCAATGATTACTGATCAATTGAAACTAATTAAAGCAATTGCACCTGCTCCGCTTCCGCGAGTAGAGATGCCACAAGTACAAAGTCAAGAGGCAAGTTCAGGAATCCACCTCAAGGTGCACGCATGTGACACAGAAATTTTTCATGGGGGTTATGAACATTGGCTCAGAGCCCAAATAGACCGAGCATCACAACAATCTTATATAGCTAGGGCACAAAAGGGGCCATCCATAAATTACGTCACACCTTGAAGGGGGGAGGGCATCATTCAGAAGTGACATTGTGTGACAAGGGGCAAGGGGGGTCAAAAGCTTTGTGACATCACATTTCAAAATTTGTGATGTTTAAACGTGAAATTTATAGGTAAACAAAAAATATTAAACATTTATAAACACAATCTTTGTTTTTTAATACTTAAGTTGTAACGAAGCTTTTTACTGCCCCTGCTTCTTACAAGTATAACTTGCTGAGGTATACTCGCCGTATCCAGGGTTTGTTACAATAAATTTGTAAACATTGGGGCTCTTCTGCGAATCGTATTTCATTTTATATTATAATTTTAATCAAAGTTACAAAATTGCCTCCCGCGTTATAGTTTTAGCTTTACACGCATGGCACCTCTCAGTCGCGAACTTACTGGTGTGCTATTAAATCATGATGATTTTGGGTCACATCTTGATTCAAGTAATCGAACTACTGACTTAGATCTAGAAAAACGAAACTTCGAAAGTGCGGGCAATGTGTTGGCTGACACTTGGAGCAAGTTAGTCATTGATAATTTTCCAGTCGTTGCTGAATGAGTTGCACCAACTGTTACTGGACTGGATATTGAACAGGCTATGATGTTGAAAAATAATGCTACTTGGTATGCTAATCATGTACGTGAGTCACAATATTTTTAACAAATAGTTAAATGTGAAACCTGTGTTAATTAAACAGACATCATAAGGTTATGGAGTCACAGGGAGTGATGACAACGACGCTAAGTTTGCTCCATTATTACTACAGATATTATTAAATCTCCAAGCATCATCCCATTTGAAACAAGTTCCATTTGATAGCTATTGCCCTAGTGTCAAGTCATACTTATTTAAAAGATCGTGTAGCATATAAAGCCACTAATAACCACAAACAATCCCATAAAAAACAAAAACTTGTTACCTATCGCGAAAATTCGTCCTAAAAAAATTGCGGCTAGACCTGTCCGAGAGATTTTTTGTTTAATGAATGATGACGATGCATTATGGATGGAAGAAGACGATGTTGATACGAAAGATGTTCCTGAAATCCAAATTCAGAACGAAAATGATGTGCCTGATTTACCAGTAGTAAATGATATAAAGGAGTGGGACAAAAGTCCATGGACACAATATGATTAAGTTTTGTATTTTTAATTAGCATAATTAAGTATATTATTTCATGACTATTCATTCGTTGTGTCTGTACTTTAAATGTTGATTTTGTTAAAGATTATTCACTAAATATAGGAAGAAATAGAATAATCTATTTGATAAATCCATCAAATTGGAAAATGTGTGACGTCACAAAAGGGGGGGTCAGTCCAAAATGTGACAACTTGTGACAAGGACGGAGGGAGGGGTTAAAAAGTCCTTAAATTCGTGTAACATAATTTATGGATGGCCCCAAATAGGCTAAATCTGCCAACAAAACAAGCCAACTTTAAAATTACGGTAATGGGCGGAAGAGTAGTTCAAAACTAAAGAATACCTCAATTTAGATCACATAGAGGAAGTAAGCCCGTGCAAAAAAAATCATCAATGGCAAATACTACTCATGATACTTGCCACAGCATGCAGTAGTAAAGACAGATAACAGCTAAAGTAAGAGTTGTCTTCAACGCCTCAAGATCCACTAACTCGGGGAATTCCCTAAACGATATCCCCTTTCTGGGACCCACGCTCCAACCTGATTTAATGTTGCTTATTCTAAACTGGCGTATATTCAAATACGTATTCAACGGGGACGTCGAAAAAATTTATACACAAATAGTCGTACATAAAGACGATCAAGATTTTCAGCGAATTATTTTCCGAAAATCCCCCAAGAGTCCACTACGCGACTTCAAGCTAAAAAGAGTGACCTTTGGCCTTAACTCTGCCCCATACTTAGCCATTCGAACTCTCTATGAAGTAGCTGAAAACACCAAGTCAGAATTTCCTCTGGCAGCCCAGGTGTTAAAAAATCGAACGTATGTAGACTGTATTCTGTTTGAAAGTCACAGTCTTCCACAAGCATATGAATCATTATCACAGGTAATTCAAGCCCTCAAATCCGCAGAGTTTCCATTAAAAAATATTACGGAAAATCACCCAAATATATTAAAAAACATACCAAATAAAAATTTGTTGGACACTACTTTCCTTATATTTGAAATGGAAAGTACTACAAAAACTCTGGGCATCCAATGGAATGCGATATCGGACCAGTTTTCATATACGACTGAGTCCATATCCGCATTATCTGCCATTAAAAAACGTCAAATTCTCTCCTCTGTGGCAAAACTTTTTGACCCCGCAGGATGGCTATCGCCAATTATGATACAAGCGTAAGTCCTGATAATAGAATAATGGCTAGAATGTACCGACTGGGACGAGCAAGTAAAAGCACTTTGTTTAGAAAAGTGGTCCCAGTTCTATCTAAACCATATCACACAAATACAAATCCCACGATGGGTAAATTATATCCCAGAGCACAAAGTCGAACAACACGGCTTCTGTGACGCCTCTGAAAAAATATATTGCACCACTATATATGTTCGCACACATAGCGACAAGGCGACCACAAGCCACTTACTACTTGCAAAAGCAAAAGTGGCTCCTCTAAAAACAATAAGTCTACCACGACTAGAACTATGTGGTGTACTACTACTTGCCAAACTAGCATCCTAGTGCAAACGCAGCTGAATAAGTCAAAATATAAATTATATCTCTGGTCGGATTCCAAGATTGTATTAGCTTGGTTGGAAAAACCACCACATGCATGGAAGACGTATATTTCCAATCGAACGTCTCAAATTCTTGACCTAGGGGGATCAGCCACTTGGCGACACGTAGCCAGTGCTGACAATCCTGCTGATCTAGGTACAAGAGGGTGCAAAGCTCTGCACCCTGCCACCACCACCCTCTGGTGAAATGGCCCCCCATGGTTAACAGAATCTCCCGATTCTTGGCCGCAATCGCTCATGCGCAACATTATTGCCCCAGAAAGTAGAAAGATCGACTCATTTTACACAACATTGGATGATACTGACATCTTTGAGAGATTTTCATCTTACCTTCGAGCCCTCAGGGTAATCGCTTACATGCTCAAATTCAGATAGCGACTCAAACTTAGAATTAAGGGACTACGCACAGTATATCCCTAAAGCGATACATTGACGCACCTAGCCTTACAAAAAGCAAAGGTCGCTATTATCGCATCTACTCAAGTGCGCTACTTCAGCCAAGAGATATCAGTACTGAGAGAATCAAAGACGATTGATAAAAAGAGCTCACTTCTAGTACTAAATTCATTCATAGGTACGAAGAGTCTACTTCGTGCAAATGGTCGGCTTGTCATTTCAAGCCTAACGTATAACGAAGATTATAGCAGCACTTCCACCGGAACGCTGCAACTTTACTCTGCCCTTCACTATCACGATTTTGCTGGGCCTTTTCAAATAAAGGCGTCCATGCTAAGGTCTCCCACACTGATGAAAGGCTACATGGCTGTCTTTGTCTGTTTTACGACGGATGGCTAAATGAGTTAAGCTTCCCGCCCTCACGCGCCACTACACCACACAACACACCACTCACAAGCAACACTGGCACATACTCCACACCTGAAGACAGCAGTTTCCCCACACACCACACATCCATTGGAAACAACAGAAAACACCACACACACCAATACACGCTGCTGCCAATCTACCACCACCCAACGAGCAAAAAGCTTCGGCCTGGAAGTGAACACACTACTTCGATCACGAATTTCGATTACAAAACCATCTTTTTTCGCATTTCTCCGTATTCTGGTCGGCAGCTCAACCATCTTGCTACATCTGGTGATCTTCGGCTCAACCGATATTATCATATTTTCGAGTTTTTTTTATCATTTCCACTGTTATCCGACCAGGGAGTCCATCAATTTAGTTTTTACATACATACATTGTTACGCCTCCACTGGTATCCAACCAGGAAGATTTTTATTATTTTTTATTTTTATATCATCAGTCTTAAATAAAATTGTGATCACTGCTTTAGTAAAACTTTGCGTTTTGAAAGTATTCTTTCCGGAGTAGATGTGAAAAGTAAGTGGTATTTTATATACCCACCAATAGGTGGCACCACCAGAAACAGTTATATTTAAAAAGTTCTGTTTCTTTTGCGACAGACCTTGTATGTTCGTATGAAAACCCACGAAAAGAGAATTAACCAACCGCAGGTAATTTTCTCAAGTTCACTGGTTTTTATGTATATATTGTACATTATATATTTTCATAATAGCGCCGCATATACATGTGTTCGCAGTGATAAGAAGCCGCGAAAAGAGAATTTAATAATCTTTTAATTTAAGATATACTGTGAAGTATGTACATATATGTATATTTGAAATATATATATTGGTGTGGGTATGGTTAAACTAGTAAAAGGGCAAGTTATGCTCTTTGGATGTTATAGAAATATATGTGACATACTATATATGTAGGCATGTATGTTTCCAATTTTATTTGCGCATATGTTGTTTTTTTTTTTGCTTATGATTGCCGTAGCTTATTTTAAGCAATCCTGCTTATACTTGTTTACGTATAAGGGGTATTGCTGGAAAATTCTGCAAGTAAATACTTGAATACTTTATAAACCGGATACCGAAAACAGTTTGGTAACGGTTTTCTGTTCTTTTTCGACCGGAATTTTGGTCAGAACCGCTATTTAAATTTTTTTTTTTTGAATTCCAAACATACATATATGAAAAATATATAAATATTGATAAGAAACGATACCACTCACTTTGATTTCCGCCAGGGGCTTGTAGGGATAATACTTGTAAGTGTGTATGTCTTGATTTGCGTGTGCCTTTTTGTGCCAAATTTGTTTGTAACTTTTTTCCCAGTTTGCTTTGCACAACTTTGTCACCTCACTTTTCTCTTTTTTTTCTTTTTGGTTCACATATGTATGTATATTATAGATATATTTAATATTTAGCACTTTCTGTCATATGTAGATAGGAATTTTGAATATATCTTTATATATAATTTTTTTTTTATGTTATCCAATTTTAACACCACCGTTTCCTTCTTTCCTAATTCCTATTTCCGCACCTTGTTGTCCCTTCCGAATTTATATACATTTTCTTTCACATTTTTTTACTCTTTACCAATTGGTTTCCTGGGCCGGCTTTAGTATACCGTCCCAGGATTTCGGGAATAAAAAGGGTATGGTCGGATAGAGGAGATTCTCCTGATCACGAATATATATGGATATAGCCGCACGAAGCGTATAGTTTCCGAGTTATAAGTTTAAAATTTACAATATTTTATTTACATATTTTCGATATATAAAATTAATTTTGCACTTATACTTTTCAGTTTTACATACACTAACACATCACTTATTCATTTGCACACATTTTTTTTTATATACTATAGTGCAAAAATTGCTTTTAATATACATTTCAATTATTGTTGCATTTTTTTTATTTTAGAATAACAAATGAATTACAAACTGTCAAATAATCAGTGTTACCTTATCGACATAATTTGTAAAAATAAATTTGTCTGATTATTTGTTATCATCCCAAAATATTTTACAAACTAAAACAAAAAAAATATTAGGAAATATTATACCCTAACTAGCTGACCCGGCAAACTTCGTTCTGCCCAAAATAGATTTTTTTTTTTTTCATTTCAAAAATTACACCGGTATTGGTTTTAATAGAATATGAACGATATTTCCTTATTTCGTTGTGTATACTTTAAATACCGCCTTTTTTGTCCTTGACAAATTTCCAATATTGAAAAATAGTGAAGAAAAAATTATTGCTGAGTTTTTTGAACTATTTTTGATAAAAAATTTAAATAAAAAAAACATGATATACAGGCAGGTTCTGCAATTTACTTCCGAGTGAAATTTTGTGGAAAATACCTTCCGTATCTAATTTGACAAAATTTTTACAAATTTTACTCGGAAGTGACTTGCCAGAACCTGCCTAAAGAACATTTTTTTCGAGGGTACATTAATGCTTTTTGAATTCAATTGCTTGAAAATTGCTACTCTTTTAATAATGCTGACACATCGCGTCCAGGATTTGTTGACAATTTAAAAAAATTAAGTTTGTACTATTCTCATTCAATTTTATTAGTTTTAATCGAGTCTCGAAAATATATAATTTTAGTAAATATTAAGTTTAGGGCTGCACGGTACACGATATTTTTGGTTTTCTGTTCCGCGGCGTAAATAAACAGTGAGGAAGGTTTTCCAACACGGGAACACGCCACATAGAGCTGGCCATGAAAAGCAAGACATTTCCAAATTTATGCCGCATACTTCCAGCGACTGCCCTTGTGACTTGTTTATTGTCATCGCAAATGCAAGTTTCACTGGGAACTGCAAACGTCTGAATTGGAATGGCAAATCTGTTGAAGTTAATGGAATTCGGGGAAGTAAGGCATTCCTCTCCCTTGAACGGGCCTTTCAAAATGCTTGCCACTATTAAATTGTCCATTAGCTTGGTCACAATCAGTCGAGTACCATTGCACAGTTTGGGAGCATGAAGATTCCGTAGCATCATAACTACAGACCCAACTTTGAGACGCAAATTATGAGGCGGCGTTCCAGGCGGCATCAAAGAATTTAAGAACTCCACTGGGTAGTTTACTACCTCGTCTTCATTTTCAACACGATCGATTGATTTATGCAGATCTCCCGGAATTTGATTTTGAATCGTCCAATTCAAGTCGTTTACATCCATATTTTTTGCTGCTAAAATTGCGCGCGTGCTTAACCAATCGTAGTTACCATAATTTTGAGCAATATTTGGATATACACTACTGTTTAGTTCATATTTATTAGATGTAAATTGACAAATTGTAGTTGGAATCGATATTAATCCACTGCAAGGATCTATCGGAACTTGTCCATTTCCGATTCGCAGCAGCTCTTTTGAAAAAACCTCCGCAGTTCTCGCTTATTCATGGTCAATGAAATGGTTTTAACAAACCTCCACAAATGCGATGACTTCAGACATGCGTTAAGCTCATCCGCCGCTGTTGATTTTGGAATCACGGGAAGTGTTTGTCTAAAATCGCCCGACAGCAATATCATCACTCATCCAAAGCAAATCTCTCAGTGTTCGGTTGAGTCCTTCTAATGAGACAGGGCCATTGTGCATTCATCCCATATGATTAACTTACATGTTTTTAAAACTTGTGCCTTTGATGATTGCTTTGAAATATTGCAAATAGGACCTTCGTGTATTTGCAAGTTTAATGGAAGCTTTAATGCTGAATGTGCCGTTCTTTCACCTACTAACAGTGTTGTAGCAATCCCGGTAGATGCAAGAGCTAATGCAATACCACCTTGACCACGTATTGCTGCTAGTATTAAAGACAATAGGAACGTTTTGACAGTCCCGCCGGGCGCATCGAGGAAAAATATGCCACCGTTCCCACTATCTACAGCATTTATTAGTTGATTGTACTCACTGCTTTGCTGTTCATTCAACAGTGGAACATTTGTTTGTTCTTGTTGTTGCAAGTGAGTTATATCGTAAGCACGCTCGCGTTCCAATTCGCGACTCACTAAATCCCTTTTGACGACTTGGTGCCGGCATATGAACTTCAATCAATAGTTTTCCACTCATAAGTATACATAAATCTTCAATAAGGTCTAATGCTTCATTGTAGATGTCAGCGTTCATTTGTAAGTCGACATTTCTCGTCGCTAATCGCAGGCGATGCAAAATATCTTCTGCCATGTCATCTTTGTACGTATCCCATAATAGATGCGGGTTTGAAGGCTGACATGTCAAAATTATAATAGCGAAAAGTGTACGAACTGCAGTGGCTGGCGAAGAAGCTATTGCATCCGCTAGCGTTTGATTCCAGTGACTGTCGTGTTCAAGCAATTGCATTTGTTGACATGCTTGTCGAAATGTTGCACAAATGGTACCATCTACAATCCTCAATGATTCAAATGAAGTTGAACCGAGTACATTAATCAAGAGCAAACGTAGGTAAAAGCAATCATCGTTCTTTGGATGGATTGTGTAAATTCTTCCCAATGCATCAGTTGAAAAAGCACCTGGATAACCATCTACCAGATGGCCGTTCTTCCTGCGCAACCATTTCTTCGACGATGCATTCCATGTATAATACTGAGGCATCTCCGAGTAAAGCAATGTTCTCGCGAACGGATCACTGGCGCAAGTTGCAAAGAAACTTGTTAAAGTGATTGCTGGTGGTATTTCCGTTCGCTGTACTATGTTCTCTGCGTTGAAATAAACTCGCTGGCCATTCTCCAAATGAGCTGCCAGATGCACTACAGTAGGATGGCGTTCATGAATTGTAAATGAAAATATTCTCCAGATTGCTTCATTGCAGTTCACATATCTGCCCATTTGAAATTTGCTAATTTCATCTCTTTCAACGCCAATAACCGCCATATCGCTTCCTTTGGTGACATATTTGCAAACATACTTAATTGATTTTATTGAACTGCAATACTCAACATTTATATGTGTTTTGAATGCCTTAGACAAAATTGGCGAATATGGAACGATCCATGTGTTATTAACCACGAAATTCTTTCCTTTCAATTGAGTGATGAATGTTCTGCCATTGTCAGCGGGTGAGCGAAGCCGATAGAGAGGGTATCCGTCGTTTCCAGTTTGAGTTTCCGAAATAAAAGCACGGGGATAGCGTTTTTTGCATTTACTGTCCGACATACAAACCGAAGATGGATCGTGTTCTCCGCATGGCCCATGAACCATATTGGCCACCACCACTTCGTGCAACTCTGGATCTATTTCAACATCAGGAATTTCGGCGGAAATGATGTCATCAATTTGATCAGGTATAATTTTTTCCACCATCCAAAGAAGAATGTGTGCGTGGGGCAAACCTCTCTTCTGCCACTTCACTGAATACATTCAGCATCGAACAGTGCCATATATACGTTGCTTCGTAATAAAGTCCATCAAACATCTGAGTTTTTGTTTAAACACGCGTGTTGTAACGTCGTGGCGATCGCTTGGTGATTGACCGGGATGCAATAGATTCGTAATGTCTGGCCATTTTGGATTGCAAGTAAATGTAACAAACAAATCCGGCCGTCCATAATTGCGCACGTAAGTCATCGCATCCTGGGAGTACTCATGCATGTGTCTAGGACTGCCAATATATGTCGATGGCAAAATATAGAGTCGACCAATATCTGTAATATCCGCATCACCATTCATTGCATCTCTTAAGTGAATATACTCTTCAGATCGCAACCTCGACGGATTGTGTCGCATGTAATTAAGTCGTTCTGTCTCAACTTTAACGTACATGTCAACTGCATACTGTTAAAATAACCGTCCATATCTCGGTAAGTGGTTGTCATAGTTTTGGCGAATCATCATTCGATATGCGTAAAACTTCATTGAACTGACTTTTTTATTTGTCTCGACATCTAAAAGCTTAAATTACCTCTATGAAGTAGCAAACAAAATTTTTTTTACTAACCATTCACCGGATTTATCATCTTATATCCTAAGTGATATCCGTCTTCTCGAGGTGTCTCACTTATCCATTTTAGTGCGTTTTGATTTCAACGTTTGATGACAATATCACGCGACTGCAAATTTTCTCCAACAACAACAACTGATATTTCGCTAACTGTAGGTGCTTTATATTGTCTTTCATGTGTCCCTGTTGGTTTTTTGTCCGCTTGTATGATTATACTGTGATCATCTGTTGGCATACGCTCCAACGAAATTGTAAACAGTTTAGTGAGGCCATTGTTCGATTATTTCTCTTTTCGTTGTATTGAAAATAGCACAACGCCGATTTACTTCATCATGTGATCTCCCAGAAAGTAAAATTGGAGATATTTGTGTTCTTGATCTGGATGCCGCAACAGCGATCCAGCGAGATGAAAAATTTGCCCATGAACCTGTATAATTGGAGGAAAGCTCTGTAGTTTCTGTGGAATATTGTTTGGCAAAAATACCTTAAACGTTAGATTGTAGTTTTGTTCATTTACAATTTCACCGCCAAACGATGTCATTTGAAAACAATCGTTATACATTTTAGTGTGCTTTAAGCAATGGCTCGAGTGAGGAGATTCACCGTAAAGCAGCTGGAACAATGGCTGTGGTGGTGGAAGCAATTCTGGCAACTTAACCTTTCCCCCGGCGCAACATAACCCTGGTGGTTCATTTTTAAATTTGACTGCATTGCAATATTGACAAACTACTGACATCTGACCGATTTGAACAGATGCGCTATATTGAATGTTTGGATCATATCGAAAACCTGCCCGTTCAATGTTCACAAAAGAAAGATGTTGCCGCTGTTGTCGTCGAATAATCGCATGTTGTGATCTTACTTCATCACTTTGGCGAGCACGAACTTCTCTTCTTCTCGATCGTTGTTGCTGATTGTGAACTTCCCTTCTTCTCAATCGTTCTTGCTGATTGTATTTTTGGTTGACATCTTCTAACTAGGTGCGTGCTATTCTCCAGCAGTCTATTTCGTGGTGATACCCTCTCAATAACACTTTCCCTTTGACGTGCTCTGCTATTTCATGTTCTCCTTTCTGCCTGGGAACTCCAAGAAGTGTAACCAAACGTACTGATTCTTGGCATCGTAACAAATATCAAATTGGAAATGATCATTCATTTGCATAAAGTTCATATAAGGTTTTACGGACCAATAACTTACCTTTAAAAACTCAAAAAAAAAATGAATTAAACTAAGGAAGCAGATCAATTGAATGATAAATTTCAATGTACATAAATCGGTATTCGCCAACAGGCTAAATCACTTTCACTAAATAACTCACTTTTTAAAACAAAATATATCAATATATCAGTAAAGCAAGGCGCATTTTTATTGCCCTCTAACCGCTACTGTCACCGATAAATAAACAAAAATAGCAAGAAAGAACCAAAATGTTGTGCTAGGTGGAAAATGAGATAAATATATGGTGGATTAACAACCAAAATAATTAAAGATTGTATGGGAGGTACCACGCCCCCTTTTTCGATAACGCCAAGTTTTATGGGTGAGAATGGTGTTGTTTCCTATAGCTCTATAACAATTTTCATGTTCCTACATTAAACACTTTTGAAGATATTCACCTTGAAAAATTCAGTTTGTATGGGAGGTGCCACGCCCCCTTTTCCGATTACTCCTTCTTTTATGTGTAGGATGGCTTTTGATACCATATAGGTCTATACCAATTTTCAGGTCCCTACCTTGCACCCTTTCACAGATATTCTGCTTAAAAATTTAGTTTGTATGGGAGGTACCACGCCCCCTTATTCGATAGGCCCCAGTTTTATAGGTGAGAGTGGTGTTGTTATCCTGTAGCTCTGTACCAATTTTCATGTTCCTACCTTAAACACTTTTGAAGATATTCGACTTGAAAAATTCAATTTGTATGGGAGGTGCCACGCCCCCTTAATATTTTGTTCTGATTTTAAGACATGACCTGCGCGTGGTAATAATAAACAAATCCCCCAAATAAGTATTTCATTTGGTTCAGCCGTTTTCGAGTTTTAGCGTTACAACTATACACCATTTCATTTTTATATATATAGATTTGAGTTTATGTCCCAATTGCGACAAAATCGCTGAATTGGTCGAAAGAGCATAGTACTGTACCATTTGAAGAAGTTTGGAGGCTCGATTTATGGGTGACACACGAATTGATTCAATAAAAATACCGCAAGACTTTTTTGACAAGCCATTAATTACAATAATGGGGACCCAGTTGTCTGTGGGACTGTTTTGTGTTGATAAAACAAACAAACAGTTGGAAACTGTGGATGGAAATTTGATAAATTCTTCTCTTGTTTCCTTTTGAATTTTTAACAAGTTCATTAAAATCGTTATTTGGTTATCGACCAATATTCTTTTGTTTTTCCAAGCCATAATGAAATTGTTGTCATTTAATGCGAACTGTGTTACTATGACGCCTGATTGACTTTTTGTTTTGTACCGGAGGTGAAACAATTTTTACGCTTGCGATAATTTTGGATGGTTTATGTACAAGGCTGTAAATATGTCCCAGAAATACGGCCATTGTGAATGCCTGAACTTGCCTTTTGGGCTTATTATTGTAGCAGCTCTACCCCTAGATGTAGAGTCAATTTACTGAAATTACTGGTTGAGTTTTGAAAATATTTTTGTACAAAAGTATACAAACAATACCAAACACTCTTTTAAGTTATTAAAGAGTTTTTCATATTAAATAAGTAAGTTACGCGCATTTAGTAATTAACTTAATTTCGATTAAATTTTATTTCGTTATCTATTAGTAACCGCAAATATTATACTTACTTATATATAGTTTGAACCTGTTGCTACAAAGAGTAATTGTTTAGAAAACTTATAAAGTGGCATAACCAAAAACTAAATTAAGATATTGAACTGTAATTTCACACAGGGGATCGCAGTAGCAAGGAACATATGTGGTCAAAAACTTTAGCAAAAGCGAGGCCCGCTCTCTAACAAGTTTAATGTATATATATCCTAAGGCACTTAAGCTACAACAACCAAATTTGTACTCCATCTTATGTGAACTTCTACCAAGAGTGTGGAAATAGATAAAAACCCATATAACGATAATGTCAAAACTATTAAAGCGCGATAAATCACACCAGAGACACAAAATTTAACCTCCGAAATGATATGAGAAGGCTTTATGGGAGACGGTGTGAAAATGGATGATGGGACCGTCCATTTTTTTGATAAAATTACATATCTCGGGACCCAACTGACTTAGTTGACATTTTACACCTTAAGGTATTTCCCTGGCTTTAGTTCTGCAAATTGCAAAAGTATAAAATGTTCGATTGCACCCGAATTTAGCCCTTGCTTACTTGTTTATATTTATATTATATATATTTATATATATTATATATATATATATATATATATATTATTATTAGAAAAAAGTCTATACCTCAGGAAATACTCGGCTAATTGCAACAAAATTCAGTACACAACATTATTTTGACATTTTTATGTTAAAGTGCGAAAATGAACGAAATTTTATTCCTTATGTATGTATAAAGCTTTATTTTAAAAATTACGTGAAAGAATTTGATAAAATACGAAATTGTGCAGAAAGTTATCTTGATTGTAGTCCGATTTCACTTGTTTTGAAACTGCAACATGTTCCGTTGTCAAATTTGCATCTGTGTTTTATTATTACTTACATAAATAGATTCGAACTTTCATTAGTTATCAGCATAGCCGTTTGGTGAACGATTTGCGTGATTATTATCCAATTTTACCCATTTTCATAACACACTATGGTACATATATAGGTTGTCAAAAAATTCTTGCGGTATTTTCGCTAGTTGGCGCTGAAAGCGCGTAGTTCTAGTTTTATTCGTCGCATCGGGTCGTGCTCTACCTTTTTTGGAAAGCTCATTTCACGCGCTAACACGTATTTGATTGACAGTCGTTTCTTTTAAGTCGTTCGTGAGTTATAGCGTCGCAAACATGGAGCATAATAAAGAGAAAATACGGCATATTTTACAGTACTACTACGATAAAGGCAAAAATGCATCTCAAGTCGCCAATAAAATACAGATACAGTTTCCATTTCCACCGCACAACGATGGTGTCGACGTTTTCGTTCTGGTGTAGAGGTGATCGAAAATGCGCCACGCTCCGGAAGGCCTGTCGTCGAAAATTGCGATAAAATCGCTGAGTTGGTCGAAAGAGACCGGCATAGTAGTCATCAAACCGCTAAAAACCATTTGAAGGAGCTTGGAGTCACTAAGAAGCTCGATTTATGAGTGCCACACAAATTGATTCAATAAAAATACCGCAAGACTTTTTTGACAACCTAATATTTATAAATGCATTTGAATTGGGAATACATAGGGGTATATCAAAAATACATGGGTATAAACACGAATAACTGAAATACTGCAACACTGGCCAACTTTCACTAATATTATATTTATAACGGAGGTCTGACCGAAAGTGTGGCTAACGAATTACTTGAACATAAATACATAGTTAGTAGAGAAAAAACACACACATATTTACTTACCTTATCTCCATAAACTGCAAATAATAGATGATAAATGACAAACAGAACTAAAAACTCCATGTTTTAGTTTTCAAAAGAACTGGAAAAAATTATAAAAATATATATGTAGCTGTGTTTAGGCAAAACAACATATTTTGTATCAAATTTAGGTATGTTTAACTCTCCCAACAATTTCAGCCAGCATCTTTCAAGCGAAAATACTACATATAGAGAAGGAAAGCAAGGTGGCTTACTTGGTTTGTCAACACCACAGATTAATTTCAAAATAGTCAGAAACTGCAGGAAGGCTTTAAGATCACTGGTTGGTCAACTCCAGCTCCAGCTTTTTACATGAGTCCGAAGAGGAGCCAGTACTATGCCGGCTATGAACTATACAAAGGGAGCTTTTGAACAAATCGAACAGAACCAACGGAACACATCTATATTCAAATATGGATAAACGTAACCAGATATTTCAAATGCTGTCTAGGGAAAATTTTGACCCGAATAATCTCATTTTTGGTACAAAGCACACTGTTATCGGAAAGAGATCTTAAAGTAGACGTGGTTTTTGTTCGATTTCACTTATTTTCATTATGTGAGATACTAATTTTACGAATATTTACTTAAAAATAACATTTTCTTGCAACATTATGATTTTCGTTGCATTAAAAATTGCTCACCAAAAACTTAATTTCAGATCTAACAAATTGTTTACCTTCACGTTTTTGCTTACAATTTTCAGATTATTTTTTAAGCTTTTCTACGTTTCTATGTTTGTAATTATTTTTCACATCTATAACAATCTAAAGCGAAAAAATAATGCTGAGTACTTGGCGTAATCTCTACTGAATCATTCTTGTTTAGAATACTGTTTTATGATCATTATTCATATGTATATCACAAGCAAAGATATTATAGCGGTATGACTTTATGACCGAAGCATTCAAATAATGTTGGTTGGTTCTGATATTTGTAGATTTTATCATCTAGGCTGGCATTATTATAAACTTAACACTTCCTTTTTACGTAATATTTGATCTAACAAGGCACTTTCGATCGAAGCCCAACAGCATTAAACAAAAGTCATAATTAAATACTATATGTCTTATGCAAATGTATGTTAATGCATCCACCAGCCTAACTCTTCAAAGTCAACTATATATGTACATGATATGTCGCATATATTCATAAGACTATTTTTTGCTTCATATTATAAGTAAAACTAATAAGCAACTATTTTTTTTTTAATCTAATTAATGTAAAATAGTTTTTATAAAAGTTATTTCGATCAATGAAATATATTGGAAACTTTTTTTCTGTTTATTCTTATGTTGACATTATTTAGGACAAAATGTTGTACCCCTTATCTGCAATGTACTTGTATTAAGCATCATCAAATGTCGTATTAATTTTAATATACTTAAATTAACTCTAATAGAAAACAATTGTGGATTTTATATCAGTCGTTAATACACTATTTTTGAGAATTTATTCAGATATAATAAGACTTACATTTGAATGAAGAGGATTTTACGCTAATAAGGTTTTATTTCTCGTGAATATATAATTTAATATAAACTCATTTATTGAAAGCATTACAAAGTCAAATGAAACTCAGAGGTTGTTTTAAAATAAATTATAAACAAAGGAATACTATATTCAAGTTGCAATGCACATTTGAAACTAAACATATGTTTTTATTTTCTTCCTTTGAGTGTACAGCGTTTTTTTAACGTCCTCTATTCTTACAGATAAAATGCATATTTTTTGTATTTGTTCTTCTATATATTATTAATATATCGTATTTACCTATTCAAGTTGAATAGGCCAATGTTATATATTTTTGTCAGCACGAAATACAACTTGCACTAATCATCATAGTACAAATCCAAAATCTCAGTAAAATTAGACCATAAGAAATAACATCAAATCTAAAAAAATAAGAAATATTTACAAAATAATTAGTGCAATTCAGTTTATAATAATTTATAAACGGTTTTCTTGAACTTCTGCAATGTAGAACGAATTTACATGACTTTTTCACAAATCAAATTGGTTTTATGATTTTTTTTATTTTATTTTGTTGTCGGTTACAATGATGTTTTATAGATATTTTTAAGTTATGTTACTAACGGCTCTGTTACATTATATTTCACTCCCAGTTGAGGCTTATAACGCTCGTCTGTATTTTTTCGATTCATGACTATGTTTTGGTCTAAGTTTCATTTAACTCTTTCGAGAACAAGGGATTTGTACCTTCTATAGGAACAATGAGTTTTGGAACACACTTTAAAATTATACTTGTTTTATAATATATTCATTTATATAATATACTTAATCTATTTAAATCGCTTTGTAATTTAAACACTCTGATGTACTATATGCATCACTTATACTAAGTAGCGCATCATCTGAAAAATAAATTAACAGTATATTACAATCGGGGGAAAGGCTAAGTCGGTTGTTACCAAACATTTTATACAACTTGAAAAGATCAAAGCAGGCGAAATACTCTTAAGTATTGGTAAAATATTATAATAAACAAGTAAGCAACTTACAGTGAAATACTTTATGGTGTAAAACAACAACCTTAGGATCGAAACTAATCATATAGAGCAAAGTCAGCCAGATGTTCGAAAATCTTGATATTAGTAAGTCAAGTTTTCACTCAAATTTACCCCTTTTAGGCAAAAACATACATACATACCTGTTATAAGTAAAACACCCTAGTTTATTTTCATTGCGATGACTCACATATTGGCCGTTATATGTGGTAAAAAATTACCCGGAGGTTCGATTTATATTATGGGGACAAAGGGAAGTATTGGTCCGTTTCAGCCCATTTGAAACATGCAGACATACCATTGCTAGAGAAGTACTATCTCTAAATTTTAGTTTTGAACAGTACCGTTATATGGGGAGTGATCGGGGTTTTCATCCGATTTTATCATTTTCAAACTATCAGAAAGAGTTTTTGTACTATTCATGGTAGGCGATTTTGGTGTTTATACCTTTAGTGGTTTAGAAGATATATATGTATATTAAGCTTATTAAAAGGCGGGGCCACTCCCACTTTTTAAAACCATTTTGCCTATAGGTGCCCCTGGCTACTGCGATCCCCTGTGTCAAATTAAAGTTTTATGTCTTAGTTTAGTGCTTCGTTATGGCACTTTGTAAGGTTTCGGTTAATAGCGTTTTGTGGGCGTGACAATGTCTCGATTACGTCCATCTATGAACTAGTAATTTTTTTAAACTAAAAATTTTGCATACCAAGTTTCACCAAGATATTTAATATATATATATTAGGGTGTTTTTTTTTTTATTGAACTATTAACTTTTTTCAGTTCCGTCAAGAAATTTCCTTGGAAATACCATAAAAAAAATTCCCTGAAAATTTTAGCTCTTAATATTAACATTAGATATTCTGTTACAATTTTTCTCAAGGCGTAACGCACGCTCATCAGCTTTTTCATTTGCTCTGTTTTCCTTAATATTCCTTGATTTGTTGGTTTTTTTACCAATACTTATTTTTTTTTGTATTTATTGCAATGATTCTGTGAAGAAACATGATTGGTGAAGAAAAATACAATTTTCCGTTGTAACAATCAATTGAATATTTACTTCAATATACTCCATTGTACTTAAATATATTTCATATTGGCATGTGGCAACAGAAATTTGGGTTACAAAACAATAGAATATCATCATAGTAAATAAAAACTCTATTTGACAGTTCAAAAAAAAGTGCTCCGATCGTCACCAAACTTTACAGGTTTACTCGTCAGGTCAATCTAAAGATTTCCTGAAAGTTTCATTAAGGGGTAGTATCCACCAGATTTGATATATTTTTGCTCATCCCACATACTACTAATATGCCACATACTCAAAAAAAAAATTTTTCCTGGGTTTCATTAAGGTATCTTACATACAATCACCAATAATATGGAGCAATGCCAAGTGGATGGTAACATTTATATGGGGGGAGGGTCAAGTTTTCGAATAATTGTAACTATTTTATCTGCAGTACGCAGAACAATGTACATTGACGCCATTCAACGCATTTTTAGTACAAAGAAATATTATTGTCGTGAAAGGATTCCGTGTGAATTTCAATTTCATATCTCACTCATTGAACTATGTTTTCGGTCAAAAGTGAATTATAGGTACTGGGGTCCACTTATTTGGTACCTAGGCCTTTAACAGTTTTGGTTAGACTTGGAAAATTTTTAATACTTTAAGAGAATTATTACCGTAAAATTTTATTCTGTTATATTAATTACTTCTTTATTAGTGTTATTAAAAGGATGTCATATACTAAATTTAGTCGAAATCGGTGTGTGGGGTTCCGAGATAAGGAATTTCACTAAAAACAATTTTCACATCGGTTCCGATAGAGCTCCTTTATACAATTAATATACACCCGTCTAGAATAATTTAGCAAGATTTCAGTATTTAATTAAAATAAATAAATAAAAGCAGTACTCATTTTATGCAAGTGACCAACCTAATTCAACATGCTTTTTTTTTAAGTGGAGGAAAAAGTTTAAGTTTATATGTTAAGTAGAAACCGTTTAACTTAGTAAAAAAAAATTAATTTATAACTCGACCTCCCCCGACACTATAACAAAACACTAATTTCTAAAAAATTAAAAAAATATTTTTTCGTTTTTTTTTAATATTTCATTGTTTTACGGAAAAAAAAAATACTACTAAACTAAGTTTATATTTATATTACTAAAATTAAAAACACACCGCACATATCGCAAACGCTGTTTCTCCACCCACCATAATCATCGGAGTTTTAAATGCTTGTAGCCCACTATGGGGATCCACTTCATCCAACGTAAGAGGTCAAATAATAGAAGACGTTTTCTAGCAAGTAATCTCCTTATCTAATCTAATCTCGTCTAATTTCATCAAACAAACACAAAAAAATTTACCGCCAAACTCCCGTATTGGTCCAAGATATTAACTGTTCTAAGGAGGACAAAGCAATCACTACATTTAAACAAAATAGAACAACAGAAAATTTAATTAGATGTAAAAAAGCAAATTCCAATTTCAGGAAAGAACTTAAATCCGCAAAAAGGAAAACTTTTGAAGAATTAACGTATAAAACCTACTTCAAGTGACATAAAAGTTCTTTCAGGTGGATACTATCAAAACAAAATCGACTTTATCTAATCACCTTTAGGTCCTCTTTATGATCCCCAAAAAATCTCTGAAAATTTGTCCAAATTATGGTCAAGCAATTCCAAAAATTCAAACATTCACTATAATTTTATTACTCATTCAAATGAAGTAATTTCCCAAAATTACCAGAACTCATCACCGTGTTTTAAAGCTTGATAGAATCTCCCATTCAATTGAAGAATTGAAGAATTCGATGTTACTATCAGCAAACTGTCCGGAAAAACACCTGGATCAGACAAAATTTCTTACCCCCTATTAAAAAACCTCCCACACTCCTTAAAAGTCAGATTGATAACTTTATACAATAACATATTAGAACAAGGCATACTGTCTCAAGACTGGCAAAAAGCTGTTATTATACCTATCCCCAAACCTAACAAATCAAATACCTCAATCGCTGACTTTAGACCAATTTCTTTGATTCCCTGTATGGCAAAAGTTTTGAAAAAACTCATTTCAAAGAGAATAATACGGTATGCCAAACAAAAGAAATTAATAAGCGCAAACCAGTTCGCCGTGGTACATACGGAACTCAGATCTACATCGTGATCTTCACATAAAAACGGTTCGGGAAGTCATTCGCGAAACGGCATCGAAACATGCCACAAGGCTGCAATAATATATAATATTTGTTATTTGCTTAGAAGATCATGGAACGTAGTTCTTTTCAATCTGCGCCTGCTATTTCTGGCCTCTCCTAGCTGTCGGGCTTCAGCGTTTACATGGTTTTGCAGCCTTGTGGTTTTTAGTTTTTAATACAAAGTTTAGTTTTGTAAAAGCTTCTTAATAGAGCTCTTATTTTTTTACCTTATAAGTTATGAAAAATATTGCTTGGTAGTACACTTGTCACTAGTTGCAATTCGAATGAAATGTAAAACCATATCTTGTTACGTTTCAAAAAAAAAAAGAAAGTATTGGTTGTTTTCGAATTAAAACTTCGAAGAAGAAATCGCTCTCCCGACACAGTCGTGGGAGTGAAATCGGGCGGGGGCGGTGTCAACAAAATTAAATTAAAATTAATTACTTAAAACTATCGTGTGACTGGCTCCTGTACCTCCTCTGGTATGCGCCTCTCCCACGTCTTCTTTGCAGATAGGGATGGGGACGACACGAATGGAGTCTGATTCGGTTCGAGAAATACCGCTGAGATGAATCGAGTCTCAGCCGGTCATTGCCATACCCCCAGTCTGCATAGAAATCACCTTATTCCGAAGTCGGTGAGATGACTCGAGTCTAACTCAATCCTGGATAGATTGTAAATGTGAGAGACGTCAGTGCACTTTATTGTGTCGATATTATACGACATCGTATTTTGGGCGATGAGTTGTCCCACTGCCGCTGATTGTAACCCTGGGAGTATGAGTCGGGTGTAGACATCCGCTCCCAAAATTACCTCGAAATGGTTGTCTGCTAGTCTTAGGTTCTGGAAGTGTTTAAGTGTGTGGTCTTCCAGAAACCTTACTGGCGTCGGTGGTAATGGATGACGTTGCATTTGGAGAGATTACGGAGATTTCTGATTGTTCACCATGGTTGTCCTGAAACATAAGATCGTACACTCGGCTGTCTCCACGTGTTTGTGTACTGCCGGCGGGATGAACGAAGTTCCACTCGGTCCGGACAATGTCGCTGAGACGAATGGAATCTTAGTCTTTCGTTGCCATGCCGCCAATCCGAATAGAGGTTAACAGCACGCCGAAGTCGGCGAGACGAATTGAGTCTAACTCAATGACATCCTCGTCTGGTTCTTCGGCGACTGAACTGATGCCATGAAGCATTGTATGGTGTGGGCTGCCACAACGTTTACAGCGTATTACGCTGTCGCATTCATTCTTGGAGTGGTTACAGGCGAGGTAGTTGCTGCCATAGCGACGAATCAATGTTGTCCTCAGCCTAATTTCTGGGGACATCTGACGAAACGTTGTGCACCAGCGAAGAAGATGACTGTCTACGCACAGTGGACAATTGATGATCGTCATTTTGAATAATTTCCTAAATGAAAAAGAAGATTATTAAGTTGAATGATGATATATGGAATAAAATAGAATAAAACTAACATTGGTAGGGTAAATTGACCATCTTTCTTATAGACCTACAAATTAGGCGCGTTGAGTTTGGATGCCCACAACCTGAACTTGTTAGTCCAACCCTGGACATATTTTGATGATCCTGCCTAATATCCATTCATGTGGAGGTAAACTCTCATCACGAAGTACCTCCAGGTCGTTGACTTGGACGTTCTTTTGGGAATTTTTTCATTTCTTTCATTTCTGAAATTTCTTTAAGTATTCAGTCTCCCATCTCTGACAAAGGTGCTGACTAAGGGTCTTTAAGTTTTGCCATTAGTTTACTAATGATAGCGGGCTCTCAGTGATTTCTGGTTCTGCAATTGCTAGCAGGGGAGCCCCGACCAGGAAATGGCCTAGTGTTAACGCAGTCAAGTTATTGATGTCATCCGTCATAGAACTGATGGGCCGAGGGTTTAGACAGGCTTCTATTCGAGTTAACAGCGTAGAAAGTTCTTCGAATGTGTACTTCATAGATCCTGATAATTTTTTAAATGATTTTTAAACCTTTTCACTCCTGCCTCTCACAAGCCTCCCATATGAGGAGCACCTGCAGGAATTAAATGCCATTTAAGGTGGGGGAAATTACTGGAGTTGGCTATCACGTCGGTAAATGTCTTCAAGAAGGCTTTGAAATCTTTCTTAATTTTTTTCGATGCTCCAACGAAGTTAATGCCATTGTCCGAACAAATTTGCTTTGGGCAGCTCCGACGTGATACGAATCTTGTGAGCACTCATGAATGCGGCCGTAAATAATTAATAGGTCATAGCCTTTGTTTAGAAACTAAGAAAAATGCATACATATCCCTTTGTTATCAGGCAAACTCGACCTGTAAAGTTTTTGATGTCGAATGGACAGGTGAAATCTATTCCGGTTGACTCAAAGGGTCTTGTGAGATTTGTTCGTGGCGCGGGAAGTGATGCCATAGGTTGTGTTTGAGTTTTTTTATATAAAACGCAGATCTTGCAATTATATATCTCTGTGCGAATAAGGTTCTTTTCGTTGAGGATCCAAAATTGTGTTCGTAGAAGACGCAGGACTGGGGAAGAGGGGAAGTAATACTCGTATGAATAAATTTGACCAATAATTTCGAGAATTGACAGTTGTATGGTAGTATAATTGGGTGCTGCTGATCAAAGCTGAGGGAGGGAGCGTTGGTTAAGCGTCCTCCTACTCTTATGATTCTGTTATCATCAACAAAGGGATTTAACGATAGAATCGAAGATTTATTATTGATGATTTTGAGTTAAATGAATAAGTCTGTTTTTGACAAATTAAACTTCATCAGAAGTGAGGGTTGCAGGCCGTGTAGGGGTTTTGTAATCTGTATGAATTCTGTTGTAGAATCTGAAGACTCGAGAGATTACGCGGGTTGACATGCCTCGAGTTTGCAATTTGAGTATGCTCGCAAATTTTTGATATTCGATTCGCAACGAATGTCGATCAAGTCGATCAAGATCCGTCGGCTTGCATAGCCATGCAAGAACAATGGAGGAGTCAGTCCATAAATATATTCCCTGATATACGATGTCCAGTTTGGGTTGAAGATATTCAAAGATTTTAGCTAACAAAAGAGTACCAGATACTTCTAATTTGGGTATCGAGATGGCTTTAACAGGAGCGGCCTATGTTTTTGCGTATACAAATAGATCGGTGTGCAGTATGCCTTTTCTGTGTCATCCCAGAATCCATGGATCCTGATAGTGTTTATATGTGGGTAGTTTTTTAGTAGTTCCACTGCTTGAGAGATTTGGGGGTCAAAGCTTCGTCCTAATCGGGTTTTCCAACCAAACGTCCTGCATTAAAATTTTAGCAACGATGATTACTGGACTTAACCATCCACTTTCTCATTGGGAAACCGGCTGAGGCTAATAGTTTAATCAGCTGGTCTCCTAATTCAACGACGGTGGAGATTTTATGAGCACCAGATAAGACGTCATCTATGTACATATGTATAAGCTTTTATTATTTTCGCTGATAAGGAGACCGCTGATTTTGAATCTTCAGCTAGTTACATCAGTGTACGGTTGCTAGATAAGGGGCACAATTGAGTACGAAAGTGACTTCATTTAATTGAAACTCATTGACCTCCTCGTCTAAATATCTCTAAAGAGGCTTCTTTGATAGGATGTATGCTTAGAGTTGATCAAAATTTGACGATACATTTTTTCAATATCGCCATTGAACACAACTCTAAAAAGTCGCCATTTGGTGATCATAAGAGTAAGATCAGCTTGGAATGCTGGACCGTTGTACAAAATGTCACTTAAACTTACACCATTGGATATGGGACATGAAGCAATGAAAACGATTCTAAGTTTAGAGGTATTACTTTCAGGTTTGTAAACGGCGTGGTGAGGGAGATAGTAACTTTTGTACGCATTTTCTGCCATATTGTGTGGAATTCGTTGCATATGACCTAAGTCTATCTACTCAAGACTTTTCTGTATTCTTCCTTAACGAGAGGTTGTTTTTTGAGACATGTCTCAATTCTCAAGTATTGTTTCAATGCAACATGACGAGATGCTCCAAAATTAGTTTCTGTTGGAAAAACTTTGAATGGTATGAAACGATGCAACGCACTTTTCTGTTTCTAATGGTTCTGAATATAACTTGTCACAATATTGTTTTCCTACGGTAAGAAATAGTTTTTAGGATTTCTTCTAGCTCCTACAATTTGGAGTTGACTATCTAAGGATGCCTCGCTTAAATATGTAACGTAAATCGTTTTATTTTTCGGAGGAACGGAACCTGCTGAAATCCAACCGAACACTGAGTTTTTTTCTATTTTAGCCCACTTAATATTATTTTCGAGTAGAGATTGGGGTATTGGGTAACTTTTTGAAAATTGAAGGGTTAATTGATCTGAATGGAAGCAGTCCGGTCAATTTTGGCAGTACCAACGCTTCCGCTTCTAGTTTTAAACTTTTGTTACGGGACGAGCCAATTGTGATCGAGCGTACCGATTGAACTCGTCCCGACACGGTATTACTCACTTCGGTTGGTTACGAAGGTTCCTTCAGATCCGGAATCGATCAGGGCTTTAACAGTGAAGGTGCTTTCGTTGTGACATATGGTCACCATGGCATGCTTTGACTGGTAGGCACATTTGATACATTGGCGTTATTAGAGGCCACATGAGATTTAGTGGAAATCTCAATAGTGTCTGTGTTGTCGGATATATAAGCTACGAGTATTTCCTCACTCTGGTTCCGGAGAATCATAGAGTGATACCTCTGTTTACATCTTGAACAATTAAACATATTTTTACAATTTTTGGCTTCATTAAAATTCATTAAAAAATTTACGCAGACGTGGAGTTTTCTGGCAGCATTTAGGCTGCATCTCAATGAATCTTTGACAAGTTTTCGAAATATGCGATTGAAACCTTATCATTGCATTACAATGAGGTTGACCTTTGCGAATATTCCT
Source organism: Bactrocera correcta (assembly GCA_027475135.1). Taxonomy (NCBI): domain Eukaryota; kingdom Metazoa; phylum Arthropoda; class Insecta; order Diptera; family Tephritidae; genus Bactrocera; species Bactrocera correcta. Next base: position 17,657,700 of record CM050322.1, on the reverse strand, counting down.
AGTGTGAAAAGCTCGTGTGACTAATTTTTGGTAGTGATGGGAATTGATGGGTTTGGATCTAATCCTTGATTGTAAAGTTGCTATCCGACCTTCACCATCAGCCGACTTAATCTTGGGTTGAGTACCCAACTCGCCTTTGAGGTTTGATGCTCTCTCTGGCATTATAACCCGTTTGGTTAGAAACTTGTGTAACCCAACCCATTTTGAGATCTCTGAATCCGAATCCAGAGATTGTTCCCAAAGCGACAGTGTATAGTTAGGCAGTCGGATAGAACACAAATACGTAAATGTGGCATCCGCGCTCTGTATTTTGGTGCCACGTATTTATAAAGCTGAAATGCAGTTATTTATCTCCCGCTGTAAATTTCTGAGTTCGGCCTCAGATTCTGTTGAAATGTGCGGAAGATTGAACAATAAATTTAATTGGGTGTTGATAAGCACTCGTTTGTTTTCACATCTGCACAACAAATTATTTCAAGCAAATGCGTATCCATCATTCGTCAGAGGCGCTTTCGTCTCACCTCGGGTTTTTTGATTCAGGTGGAAAAATGTATCCACGGATAGCGATAGCCTGTAGTATAAATGGCGACAAATAGATCCCTAAATGAGGGCCATTGTAAAACATCGTCATGAAATATTTCTGTATCACATGGCGGTTAATTGATGGAATACGTCATGGATTCTGCAGTTTGTTGCAACCGTTCAGATTGAATCAGTGTAGAATTTGTAGTTGGGCTTTGGTTGAACGCCGTGAGGTTGTGCATGCGTTCGCCCATCAAGGCCGCGCAACACACATAAGCGTGGCAACAGCTTGACTATTTAAGTTAAATGTTGTCAATTGAGTTTGTGTCGGAAGGATCCATCTTTGGCAAACACAAATTGTATTCTGACTTTACCTCTGCTCACAGATTTTTCAGTTCAGCTTGTTGTACTTCGAGAGAGAAGGTACTTTGGTTGTTTACTGTTGGAGCAAAAGACTCCTCAAACTCCAGTAGAGCTGCAGACCTCTGGTAAAGGCTCTGAGAGATTCCATTGTACTTGAAAATTGAACCGGAACTGCAAAAATGTTGCAAAAACTCGGATCTAAAACTTTATAATTTAAAATAATTTAATTTTAAAGTTTAAAAGTTACAGAACCACTTACGGACAAACTACAAATTGAATTCATGATAGGTAGTGCGTTGTTTTGTTGTGAAGCATAAATTTTCGAAAGAGCAAAAAAAATTAATCAATTTAATAAAGCCGTTCATTCAAATGTATTTTGAAAGGGCATGATTTTTGCTTAGTTACTGAATTTAAATCAAAATTCAAATAAAAGTTTAAACACTGTTCTATTTCTTGCAGTTCTTCTGGGATAGCTGCTGCGCTGTTCTGCCTTTGCTGCTTTGCCTTTGTTGGTGTCGCTCACTTCACTTGTTTTTATTTATTTATTTTGCACTCGCGTAACTGCAGCTGTTGATTAACCAAACCGAGAGATTTGTTGACGCTCCAGACAATTTTTGTACGTCCGAGATGTTTATACTTCGAATAACAGTTCGTTTTATTGTAATGTATAAAGTGAAATGATCAGTGCAAGTCCCCTTTCTAAAGTGCGTTTTATTATTTTAATACAATTCCAGTGGTACCTTAGATCTTTAAAATTTAATAAAACAATTATAGAAAAAAATCTCAATTCTTTGATTGACCAAACTGGAAAATATCACAAATCATATATTTATTTAAGTATTTTCATTAAATGGAACTGCAATATATTTAAAGGAAATATATATTATTTGTATGTACGTATAAAAGCCCATAACTTGAGAAAAGTTTGTAACTAAAATGAATTTTTACAACTGGCATCGTCACCATTAACAGTTTTATGACATATACTATGCATTGGTGTGAACAAAATAGGAACAACAATATGGTGTTGTGAAGTTTTAAAATGTGCTGTTTTCTTATTAAATAAAATTGTATTTACATACAAGTATGACTTACATAATTTTTTCCTAACAGCGACTAGAATTTCCCACCAAATAAAGGTAAATAAAAACAAATATTAATGCGAAACTCTAAAACCTGCAAAATATTTTTACCTCTTTTTGTTCACACAACCGTACAATTCCGATATGAGTAAATTTCCGCTCTTTAATTTGTGTACAATGTCAGTATTGCCGCAAAAATTCTGCCAGAGATAAGGAGATTCTAAACTCTCCTGTCACTGGAAATGTGAGAACCGCCTACTTACTAAACTTTGACAGTTGACTGGATATGGTAAGTTTTAACGTTTCGCAATTGGAATGACAGAAACAGCCAGATTGAAATTATACCAAAAATATATAATATGTGAACGGAGGGATTTGTTGCCGCCGTTCAAGATTCCTAAAAAAAAAGTAAAATCATGAAAATCAAAGAAAATTCGAAATTTAAATATATTTCATGAAACGTTTTGCAATGTGATGCTTAGTAGAACTTATTTTCAATTACCAATGATTAAAAACATTTATTAATTGAGAACTAACAGGCTTAATTAACATTATTAAGGCCTAAAGGATCAAAAGTCAGTTTTCTTAATATACCATAAAACCATAAAAAAGGATTTAAGTAGTCTCGCTATATATTAAAAGTCCAATATGTAACTATTTGCAATGGTAATAAATCAACTCAACGTCACAACACTGACACGCACCCTCGCCATACTTTCCATCAACGCTTGCCACCCACATTCCACGTTACTCATATGGTGTCACCCACAAACACGTACACCAACCAACCACATAAAAAACCATCTGATCCCACACACCAAAGGGAAAAAAAGGACCGACAAGGGCATCAGCTGTTTTCTTGTATCTCCATCCAGTTTATCTCGGAAACATATAATTACATTTTATAATTTTACAAAGCGAGCACTAATAATTCTACAAGAAAAAACAAGCAATAAATATACACGCGTATATGCTTGTACATTTAAGGAAATTCGTTTCTCTTTTTCCTCATTTAAAGAAATTTGTGGTGACCGAGAAGGTGAGTGCGTGAATTACGCGCGAATTTAAAGTGGACAAAAAGGGTGAGTTCGTGGAAAATACATGGTCCTTCAAACCATAAAGAACGGCACATGGTAAAACAATAAAAAAATATATATATGTTCAAAAACAGAAATTTACAGTTCAAAGTTCAGTGACACTAAGTATAAAGTATGTATGCATATATTAAAAAATGATACATAAATCTACGTACATATATATATGTATGCACAAAATTGCTATTAAACAAAAAAAAAGTATTAACCAAAAGGTAAAACGCGCAAACCAACACTAAAAAAATACGGCCGCGAACTCAAAAAAAGAAATTAATAAAAATAACAACAAAAATACAAATAAAACAAGAAAAAACGTTAACCGAAGCTAATATACCTTACACAGGATCTCCGACGCTTCCTTCTGGGTGTAACAAACATCGTGGCAAACTTAATATACCCTGTTCAGGGCATAACAAAAGTAAAAAAGAACCATTACACAAAATGCATTGGAGCGCCAACGTGGGAAGAAGTTGCTACCAACAGAAAGCACACACGCACCCCATTCGGCCGATCCTGTCATAGTATATATGTACATATCTTCATTCCAAAAATTTGATTTTTTCATTATATACATTAGTATGTATGTATATACTTGTATGTATGTATGTTGACCACGGTTCAGCATAAAACCGATAGGGGATTAAATCCCGATTAAAAAACGGTTATAGAAAGCTCGGTGGTGAATTCAATTACCGACATAATCGCAATACAATACGGGAAATAATACGTATGTATATATGTACGCCCAATATTTGTTTTATATATACATATAAATATAACTAAAGAAATTATTATTCTTTGCCTTTATAACTTACCTCCGTCCATACAAATGCACACAATTCACAAAAAAATTGAAGTTCTACTTTCCAATTATTCTGGCAATACCGCTTCGGCTTATTAACTGTGATAAGAATACTTGCAAATGCAAAACCGCTTCAGATTATTAAGCTGTGAGAGGGATTGCTTCCAAAAAAGTAAGCAAAGGCAGAAAGAAGAATAAACCATGAAAAAATACAAACAAATGTAAAATATATGTACATATAGACAACGCAAACGGATTATACATACATAAAAAAAGCAAATTTGTGTATAAGTATATGTAATATTATATATTTATTTGACATTCTCGCTTTCGCGCATACTCCTAAACGCGAATTATATTTACTTATTGCCGTATATCTTTCAACGCTTGTATACCTATAGACATAGGATACAGTTATATAATACAGATAAGGAAAATAAATAAACGGTGCGGTAAATAAAAACAACTTTGGTTAAACAAATTAAATATTTTACATATTAGTTACCTTTGTACATGTATACATATTTTGAAAGTCAAATTTTTCGATTTCTTAGCATTTACACCCAACTCTTTTTTTACACGGTAGATACGTTCCTCAGAAATCCGTGTAAAAAAAACCGTGTTAAAAAGAAGCGTTTCCTATAGTAAAATAGGGGATACGTTCTATATCATCTGAAAACCGTGTAAGATAAAATAAAGAACTATATACACTTCGAAAAACCATGTAAAAAATGTTGAAAACTATAAAGTTTCAGATATGCATACAAAGTGTATGTTATGTGGCATTTTATTGAGCATTAAAACTTAAAATACATAATTCATACTGATGAAAAATTGGTAGATTAAGCAAAAAACAAAAGAATTCTGTTAATCCACAATTAACCCCTTCACGTATCAATTAGCGCAACGAAATTCGCTGCCAACGGTTCGCACACAACTTGCACTGAACAAGTTACAAATGACTAACACGCTTGTTTTACAAATTTACAAAAAATAAAATACTACGATTTAATTTTAATGCGTAACAAAAAATATGGATAGTTACACAACTTATCTGCAGTAGATAATGCACTCAACTGCGACATTGTTTTTTGTTTATATTATTAGCAGAAAATAACGGGAAATTTTCAATTCTCTTTTCATCAAATCTACACACGACGAGTCAGACTCGTTATATTCACGTTAGGCACAAAAATTGTACCACGAGGCAGACTCGTGGAAATACGTCAAGGGGTTAAGAACAGAAAAAATAGAATAGAAAAAAAGAAAATTATCTACTTACATTGATAACAAGCGCAAATGTTTGCGACGAACTGGACTAAAGTCGGTATGATCACTGGATATATCCATTTCGGCAATGTAATCATCATGCGAACAAAATGTGTAGGTAAGAGTTATCGAATAAGGGGATTTCAGCATTCCAGCAATGGTGCTAAGCGTTGTAAAAACAAACATAGTTACGAGACAGTGATTTTAAAACCGTTCCAGATTAAACATTTTTTTTTCCTTAATTCTTTTTCCAACCGTGTAACTTCAAATCCGCGTAAAAAGAAACCGTGTAAGAAAAGAGTTGGGTGTATCTTGTTCCTTGTCAAACAAGAAAAAGCATAATTGCACATAAAATATTTTTGTTTATAGTAGGGGAAGCATCGAAAGCCGAAGTGCGGAACTTTAATCCGCTAAACCTCACCTACTCCCAACTCAAAACTCTCCCACGGAACCACCGGCTAGGTATTACTTCGTGGGAGAGACAAGACATTTAAGTCTCCTGTATTGCACGAACTGACGGACGCCTAGTCTGTTGAAAAGATCTCAATTTGGTTATTATGAACGCTGACGCTTCGCTGACCGCTTTCCATTCATCAGTCGACTGACACATGAGTGTCGTCAAGTTATCGACCGTAAAACTACCACCGAGTGTGGTTTTTAGCTGTTACCTTGTATTCGAAAGTCGAGGGCAATGAAATAATACATGTTCAGAGTCTTCTATATACTCTGTACATGTCGGACAGTTCGGACTAATGACATTGTGGAATCTGAAAAGGTAGCTTCTAAAGCATCCATGTCCACTAAGTATTTGGGTCAGATGGAAATTTAAGTCCCCATGTCGTCTGTCTATCCACGAGTGGATGTCCGGTATAATTCAATGGGTCCAGCGCCCATTGGATGAGGAATTCCACCGGTCCTGCCACATTTTAGTACTCTTGTTTCTCTCCTCTGTCCTTGCCGCTACTGTTTTAGGCGTTGATAACAGATATAAACGCTCGAGTTCATCTCCCTGGATGTCAATCGGCGGCATGCTGGCTAATACTTCAGCAACATCGGTTGATATAGTCCGGAAAGCACTTATTACCCGAATTGCAGAAAGCCTATGCACTGCAATAATCTGTTAAGCATACGATTTTATATCCATTGCCTGTATCCATACTGGTGCCGCATAGAGTATTACGGAACTCATTGCCTTCGCTATTAAGAATCGCCGGCTGGAACGCGCACAGCCTCTATTGGTCATCAATCTCGATAGGACATTATAAATTTTGTTTGCCTAAGCTTAAGAATACTCCAAGTGTTCTTTAAATTTTAATTTGGAATCTAATATTACTCCCAAATACTTCAATTGCGGCTGCGAAGTAATCTTGCTTTCCCCAATGGTGAGCTCTATTCGTTCTTCTATTTTCCTAGTGCTTATCAGTAAAACTTCTGTTTTTTCCTTCGCCAGTTTCAGACTCATAGAAAAGAACCATTGGCGTAGACTATTTAAGCACTCAATACATTTATTTCTCAGGTCGGCTAATTGTTTGGCGACTGCTACCACCATGAGGTCGTGCGCATAAGCTACTAGTTTCACGTCTGTTGGTTGCTGTCTTCTTAGCACCCCGTCATACATAAGGGTCCATAGTAGTGGGCCTAACACTGAGCCTTATGGTTCACCACTCGTAGCCCTTGGTGCCTTTGTCTGTCTCAAAAATTTCCTTTCTGTTTTTAAAATAGCTCGTTATTATGTTTATGAGGTATTCAGGGGCCTGTATTTCATCCAGGGCTTTAATTATGTGTGTCCATTTTGCTGAGTTGAACGCATTTTTGACGTCCAGGGTAATCAGCGCACAATACTTTTTTGTGCCACCTTTTCATCTTTTGCCACTTACTGCAGATTTCGCAATATCGACGACTTCTCGTAGTGCGTCAATAGTGGTTCTCTTCTTTATGAAGCCGTATTATCCCTCTGACCGGCTTTTTGGATTGATAGTTCCAAGGGTTTCTAACAATGCTTTCGTACACCTTCCCTATCGTGTCGAGCATGGGAGTAGAACCAGGCGCTGAATCTTACGCGAATCGGTGAAGACCTCTTCTAATATACACGCATTGTACATGTTAATAAATAAACTGGGTCTAAGAGTTATGGCTTCTTTAAGGGCTCTATTTGGTATACCATCTATTCCAGGCGCTTTATAGTTTTTGATTTTTTTTTTCGCAATAGCCAATAGTTCGTCTTCTGTGACTAAAAGGGGAGCTTACTTTCTTTTAATATAGGAAATGGATGCATGTGTAGGGAATAACGCTTCGACAACATTTTTCATAAATGATGCGTTCTTAGGTTGCTGCGACTTATTTTTGAATTTCGACAAATTTTGTATGCCGATCCCTAGGGGTTCGCATCTGCACACAGCTTTTCGAAACAGGATCTCGTACTACGGATAACGGATGACTTCAGGAGCTTTTTTTGACATTTAAATGCTTCTCTGAGGCGGATTTCGTTTTCCCCTCCCTGGTTTCGCTGTGCGCGACGTCTAGCTGAGTAACAGAGCTTCCTCAGCTTGGCAATTTTGCCGCTCCACCAGTACACCGGCTTTCGATTGTTATTGTATCTCGTCCTGCGCATAGTTGCGTCTCATGCTGCAACTAGTTATTTCTGCACAGCGGATATTAAGTGGGTGGTCTTCACCTGGTGCCTTTTCCGCACTCCAGACGCTCGGTATCAAATTCCTTTTCACGCCAACTACGTTTTCGAGGGAGATTTCTGCGAGACTTATGGTTGCTAAGCGTGTCGTTAGCAATTATTAGGTCTATTATGGAACTTTTATTACCCTTTTGAAACGTATTTTTTGTGCCAGAATCGTGAGGTTTGTTTGACTCAAAAATTCTAGAATGAGACGACCATGGTGATTTGTAACTCTTTTTTTTTTTTTGTTTCAATATATTTTTTGATTTATTGAATCTGCTTTTTGATTTGAAAGCCTAACAATAAGTAATAAAATCTTAAACCTATTTAAAAATTAGACACGCTCAAGCAAGTGGTTGAGCTGTTTTGGTGATACATTGCTCCTCAGTACGCGGGCATATCTCTTCTTTTAAGGCGTGTTTGATCGCAGGAATGTACCAAAGCATTAGCCAAGGGGTTTGGGTGATCACGGAGTTTAGATGTATATTTAATTCTGCTGTCTTCTACTTCTTTCCTTACCATAGAAATACCAAGGTCTTTATGGATATTTTCATTTCGCACGTACCATGTTGAACACGTGATTGATCTAAGCATTTTTGATTGGAACCTTTGTATTATGTCTATATTAGTTGCACAGGTCGTACCCCACAGTTGAATGCCATACATCCAAATCGGCTTTATGACCGCATTATATAAAAGCACTTTGTTGTCTAGGCTAAGTTTGGAGTTTTTGTTTAATAGCCAATTTAAATTTGCAGCTCTTATCTTCATGCAAGTTAATTTACTAGATATATGTTTTTTCCGCGTAAGTCTTCTACCTAGGTGAATACCAAGATAAGTTACTTCATTCGCTTGGGGTACTAAAATATTGTTAATTTTTACTGCCGGACACATTTTTGGTCTAAGCGAAAATGTAACATGCTTACACTTTTGTTCATTTACCTTTATACGCCAGTTGGCTAGCCATTCTTCGACAAACCTTAAGTGCTCGGCTAATATTCTTGATGCTATTATGTGGCATTTGTTACGGCTCACTATAGCTGTGTCGTCCGCAAAAGTAGAAGTTAATACATTGTTAGCTGTTGGAAGATCTGCTGTATATATGATGTATAGTATTGGGCCTAGAGCACTGCCCTGGGGTACACCAGCCCTTATCTGTCTTTCATCAGATATGAAATTTCCCACTTTTACCATAAATTTTCTATTTTTTAAATACGATTCCAATGTTTTATATAATTCTGAAGGTAGAGTATTTTTAATTTTGTATAAAAGGCCCTCATGCCATTTGAAACTCTGCTACCCCAAGCAGTGGACCATGCGTTAAAATCACCCGCTATAATTATTGGCGATTTGTTTCTGGTCTCTAGAGACAGCTCCAGGAGAAAATCTTTAAATTCTCTACTTGTTGCGCAAGGACGAGCATAGCAGCTTATAAAATAGATACCTTGCATCTTCGCCCATGTAAAACCGTTATGAACTTCTTTGGAGCGAGATGAGAAAGCTGCAGACCCATATTGCTGCCTTGCCACTTCTATTTTTACACCAAGTGCTCTCCGAAAGCGGTCTATATGGCTCGCTTAGTAAGGCGACATCTATATTCTCTTCTTGAACTGTTTGTTTTAGCAGATCTTGTGCTGCAGCGCAGTGATTAAGGTTTAGCCGTAACAACCTCATTTTTTCATTGTTTTCATCATTTGTACGTACTTCGGACATGTCGTACTTAAGACGGAGTGCTCTCCTTTACAAAGCATATAGCTCGGGGCATTTTTACACACTTTTTATACGTGCCCTGCAGCTCCGCAGCGTGTGGAGAGGGCTGACCGATCAGTCTGACTGACACATTTGTGTGCTATATGACCCAGTTGGAAGCACCTAAAACATCGGGTAATGGGTGAGTATTCTCTAAGACGACAGATAGACCAACCTATCTTCACTGTGCCCAATTTTAGTGAAACTTTAGCGTCTTGAGCGCGCAGGTAAATAAGAGCTATTTGTGTGCCACTTCGGGCTTTCCTCATATTTTTGATGCTTGATTTTTTCAGGTTTTAGAACCCACACTCTTTTTTTAGTGCCTGGAAGATTTCTTCCGGTGTTGTAATTTCGTCTAAGTCCTTACACACTATTGTAATTTTATGGGTTTTTGGCTGCATCAGCGCCATTTCACCCACCGCTCCCTCTAAAATGGTTTGAAATGATTCGGCTCCCTTGTCTGCCTGATTTTTCAACTCGATGAGTAGGTCTCCTTTCATCGTCTTCCGTATGTAGGTTACGTTTGATCCCAACTCTTCAAGACCACTGTTGCTTTGTATCTTCCGGAGAATATCAGCATAAGACACACAATCCTTTTTGGTTATTATGATGTTGTCCGGTTTCATTCTAATTTTCTTCCGAATCGGTTTCTTCTTTTTCACAACATCCACCCATTTTTCACCCGCACTATGTTGACCCGTAGTATTTTCTTGTATTACTTTCGTTGGCTCACTGTTTACTTGTTGCACCTTCTCAGTAGCTTTTTTCGGTTTTTTCGTGAGGGGTAGGTCACCCAATGCTTCACGCAGCCGCTTTGGGGTATTCATCTCTTTAAAAATATGAGATATCTGGGTTGCTTTCTCAACCATATTTTTTCCGGTTTCTCGGCTTTTTATATATCTTCTTCTTCTTTACTGGCGTAGACACCGCTTACGCGATTATAGCCGAGTCAACAACAGCGCGCCAGTCATTTCTTCTTTTCGCTACGTGGCACCAATTGGATATTCCAAGCGAAGCCAGGTCCTTCTCCACTTGGTCCTTCCAATGGAGTGGAGGTCTTCCTCTTCCTCTGCTTCCTGCGGCGGGTACTGCGCCGAATACTTTCAGAGCTGGAGTGTTTTCATCCATCCGGACAACGTGACCTAGCCAGCGTAGCCGCTGTCTTTTAATTCGCTAATCATGTCAATGGCGTCGTATATCTCGCACAGCTCATCGTTCCATCGAATGCGATATTCGCCGTGGCCAATGCGCAGAGGACCATAAATCTTTCGCAGAACTTTTCTCTCGAAAACCCGTAACGTCGACTCATCGGTTGTTGTAATCGTCCAAGCCTCTGCACCATATAGCAGGACGGGAATTATGAGCGACTTATAGAGTTTGGCTTTTGCTCGTCGAGAGAGGACTTTACTTTACAATTGCCTACTCAGTACCAAGTAGCACCTGTTGGCAAGAGTAATCCTGCAGTGGATTTCCAGGCTGACGTCGGTGGTGTTAATGCTGGTTCCTAAATAGACGAAATTATCCACAACTTCAAAGTTATAACTGTCAACAGTGACGTGAGAGCCAAGTCGCGAGTGCGACGACTGTTTGTTTGATGACAGGAGATATTTCGTCTTGCCCTCGTTCACTTCCAGACTCATTTGCGTTCCTTCCTTGTTCAGTCTGTAGAAAACAGAACTAACGGCGTGGGTGTGGAGGCCGATGATATCAATATCATGGCATGGTGAATATCTGGTCCGTTGTTGATTTGCCAGGTCTAAAGCCACACTGATAAGGTCTAATCAGTTTGTTGACGGTGGGCTTTAATCTTTCACACAATACTCTCTATAGAACCTTGTACGCGATGTTGAGGACGCTTATCCCACGGTAGTTGGCGCAGAGTGTGGGGTCTCCTTTTTTCTGGATTGGGCATAGCATAGCTGATGCATGCTCCTTATCAGTTCTTCGCCGCCGTGTTTGAATAGCTCGGCCGGCAATCCATCCGCCCCCGCCGCTTTGTTGATCTTCAGGCGGGTAATTGCTATTCGAACTTCTTCATAATAATACCCAACGGTTACCCTCCTCCCGCCCAACCTACGCAAGGGGCGCCATCCGCGAACGAGCGGAATTAGCGGTGTCATAAAAGGCAAGAGAGTTTTAAGCGTTGCGATCTTAAGCTGCTCAGCTACAGAAACAAAAATTTCTACAGCCAAAATTAAGAATTAAATTAAAGTTTATAATTGTACTTGTTAAGAGTAGATAAAATAATTTTTTTAATTGTAAAAAGTGAGTCTGTTAAATCAAATGTGCTGGAATGAAAATTGAAATCATGACATATACGGCGGAATGGTTCGTTTAACTCAAAATTTGTTCTAGAAAATTTCAAAAGTAACATGGTCGGACAATGGAAAGTCTGCTCCATCGCCATCGATAGGGAAATCGGGTTCGCCGTCTCCTGGCGTTGTGAGTTCACTGCTACTTAGTAGGCTGGAGAAGCGATCCCTCCATAATTTAAGTATGCTTTGGACATCGGTGACGAGATCACCTTTGGGATCCGCTGGCGCAGCATAAATATAGCGCAAACAAGCAACGACTTGCACTACACGCAAGTCGGCGTAATCGTGGGATTCGCTGACACTGCATCTGACAAAACATAGCAACTACAGCGACGACGGCAGCGGCAGTGAGGACGGCTTAGGCTACGACTTAAGAATAAGAATGTTTTAGAGTTTAGTTCTGATCGAGCCTGAATAAAGTGCACCAGTGCTTAAAAATAATTGGCGCCCAACCTGGTAAAGAAGATACGAAGGATCCTCCAGAAAGTAAAAATCACCAAGGTATTTTGCGGTGGAGTGTCTTTAATGACTTCAAAGGACCCAAGAACTCAAAAGAGAATCGCTACAATCTTTAAAAACGTATCCTACAAGGACTCCAAGGATCCGAGGATTCATCAGAAAGCAGTTTGTAATAAAAACATGTTTCGAGTATTGTAAGTAGAGTGTTCATTAAAATAAAAACATTATAATTTCTTTTGAATTAAAACTAAGTTTTCAAAATAGACGGAAAGGAATTTATTTTGGAAATATAAGGAGTTAATCATAAAATTTTGTGAAACAAATTTTCCAGAGTTTAATAAAAAAGAAAAAGTGTCTTTTCTCAAAAACATTGTGTTTAGAAACAGAATTTGTGAAGAAAATTGTAATAAATAACTGAAATTATCTATCCATGTCAACAAAAGAGTGTGATTGATTGATTCGACTATAGGAACGGTTACAAGTTCTATTCAATTTTAATTTCCAAGTCTATGAGTGACTCAGAATTAGAAAACCTCTTAGAAAGAATTATTAAACTACAGGTGACTAGTAAAATGGATTCAAATCAGGTAACCGCATTGGTTCAAGCAGCCGTCTCAAGCGCTCTTGCACAACAAAGACAGACTTTCGAGGTTAAGCTCCAACGTCTAACGGAGCAAATGACTACATTAACCACTGGTCAAACGCCAAAAATATACCAAACGGTAAAAATATTAAGTGTGACGAACCTCTTGATCTGGTAGAATCATTACCAGAATTTGACGGGCAAATCAGTACATATGTGTCTTGGCGACAAGCTGCCCATACAGCTTACGAAGTTTTCAGAAGTTACCAGGGAAGTTCTAGACACTACCAAGCAGTTGGTATAATTAGAAATAAAATAAAAGCTTCTGCTGATACCATTTTGGCATCCTTCAACACTTTTTTAAATTTCGACGCAATAATCGCGAGACTAGACTTTACGTACGCAGACAAACGACCGATATACTTAATTGAACAACAATTGTCCACTTTACGACAGGGTAACCTATCTGTGCTTCGATATTTCGACGAGGTTGAGAAAATATTAACCCTCCTCACGAATAAAACCATAATGACCCATGAGGGTCAAGTATCAGAATCAATTTGCGAAAAATATAGAGCGGACGCTTTAAGAGTTTTCATATCAGGCCTTAAAAGACCTTTATGTGACATACTATTTGCCTCTCGCCCTAAATACCTACCCAGCGCTCTGGCATTAGCCCAGGAGGTGGAGTCAAATAGGGAAAGGTACTTATTTGCTTCAAATTTCGCAACGTCTATTGAAGACCAATATAAACTAAGAATAAACAATGATTCGGAGAAAAAGATGCAACAGCAACAAAAAAATCCGCATTTTGCAAATAAACAGCACAGAACAAATGATACTTGGATTAACAAGCAAGAACAAGTGACCCCCATGGACGTTGACCCATCGGTTTCAAGACTAAGACAAAATGTAAATTGGCGTAGGGAACCATCACAGAGAGCCAACCAATACCAACAACAGAATCAAAGTAATAGTAGACAGGGTTACAGTTCAAATCAACAGCAGGGAAAACGACACGCAGATTCAGATAGGGTTACTGGACCAAAGATGCAACGCTTTAATACCTTAAATCAAGAAAAGGTTAGTGAGGCAACTTATAATCAGGAAGCCGAAGATGAAGATCTCGAGGAGGAGCAATTGAATTTTTTAGTTGGAAGTCCCTACTTCCGTGGATTGAGCGAGGAGTAGGTTATCGAGGAAAAAAAATTAAATTATTAGTGGACACAGGAGCTTCGAAAAATTATATCAAACCAATACCTGAGCTAAAAAATATAATTCCAGGGTCCACACCATTTATAGTAAAGTCTTTGCACGGCAATAGTCCTGTAACACAAAAGTGTAGAATTAAGATGTTTGGCGTAACTGCAGATTTCTATAAGATATAACAACATTCGACGGCATAATTGGGCTCGATTTGCTCAATCAGGTAAACGCCCAAATAGACGTCAGTACGGGTACAATAAAGCACGATTTTGGAACTGAGAAGCTCTTGTTCCATGAATGTAAAAATGTAAACTTTATCGACATAAAAAGTGAAGAAATTCCATCTTCAGTTCGTGAGCAATTTTGTGAAATTATCAAAAGTAGAAATAAGGCGTTTGCTGACCCTAACGAGTCACTACCCTTCAACACTAATATAATTGGTACAATCAGAACAAAAACCGATGAACCGGTTTACTCGAGACTTTACCCATATCCTATGGGTGTAGCCGCCTTTGTAAACAAAGAAGTGGCTGAACTTCTCGTCAATGGTATCATTCGACCCTCAAGGTCCCCTTACAATAACCCAATTTGGGTTGTTGATAAGAAGGGAGTAGATCAAATGGGAAATAAGAAGAAACGTCTTGTGATTGATTTCAGGAAACTGAATGAGGTCACAGTCGAAGATAAATACCCTATGCCAAACGCAATGGTAATCTTGTCAAACTTAAGAGGTGCACAATATTTTACCACCCTCGACCTTAAATCCGGGTTTCACCAGATCGAGTTAGCAGAAAGAGACAGGGAGAAAACCGCTTTCTCTGTTAACAACGGTAAATACGAATTCTGTCGTTTACCTTTTGGGCTAAGAAACGCCCCAAGCATCTTTCAGAGAGCAATCGACGATGTCCTCAGGGAGCAAATTGGCAAAACCTGCCACGTTTACGTTGACGACGTAATTGTCTATTCAAAAACGGCAGAAGACCATTTGAAAGATATCGAATGGGTGTTGCGGAGTCTCTATGAGGTAAATATGAGAATATCCGCCGAAAAATCGAAATTCTTCAAGACCGAGGTATAATGCCTAGGAATGAATTAAATAATATGGGCAGCCAACCACTCTTCGAGGTCTACGTTCCTTTCTTGGATTGGCTAGCTACTATCGATGTTTCATTAAAGATTTTGCCAGCCTTGCAAAACCTCTGACTGATATGCTAAAGCGAGAAAATGGCAAAGTAAGTGCCACACAGTCCAAAAAAATTAAAATTCAATTAGCACCAGAAGGTATAGATGCATTTAATAAACTTAGAGAAATTCTGGCATCAGAAGATGTCACGTTAGCATATCCCGACTTCACTAAACCATTTGACTCAACAACCGATGCATCCTCAAGGAGTTTGGGGGCCGTCCTTTCACAAGAGAAAAAACCCATTACCATGATCTCAAGAACACTTAGAGATAGAGAAGAGCATTTGGCAACAAATGAAAGAGAACTCTTGGCGATCGTATGGGCTCTTAACACTTTGAGGAACTACCTGTACGGTGTTAACCAGTTGAATATCTACACTGACCACCAGCCTCTGACGTTTGCGGTTTCTGATAAAAACCCGAACGCAAAAATCAAACGATGGAAGTCTCTAATAGAAAGCTTCAACGCAAAAATTTTCTATAAACCAGGAAAGGAAAACCATGTCGCTGACGCGTTGTCCAGACAGCACATGAATATGGTAGGAATTGAAATGGAGGCAAGCTCCGACTGCGCCACCATGCACAGTGAGGAGTCACTGACCTACACTATAGAGACGGTGGATAAGCCCGTAAATTGCTATAGAAACCAGATAATTCTTCGAAAAAGCGAAAGCCAGTCAAAACAGACCTTTATAATATTTGGTTCAAAAAGCAGACATGTAATTTCATTTTGCGACGTAGAGTCATTACTAAAAACGCTGCAAGAAGTCATTAATGATGGCGTAGTTAACGCAATACATTGCAGCCTACCAGTGTTGGCAAAAATTCAACACCGACTGGTAGAACTTCACCCCAACGTAAGATTCCGTCATACCGAAAAGATGGTTACGGACATCTTCAGCGAAAGTGATCAACAAGAAATTATACTTGCCGAACACAACAGAGCTCGTAGAGCAGCGCAAGAAAATGTAAAGCAGATCTTGGCTGAATATTTTTTCCCGAAGATGAATAAAAAAGGGAAGTTGTAGCAAATTGCCGAATATGTTCAAAGTCTAAATGCATTAGACATCCAAAGAAGCATGTTATTGCGGCAACACCGGTTCCATGTAATCCTGGTGAAATATTACATGTCGATATTTTCTCCTCGGACCAAAAATATTTTCTAACTTGCGTCGATAAGTTTTCTAAATTTGCTATAGTGCAAAAAATCGCGTCTAGAACCATCATAGACGTAAAACCACCTATACTACAGCTAATAAACATTTTTCCAAACGTTAAAACTATATACTGTGACAACGAAAAGTCGCTTAACTCAAATGCTATAAAATCAACTTTGCTAAATTACAACAATGTGGAAATCGCCAACGACCCTCCACTGCATAGCACCTCAAACGGGCAAGTGGAGTGTTTTCACAGTACTTTAACTGAAATAGCTAGGTGTCTAAAACTAGAAAGAAATCTCGATGACACTGTTGACTTGATTTTGCTTGCCACCATAGAATATAATAAGACAATTCATTTAATAACCCACGAAAAAGCAATAGACATCCTTCATCCCAGCTCAGCTAACATTACGGAACTAGTTCGAAATCGTACCGAAAAAGCACAGGCCAGTGATCGCGAATACCATAATAAGGGTCGTCAGAATGTGACGTATAACGTTGGCGACAAGGTCCTAGTGAAAGTTAATCGAAGGCTAGGCAATAAACCCTCAACACTATTTACAGAAGAAGTAGTCGAACAGGACCTAGGCACCACCGTTCTTATAAAGGGGAGGAGGGTCCACAAAGACAACCTTCGTCCACCTTAATTAATCACTTTATTACTTTAAGCCTTGTATTTTAAATTACAGGATAATATCGACATTCCTATTGACGACCACTTTAACACAAAAGCTAACTGACTACACCAACTCCAACTACATCCCAATTTTGGACGGAAACGCAATAGTATGGGAACATTACGGTTATTTGACGCACTTTACCAACTTGACACTATATGCAACATTGAACGACGAGACGGCAGGATTTATGGACCTTTTCCCATTGACACACATGAAGAAAATAGTAAAAGCAGACATAAAATACATCGAGACTTTACTTCGAACCGTTGACATTCACCATCGACAGGCACGAAGCTTAAACTTTTTAGGTACTGCACTAAAAGTCGTCACCGGCACCCCTGACTTTGACGATTTCCAAAGACTACAACTAACACAGGATATGCTCATTGACTCTAATAACAGACAGTACAAAATTAATACGCATATTTAGCAAAAAATCTTGGAAATCACGCAAACAATAAACACAATTATAAACTCAACGAGAAAGGAAGCAATAGACACAGGTCATCTTTACGAAACAATACTTGCAAGAAATAGAGTAATAATCCTCGAACTGCAATCAATCACAATCTCAATAGCCCTTGCTAAGTTGAACATAGTGAACCCAATAATATTAGATAATAGTGATATCAATAATATTATCAATGAGCACTCGACTAATATAACTATAATAGAAACTAGCTGACCCGGCAAACTTCGTTCTGCCCAAAATAGATTTTTTTTTTTTCATTTCAAAAATTACACTGGTTTTAATAGAATATGAACGATTTTTCCTTATTTCGTTGTATATACTTTAAATACCGCCTTTTTTGTCCTTGACAAATTCCCAATATTGAAAAATAGCGAAGAAAAAATTATTGCTGAGTTTTTTGAACTATTTTTGATAAAAAATTTAAATAAAAAAAACATGATATACAGGCAGGTTCTGCAATTTACTTCCGAGTGAAATTTTGTGGAAAATACCTTCCGTATCTAATTTGACAAAATTTTTACAAAATTTTACAAATTTGACTTGCCAGAACCTGCCTAAAGAACATTTTTTTCGAGGGTACATTAATGCTTTTTGAATTTACTTGCTTGAAAAATGCTACTCTTTTCAATAATGCTGACACATCGCGTCCAGGATTTGTTGACAATTTAATAAAATTAAGTTTGTACTATTCTCATTCAATTTTATTAGTTTTAATCGAGTCTCGAAAATATATAATTTTAGTACATATTTAGTTTAGGGCTGCACGGTACACGATATTTTTGGTTTTCTGTTCCGCGGCGTAAATAAACAGTGAGTGTTTTCCAACACGGGAACACGCCACATAGAGCTGGCCATGTGAAAAGCAAGACATTTCCAAATTTATGCCGCATACTTCCAGCGACTGCCCTTGTGACTTGTTTATTGTCATCGCAAATGCAAGTTTCACTGGGAACTGCAAACGTCTGAATTGGAATGGCAAATCTGTTGAAGTTAATGGAATTCGGGGAAGTAAGCATTCCTCTCCCTTGAACGGGCCTTTCAAAATGCTTGCCACTATTAAATTGTCCATTAGCTTGGTCACAATCAGTCGAGTACCATTGCACAGTTTGGGAGCATGAAGATTCCGTAGCATAATAACTACAGACCCAACTTTGAGACGCAAATTATGAGGCGGCGTTCCAGGCGGTATCAAAGAGTTCAAGAACTCCACTGGGTAATTTACTACCTCGTCTTCATTTTCAACGCGATCGATTGATTTATATGACCGCAGATCTCCCGGAATTTGATTTTGAATCGTCCAATTCAAGTCGTTGACATCCATATTTTTTGCTGCTAAAATTGCGCGCGTGCTTAACCAATCGTAGTTACTATAATTTTGAGCAATATTTGGATATACACTACTGTTTAGTTCATATTTATTAGATGTAAATTGACAAATTGGAGGATGGAGTCATGTGTAGAAGTTCACGCAAGTGAGGAAAGTTCTCTGATCGCCATTCACTTGGGAGTGGCCAGAAACGATTCTTTTACATATGACTCAAGCAGCTCACGACTTCCGGTCTTTGACCAAGTATCCTCTGGGTAGCCTAAGAACATCCGTTTGAAGGCGAGCTAAAGTGAGAAGGCGAAACACCCCTGCATAGGGTTGTGCGCTGGGTTTGGGACCCGCCACGTAAAAAAACACCCCCAATGAAAGACAACAACAAGCCTCGGATGAGTGACCCCCCTTTTGATGACGACCATGGCAAACGAAATAAGGACTATGATTTGAGGGCATGCACCTGGAATGTCCGGTCCCTTAATTGGGAAGGTGCCGCTGCCCAGCTGGTAGATGTCCTCGTAAAGATAAAGGCTGACATCACCGCCATCCAAGAAACGCGATGGACGGGACAAGGACAGAGACGAGTAGGTCCTTGTGACATTTACTACAGCGGCCATATAAAGGAGCGCAAGTTTGGTGTTGGATTCGTGGTGGGAGAGAGACTCCGTCGCCGAGTACTATCATTCACTCCGGAGAATGAACGTCTAGCCACAATCCGCATCAAAGCGAGGTTCTTCAACATATCGCTGATTTGCGCCCACGCCCCGACGGAAGAGAAGGACGATGTGACCAAAGATGCCTTTTATGAGTGTTTGGAGCGCACTTATGAGAGATGCCCCCGCCACGATGTCAAAATCGTGCTTGGCGACTTCAATGCCAGGGTGGGCAAAGAAGGTATCTTTGGCACTACGGTCGGTAAATTCAGCCTCCACGCGGAAACATCCCCAAATGGGCTGAGGCTGATCGACTTCGCCGGGGCCCGAAATATGGTTATCTGTAGCACTAGATTCCAGCATAAGAAGATACATCAAGCTACCTGGCTGTCTCCAGATCGAAAAACCACCAACCAGATCGATCATGTTGTGATAGACGGAAGACACGTCTCCAGTGTTTTAGATGTGCGTGCGCTCCGAGGTCCTAACATCGACTCGGACCACTATATTGTTGCAGCCAAAATACGCACCCGCCTCTGTGCAGCAAAAAACGCACGCCAACAAACACAAGGATGGTTCGACGTCGAGAAGCTGCAATCACAACAGACAGCCGAACGTTTTTCTACTCGGCTTGCACTCCTGCTCTCTGAGAGCACTCGTCAACAACTCGGTATAAGGGAACTGTGGGACGGCATTTCAAACTCCTTACGTACAGCTGCAACCGAAACCATTGGTTTTCGGAAAGTGCAGAAGAACAGCTGGTACGACGAGGAGTGCCGTGTCGCAGCGGAGAGAAAACAGGCTGCCTACCTCGCAACGTTACGATCGACCACAACACGTGCGGGATGGGATAGATACCGAGAGTTGAAGAGGGAAGCGAGACGCATTTGTAGACAGAAAAAGAAAGAGGCCGAAATGCGTGAGTACGAAGAGCTTGATAAGCTGGCCGACAGGGGTAATGCTCGAAAATTCTACGAAAAAATGCGGCGGCTTACAGAAGGTTTCAAGACCGGAGCATACTCTTGTAGAACCCGCAAAGGTGATCTAGTTACCGATGCCCAGAGCATACTTAAATTATGGAGGGAACACTTCTCCAGCCTGCTGAATGGCAGCGAACGCACAACACCAGGAGAAAGCGAACCCGATACCCCAATCGATGACGATGGAGCAGACGTTCCATTGCCCGACCATGAAGAAGTTCGAATAGCAATTGCCCGCCTGAAAAACAACAAAGCGGCAGGGGCCGATGGATTGCCGGCCGAGCTATTCAAACACGGCGGCGAAGAGCTGATAAGGTGCATGCATCAGCTTCTTTGCAAAATATGGTCGGACGAAAGTATGCCCAACGATTGGAATTTAAGTGTGCTATGCCCAATCCACAAAAAAGGAGACCCCACAATCTGCGCCAACTACCGTGGGATTAGCCTCCTCAATATCGCATATAAGGTTCTGTCGAGCGTATTGTGTGAAAGATTAAAGCCCACCGTCAACAAACTGATTGGACCTTATCAGTGTGGCTTTAGACCTGGTAAATCAACAACCGACCAGATATTCACGATGCGCCAAATCTTGGAAAAGACCCGTGAAAGGAGAATCGACACACACCACCTCTTCGTCGATTTCAAAGCTGCTTTCGACAGCACGAAAAGGAGCTGCCTTTATGCCGCGATGTCTGAATTTGGTATCCCCGCAAAACTAATACGGCTGTGTAAACTGACGTTGAGCAACACAAAAAGCTCCGTCAGAATCGGGAAGGACCTCTCCGAGCCGTTCGATACCAAACGAGGTTTCAGACAAGGCGATTCCCTATCGTGCGACTTTTTCAACCTGCTTCTGGAGAAAATAGTTCGAGCTGCAGAACTTAACAGAGAGGGTACTATCTTTTATAAGAGTGTACAACTGCTGGCGTATGCCGATGATATTGATATCATCGGCCTCAACACCCGCGCCGTTAGTTCTGCTTTCTCCAGACTGGACAAGGAAGCAAAAGAAATGGGTCTGGCAGTGAACGAGGGCAAGACGAAATATCTCCTGTCATCAAACAAACAGTCGTCGCACACGCGACTTGGCACTCACGTCACTGTTGACAGTCATAACTTTGAAGTTGTAGATAATTTCGTCTATCTTGGAACCAGCGTAAACACCACCAACAATGTCAGCCTAGAAATCCAACGCAGGATAACTCTTGCCAACAGGTGCTACTTCGGACTAAGTAGGCAATTGAGAAGCAAAGTCCTCTCTCGACAAACAAAAACCAAACTCTATAAGTCTCTCATAATTCCCGTCCTCCTATATGGTGCAGAGGCTTGGACGATGACAACAACCGATGAGTTGACGTTGCGAGTTTTCGAGAGAAAGGTTCTGCGAAAGATTTATGGTCCTTTGCGCGTTGGCCACGGCGAATATCGCATTCGATGGAACGATGAGCTGTACGAGATATACGACGACATTGACATAGTTCAGCGAATTAAAAGACAGCGGCTACGCTGGCTAGGTCATGTTGTCCGGATGGATGAAAACACTCCAGCTCTGAAAGTATTCGACGCAGTACCCGCCGCGGGAAGCAGAGGAAGAGGAAGACCTCCACTCCGTTGGAAGGACCAAGTAGAGAAGGACCTGGCCTCGCTTGGAATATCCAATTGGCGCCACGTAGCGAAGAGAAGAAACGACTGGCGCGCTGTTGTTGACTCGGCTATAATCGCGTAAGCGGTGTCTACGCCAGTAAAGAAGAAGAAGAAATTGACAAATTGTAGTTGGAATCGATATTAATCCACTGCAAGGATCTATCGGAACTTGTCCATTTCCGATTCGCAGCAGCTCTTTTGAAAAAACCTCCGCAGTTCTATCGTTTTGCAGCAAAACTCGCTTATTCATGGTCAATGAAATGGTTTTAACAAACCTCCACAAATGCGATGACTTCAGACATGCGTTTAGCTCATCCGCCGTTGTTGATTTTGGAATCACGGGAAGTGTTTGTCTAAAGTCCCCCGACAGCAATATCATCACTCATCCAAAGCAAATCTCTCAGTGTTGGGTTGAGTCCTTCTAATGAGACAGGGCCATTGTGCATTCATCCCATATGATTAACTTACTTTTTTTTAAAACTTGTGCCTTTGATGATTGCTTTGAAATATTGCAAATAGGACCTTCGTGTATTTGCAAGTTTAATGGAAGCTTTAATGCTGAATGTGCCGTTCTTCCACCTACTAACAGTGTTGTAGCAATCCCGATAGATGCAAGAGCTAATGCAATACCACCTTGACCACGTATTGCTGCTAGTATTAAAGACAATAGGAACGTTTTGACAGTCCCGCCGGGCGCATCGAGGAAAAATATGCCACCGTTTCCACTATCTACAGCATTTATTAGTTGATTGTACTCACTGCTTTGCTGTTCATTCAACAGTGGAAAATTTGTTTGTTCTTGTTGTTGCAACTGAGTTATATCGTAAGTACGCTCGCGTTCCAATTCGCGACTCACTAAATCCCTTTTGACGACTTGGTGCCGGCATATGAACTTCAATCAATAGTTTTCCACTCATAAGTAAACATAAATCTTCAATAAGGTCTAATGCTTCATTGTAGATGTCAGCGTTCATTTGTAAGTCGACATTTCTCGTCGCTAATCGCAGGCGATGCAAAATATCTTCTGCCATGTCATCTTTGTACGTATCCCATAATAGACGCGGGTTTGAAGGCTGACATGTCGAAATTATAATAGCGAAAAGTGTACAAACTGCAGTGGCTGACGAAGAAGCTATTGCATCCGCTAGCGTTTGATTCCAGTGACTGTCGTGTTCAAGCAATTGCAATTGTTGACATGCTTGTCGAAATGTTGCACAAATGGTACCATCTACAATCCTCAATGATTCAAATGAAGTTTAACCGAGTACATTAATCAAAAGCAAACGTAGGTAAAAGCAATCATCGTTCTTTGGATGGATTGTGTAAATTCTTCCTAATGCATCAGTTGAAAAAGCACCTGGATAACCATCTACCAGATGGCCGTTCTTCCTGCGCAACCATTTCTTCGACGATGCATTCCATGTATAATACTGAGGCATCTCCGAGAAAAGCAATGTTCTCGCGAACGGATCACTGGCGCAAGTTGCAAAGAAACTTGTTAAAGTGATTGCTGGTGGTATTTCCGTTCGCTGTACTATGTTCTCTGCGTTGAAATAAACTCGCTGGCCATTCTCCAAATGAGCTGCCAGATGCACTACAGTAGGATGGCGTTCATGAATTGCAAATGAAAATATTCTCCAGATTGCTTCATTGCAGTTCAGATATCTGCCCATTTGAAATTTGCTAATTTCATCTCTTTCAACGCCAATAACCGCCATATCGCTTCCTTTGGTGACATATTTGCAAATATAATTAATTGATTTTATTGAACTGCAATACTCAACATTTATATGTTTTTTGAATGCCTTAGACAAAATTGGCGAATATGGAACGATCCATGTGTTATTAACCACGAAATTCTTTCCTTTCAATTGAGTGATGAATGTTCTGCCATTGTCAGCGGGTGAGCGAAGCCGATAGAGAGGGTATCCGTCGTTTCCAGTTTGAGTTTCCGAAATAAAAGCAGGGGGATAGCGTTTTTTGCATTTACTGTCCGACATACAAACCGAAGATGGATCGTGTTCTCCGCATGGCCCATGAACCATATTGGCCACCACCACTTCGTGCAACTCTGGATCTATTTCAACATCAGGAATTTCGGCGGAAATGATGTCATCAATTTGATCAGGTATAATTTTTTCCACCATCCAAAGAAGAATGTGTGCGTGGGGCAAACCTCTCTTCTGTCACTTCACTGAATACATTCAGCATCGAACAGTGCCATATATACGTTGCTTCGTAATAAAGTCCATCAAACATCTGAGTTTTTGTTTAAACACGCGTGTTGTAACGTCGTGGCGATCGCTTGGTAATTGACCGGGATGCAATAGATTCGTAATGTCTGGCCATTTTGGATTGCAAGTAAATGTAACAAACAAATCCGGCCGTCCATAATTGCGCACGTAAGTCATCGCATCCTGGGAGTACTCATGCATGTGTCTAGGACTGCCAATATATGTCGATGGCAAAATATAGAGTCGACCAATGTCTGTAATATCCGCATCACCATTCATTGCATCTCTTAAGTGAATATACTCTTCAGATCGCAACCTCGACGGATTGTGTCGCATGTAATTAAGTCGTTCTGTCTCAACTTTAACGTACATGTCAACTGCATACTGTTAAAATAACCGTCCATATCTCGGTAAGTGGTTGTCATAGTTTTGGCGAATCATCATTCGATATGCGTAAAACTTCATTGAACTGACTTTTTTATTTGTCTCGACACCTAAAAGCTTAAATTACCTGTATGAAGTAGCAAACAAAATTTTTTTTAACTAGCCATTCACCGGATTTATCATCTTATATCCTAAGTGATATCCGTCTTCTCGATGTGTCTCACTTATCCATTTTAGTGCTTTTTGATTTCAACGTTTGATGACAATATCACGCGACTGCAAATTTTCTCCAACAACAACAACTGATATTTCGCTAACTGTAGGTGCTTTATATTGTCTTTCATGTGTCCCTGTTGGTTTTTTGTCCGCTTGTATGATTATACTGTGATCATCTGTTGGCATACGCTCCAACGAAATTGTAAACAGTTTAGTGAGGCCATTGTGTTCGTGTAACATTTGCTGCAATTGTTCGATTATTTCTCTTTTCGTTGTATTGAAAATAGCACAACGCCGATTTACTTCATCATGTGATCTCCCAGAAAGTAAATTTGGAGATATTTGTGTTCTTGATCTGGATGCCGCAACAGCGATCCAGCGAGATGAAAAATTTGCCCCTAAACCTGTATAATTGGAGGAAAGCTCTGTAGTTTCTGTGGAATATTGTTTGGCAAAAATGCCTTAAACGTTAGATTGTAGTTTTGTTCATTTACAATTTCACCGCCAAACGATGTCATTTGAAAACAATCGTTATACATTTTAGTGTGCTTTAAGCAATGGCTCGAGTGAGGAGATTCACCGTAAAGCAGCTGGAACAATGGCTGTGGTGGTGGAAGCAATTCTGGCAACTTAACCTTTCCCCCGGCGCAACATAACCCTGGTGGTTCATTTTTAAATTTGACTGCATTGCAATATTGACAAACTACTGACATCTGACCGATTTGAACAGATGCGCTATATTGAATGTTTGGATCATATCGAAAACCTGCCCGTTCAATGTTCACAAAAGAAAGATGTTGCCGCTGTTGTCGTCGAATAATCGCATGTTGTTATCTTACTTCATCACTTTGGCGAGCACGAACTTCTCTTCTTCTCGATCGTTGTTGCTGATTGTGAACTTCCCTTCTTCTCAATCGTTCTTGCTGATTGTATTTTTGGTTGACATCTTCTAACTGGTGCGTGCTATTCTCCAGCAGTCTATTTCGTGGTGATACCCTCTCAATAACACTTTCCCTTTGACGTGCTCTGCTATTTCATGTTCTCCTTTCTGCCTGGGAACTCCAAGAAGTGTAACCAAAAGTACTGATTCTTGGCATCGTAACAAATATCAAATTGGAAATGATCATTCATTTGCATAAAGTTCATATAAGGTTTTACGGGCCAATAACTTACCTTTGAAAACTCAAAAAAAAAAATGAATTAAACTAAGGAAGCAGATCAATTGAATGATAAATTTCAATGTACATAAATCGGTATTCGCCAACACGCTAAATCACTTTCACTAAATAACTCACTTTTTAAAACAAAATATATCAATATATCAGTAAAGCAAGGCGCATTTTTATTGCCCTCAAACCGCTACTGTCACCGATAAATAAACAAAAATAGCAAGAAAGAACCAAAATGTCGTGCTAGGTGGAAAATGAGATAAATATATGGTGGATTAACAACCAAAATAATTAAAGATTGTATGGGAGGTACCACGCCCCCTTTTTCGATAACACCAAGTTTTATGGGTGAGAATGGTGTTGTTTCCTATAGCTCTATAACAATTTTCATGTTCCTACCTTAAACACTTTTGAAGATATTCACCTTGAAAAATTCAGTTTGTATGGAAGGTGCCACGCCCCCTTTTCCGATTACTCCTTCTTTTATGTGTAGGATGGCTTTTGATACCATATAGGTCTATACCAATTTTCAGGTCCCTACCTTGAACCCTTTCACAGATATTCTGCTTAAAAATTTAGTTTGTATGGGAGGTACCACGCCCCCTTATTCGATAGCCCCCGGTTTTATAGGTGAGAGTGGTGTTGTTATCCTGTAGCTCTGTACCAATTTTCATGTTCCTACCTTAAACACTTTTGAAGATATTCAACTTGAAAAATTCAATTTGTATGGGAGGTGCCACGCCCCCTTAATATTTTGTTCTGATTTTAAGACATGACCTGCGCGTGGTAATAATAAACAAATCCCCCAAAGAAGTATTTCATTTGGTTCAGCCGTTTTCGAGTTTTAGCGTTACAACTATACACCATTTCATTTTTATATATATAGATAATAGGAATGTCTAGCATTAAGGCTTTACAAAATAAGAATAATTTGTACTTTATAGTTAAGTATCCAATCCCTCAAATTGTTTGTAAAAAATATAGTTTATTCGCCGTGCCTCACGAAGGACGAGTCCTACACTTTGGGGATACTAATACCGTCGCTGAGTGCGGAAACGAAGCGTATGCTGTTAAATGTGAAAAATCAACTTTTGCAACTTTTTGCAAGAAGCAAACAACCCCTACTTGTTGTCAGCAACTTTTCACAGGTGCTGTAGCAAATTGTTCAACTACTACCAATCATGATAAGAAAGAAATCGACGACGGCATCGTCATTATCAACAATGCCACAGAAACGATAGAGGTTGAAAAAGGAGATAGCAGAACCGTCAGCGGTACTTACCTTTTGACTTTCGATCAGTCATTAAAGGTAAATGGGACCGAGTATCACAATCGAAATCATACTCCTACTCGTAATCCTGGCACTCCAACGGCTCAAAGAGTCAATCTTTTAGGACATATAGAGACATTGAGTTTGAACTATCTTCATGAAAAGAATGCGGAAAATATCAACCATATTGGCGCTCTTCGAGGAGAAGTCAACTCAACAACATTGCTTTTTATAGTAACGATAGCATCAATCTTTATCCTAGTAATCTTGCGACTTGCTCTAAGCAAATATAAAAAACACACCGCGAAAAAGGCAATGAATATCTTAGTAAGAGAGGTCACCAAGAGAATCGCGGACGATTCCCACTTAGGAAGGGAGGAGTTAACTTGAAACGCAAACCACCAAAATACCAAGTCAGCATTGTCTGCCCTACATCCGTTTCAGGCAATGCTGAACATTAACACTACCCCAATCCATGACCAACGGCCTGAGTTATGATCCAACGACAAGCAACAACAAACGATACTCACAAGCTACCGTAGCCGTGGGATCCGCTGGCGCAGCACAAATATAGCGCAAACAAACAACGACTCACACTGCACGCAAGTCGGCGTAATCGTGGGATTTGCTGACATTGCATCTGACAAAACATAGCAACTACAGCGACGACGGCAGCGGCAGTGAGGACGGCTTAGGCTTAGACTTAAGAATAAGAATGTTTTAGAGTTTAGTTCTGATCGAGCCTGAATAAAGTGCACTAGTGCTTAAAAATAATTTCTACAAATGCGTCTCGCTTCCATCTTCAACTCTCGGTATCTATCCCATCCCGCACGTGTTGTGGTCGATCGTAACGTTGCGAGGTAGGCTGCCTGTTTTCTCTCCGCTGCGACACGGTACTCCCCGTCGTACAAGCTGTTCTTTTGCACTTTCCGAAAACCAATGGTTTCGTTTGCAGCTGTACGTAAGGAGTTTGAAATGCCGTCCCACAGTTCCCTTATACCGAGTTGTTGACGAGTGCTCTCAGAGAGCAGGAGTGCAAGTCGAGTAGAAAATCGTTCGGCTGTCTGTTGTGATTGCAGCTTCTCGACGTCGAACCTTCCTTGTGTTTGTTGACGTGCGCTTTTTGCTGCACAGAGGCGGGTGCGAATCTTGGCTGCCAGGTGGCTTGATGAATCTTCTTATGCTGGAATCTACTAATACAGATAACCATATTTCGGGCCCTGGCAAAGTCGATCAGCCTCAACCCATCTGGGGATGTTTCCTCGTGGAGGCTGAACTTACCGACCGTAGTTCCAAAGATACCTTCTTTGCCCACCCTGGCGTTAAAGTCACTGTTTAAATGAGTTAATCCTCCCTCACCCTAACCGGGAAAAACTGGCACACCTTAAGGGCAAACACACATCACCACACAAAACAACTCATCACACCTGTACCCACTACACAAAAAGGATGGGCAACGGGAAGGCAACCTCACTTCGTTACATACAGTTCGCACATTAACATACGTTTTTCGTTACCGATCTCGCGCGACAACACACTCGCTTAAACTTTCAAAAGGAAACGTTGCAACAACTCGGTTCCTGTGCGCTGACCCCTTTTCCAATCATTCGTTTTTCGCAACAACAACTCGACCTCGATCTGCATCAATTTGAACGCCGGCAAGTTGGATTTTGATTCTCGCCGCCCTACTCGTCAACATTTAATTTAACTTACTTCATCATTTATTATTTCGTTTATTAAATGGTATTGTAAAAAAGCAAACAAAATTGACTTTTATTTTAAATAAGACACTTTTGTGTACTATTTTATTCAGTACGATTTTGACATCGTGGCGGGAGCATCTCTTATAAGTGCGCTCCAAGCACTCATAAAAGGCATCTTTGGTCACATCGTCCTTCTCTTCCGTTGGGGCGTGGGCGCAAATCAGCGATATGTTAAAGAACCTCGCTTTGATGCGGATTGTGGCTAGACGTTCATTCTCCGGAGTGAATGATAGTACACGGCGACGGAGTCTCTCTCCCACCACGAATCCAACACCAAACTTCGCTCCTTTATATGGCCACTGTAGTAAATGTCACAAGGACCTACCTGTCTCTGTCCTTGTCCCGTCCATCGCATTTCTTGGACGGCGGTAATGTCAGCCTTTATTTTCCCGAGGACATTAACCAGCTGGGCAGCAGCACCTTCCCAATCAAGGGACCGGACATTCCAGGTGCATGCCCTCAAATCATAGTCCTTAATTAGTTTGCCATGGTCGTCATCAAAAGGGGGATCACTCATCCGAGGCTTGTTGTTACCTTTCATTGGGGGTGTTTTTTTTACGTGGCGGGTACCAAACCCAGCGCACAACCCTAAGTAGGGAATATTTCGCCTTCTCACTTTAGCTCGCCTTCAAACGGCTGTTTTTAGGCTACCCAGAGGATACTTCGTTAAAGACCGGAAGTCGTGAGCTGCTTGAGTCATATGTAAAAGAATCGTTTCTGGCCACTCCTTTAATCAGTTGCGTGAACTTCTACACATGACTCCATCCTCTTTTTTTATATATGCTACTCAGTAAATCGCGCATAGCTTGATTTACGTGCCTTTGACCAGCCATCGTATTTTCCAACTCTTAAATTTAAATCCCAGCTTGTTAAAATGGTCGAAAGTTTCATTATTTAGTGAATTCTCTTCACTTCTGCTTGCTCGGTCAGTAGTTTCCTCGCTAATTGTTGATCCAGCAGCAGTGGATTCCTCATTCCTGCCGTTAGGAGACGTTCTCAAATTTTTAGAACTCCTCCGGAAAGGATTCTCTGGTGTACGCCCCATACTATTTTCAGAGGCCATACCTCAGTGAGAAAATAATCTGGATACACCTGCCAATCAGCATGTTCAATCCCTACCGCTAAAACCTTGCTGGCGAAGCAAAACGAAAAGGGAGAAAACGAAAACGGAGAACAGCTGATTAATCAAAACAAAACGGCAGATTAAAAAAATATGTGCAGGTTTTGCTGTGATTTGCAGTTAGTAGGGGATATGGAAAAAAAACGTAAAACTAAAAATCTGCAAGATTGCCACGAAAAAGCACAGGTATGCACAAATGAATTTTTATTTAAAACAAATTGTACTTAGCTATTTCTCCAGGCTTATTATCCACTTGAATCCTCCGGATTTCCGGTAAGTGCCAAGACAAAATCTATGTGCTGTCACTGTGAAAACTGGGATTATTCCAAGAAAAATCAAGAGCGTAAAAAAACACTTGATAATTCACTCAACACTTGTTTGTTGTGTCATAAAATATTTAAGGCATGCTATATACACATAACGTCCACACGTAGGTCCAAAGGATTTGACCTAGTTTCAGTGCGCACTGATGCAATGGCACGCGAATAAATCCGTAAAAAATATTTTTCAAAAAAAAAAACGAAAGTGAATACAAGCGCGATCAATAAAAGCGATAAACGCGTTCTTAAATTATTTTTCGGAAATATTAACTCTTATTCATTGAAAAGGGTTTTCGGTACAACATTTCTATATTATAATAAAAAATACATATATTTTACTAATTCAAATTTTGTGAATGAGCACAGATTCAAAAGAATCTAAAGCAGAATTCTACAGAATTTCAAAAATGACTACTGACAACAAAAGAAGATGTACACCCGCAGAAGCTACACGCTCAAAGCAAGGTGTTACAAAGAGCAAAAAAGGGGGAAAGACATTTCGTATAGTAAATTCATTTCTGAGAGTGACAGCTTAATTAAATACTGCACTCGATTTGCATCTTCACCAATTCAGGTCAACTCTTAGTCAGTACTAGAAATAAAGACTAAATCTATTGACAATTTTTGGACACGCCTCCAAGCTGCATCCGACGCAATAGTAGAAATTGATGTTTCAGATCTACCTGAAAATTTCTAATCGTCGGCTTTCAACAAATACGAAAACTGCTTAGATCAGATCAATTAAAAGTCAATTACACCTAATCACTACAGTAAAGTAGAGTTGCCACAATTACAAGCCCAAGAGGCAAGTTCAGGCATTTATCTCAAAGTGCCAGCGTGGGATATGGAAATATTTCATGGAGGTTATGAACAACGGCCGTCCTTCCGGGACATGTTTACAGCCGTGTACATAAACCTTCCCAATTATCACAAGCGCAAAAATTGTATCACCTCCGATACAAAACTAAAGGTTAAGCAGGCGTAATAGTCAAGCAGTTCTCATTAAATGACGTTAATTTCAATTAAGCTTGGGAAGCTCTAAGATTAAGGTATGAAAATGAGAGAATATTGGTCGACAAGCCAGTAACGATACTTATGAACTTGCCTAAAATTCAAAAAGAAACCAGTGAAGAATGCATCAAACTGAAATTCACTGTTTCAAATTTTTTGTCGGTTCTATCGACACAAAATATTCCCACACACAATTGGGATCCTAATCTGGTAAACAAATGTACCGCCACATTACCAGGAAAATCATTACTTTTGTGGGAGCAATCGCTCTCATCAAGAAGAAAATGCACAACGCGCCAGCAGATAAAAGATTTCTTAACTACCCAATATGAAATTGCGGAAAGGGTAGACCACAAAATTGTCAGAACCAAAAACGTTCAACACGGTCTAAATCGAAGCTTCATTAGACCCCACATAACACAATCGTTCACATCTGAATAAAATAAATACACGTAATACGAAGTATGTACAGGTGGGCATAAGCTAAAAACTTGTTTAAAAAATTGAGAGAAAAATTGTCTAATAGAAGGTCTATTTGAGCGGGGGTGTCGGTGTTGGCATCTGCTAGGTTTAGGTGTGTAACCATTTGCCAATGTTTACTGCCGATATGATTGCTTGGAAACATGTTGGTAAGTTGCGGTAAGACTATGACTTCTGCTTGAACGAAAAATGGAAATTAGGGTAATGGGGCATATTTTATTTGAGTTTTGTACAACTCGTCCGTCAATTCCCGTAATTTCATAATTGGCTTGTTTTATTGGCAGTTTTAGCCTCTTTTGTGCCCTATACGCAATAAATGATCGTTGTGATCCTTGGTCTATTAGGGCTCTAAGTTTGAACAGTTCTCCTCGATGTTCGATGGAGACAACTGCTGTGGGTAGTAGTACTCTGCTGTGATTTTCGCTGTGCAGCGTTTGAGTTTTTAAAGCCTTTGAGCAGCATGGTGTCTCTTGGCAAATTTCCGGATTTTGTGTTTCGGGAGTTGATGTTGCAATTAAAATGTTGGCTCTTTTGGAGAAAGCGTTACTTTGGGGTGTGTTGAGAAAGTTATTGAAGTGCAACAGAGAATGATGTTTTTGTGTCGATGGATGCAATTGCTTTCGCAATTATTAAGATTGTGTGAGTGGGACAAGCAGTTTGTACAAAGACTTTTTGATCTGATAAAGTAGTTCCTTTCATTGACAATTTGAGGTGAGCTCAAATAAGATTATAATGGTATCTTAGAAGAATACCTCCATTTAGATCACATGGAGGAAGTAAGCCCATGCGGAAAAATCATGAAAGGAAAATATTTCCCATTCTATTTGCCACACCATGCAATAGAAGTAGTAACCGCACTCCAACCAGATTTAATGCTTATCATATTAAATTGGCGTATACACAAATACGTATTCAATGTTGATATCGATAAAATGTATCGACAATTAGTCGTACATAAAAATTATCAAGATTTTCAGCGGATTATTTTCCGAAAATCTGCCAACAGTTCACTACGCCACTTTAAGTTGAAAACAGTTACCTTTGGCGTAAACTGTGCCCCATATCTAGCGAACTGGCAGAAGACACTAAGAAACAAATTTTATCTTCGGTGGCAAAACTTTTCAACCCCGCAGGATGGCTTTCGCCAATTATGATACAAGAATTATGGCTAGACGGAACCGACTGAGACGAACAAGTAAAATCTCTTTGCTTAGAAAAATGATCCCAGTTTGCTAATAATCTGACCGACATCTCGCAGATGCAAGTTCCACGGTAGGTAAACTACTCTCCCGAACACAAAATGGAACTACACGGCTTCTGCGACGCCTCTGAAAAGGCATATTGTGTCACTATATATGTGCGTAAACAAGGCGATGCCGCAACTACAAGCCACTTACTAGTGGCAAAAGTAAAAGTTGTGCCTCTAACAACGCTAAGTCTCCCACGACTTGTTCGTTTGCCACTTCATTTATTAGATATACCGCATAATATTGCTCCACGCCGAACATCGCCTCATGCAACATATAGGCCGCCATGAGTTGTACATACCTAGACTAAAGAAGTGTTTTTTCATGAGCAAAATTTGCATAATCAAAAAATGCGATCGCAGGTTATGGCAGCACTTCCACCTGAACGCTGTAATTGTGCTCAGCTTTTCAACTGCCTATAGGTGTAGATGCTGAGCCTTTTATGATAAAGGCGTCCATGCTAAGGTCTCCTATCCTCCTGAAAGGCTATGTTGTTGTTTTTGTCTGTTTCACGACAAAAGCAGTTCCCCTTAAGCTATGAACGAATCTGACGACAAGGGCTTTTCTTGCGGCTTTAGCTCGTTTCGTCGGATGATGAGGCTTTCCTTCAAAAATTATGGGCAATAATGGTAAAAGACTTCTCGGAGATCAAAGTGCTACCGAAAGACGGTTTGTAGACTTCATTAAACAAGTCTTACCTGACATTGTCCAAAAATACGCTCCCCAAGGTATCAGTTGGCAGTTTATCCCCCCAAGCGCTCCTGATATGGGCGACTTATGGAAATCAGCGGTAAAAAGCTTCACATCTAATTTAAAAAAAATTAGCTAACACCATTTTCTTAAAGGAGCGCCTAACCTGGTCACATCTGAGCCAGGCGTGGAGTCGCTCTCCTTATTAAACCGTTGGGAAAGAATTAAGATTCTCCATCAGGATTTAAGTCGCCGATGGAAGGATGATTATTTAAAGGACGTCCACAGAAGGTACCGATGGAAAACACCATAAATTGCGCCTAAGCTTGGAGATTGTGTCTTAAACAATGACGATTGTCTCCCTCCTATCGGCTTGGCCACATAGAGAAGCTCTATTACGGCTCAGACGGTCATATTCTGAACGCTAACCAGACCGCTTGTTAAATTATTATATATACAAACACAAGACAAGAAGAAAAAAATGTCGATCCACATGACAACTCACTCGTGCCACATTACGTGGCACCAATGCCCTTATGAATATATTTGTATTAATTAAAAAAACATCCTTTAACAGATAAAAATGGTTGCCAAGATGCAAACTGCCCCTACACCCACAGAACGTCGCCCGTTACTGTTCCGCCCTCGAAGGTTACACCAATAGCAGCGCCGCGAACCACCGCAGCTCCCCTAGCATTTTCAACAGCAACACGCAACACAAATTGTTAAATTTTTCTATATCTGGGATATTTGGATCATTATGAAAAATTTGAGAGCTCATAAAATATTTAAATATTCTCCCTTCAATTTCCGCAAATTTAGTCGTCTCTGTGTACTGACGTATTTTTTTTTCTTCTCCGCGTTCTATTAGTTTGTCATTATTAATGCCGTGTGTTTGCGGGCATAGAGTTGACCGTGCTCAGCCCAAGATTAGTTGCCATAAATGCAATCAGTTCTTTCACTTGTCGTGTGTGAATTTTTCACAGGCTGATGTGGATTTTTTGCTAAAATCTAAAAATGCTTTTTATTGTAAAGTGTGCGCGGTAGTTCGTAGAAATTATTCGTTCGCCGCCGGTGTCGCCATCAGTGCGGAATGATCAGAGCACTCAAATTTTAAGTTCGCAACAACAAATAGCTGAACAATCGAACAACGAAATTATTGAACCTTTGTTGGAGCATAACAATCCTAATAAAGTAAATTCAGTGCTTATTGGTATTGGAAGTAAGTTCACTGAGAAGTGAACAAGCGAAGGCGCTCGCGTTAATACTACAATTATGTGATGATCGCAATTCGTTAATCGCTAAGTTAAATGAACTTAAATCAGAGATCGGCACTGTGCATAAGAAATTGTCCGATAATGGCAAGATCATTGCACCAGCTTCGAATGTTATCACTGCTGCTAACCTCTCTCTCACTGCTGCGACTACTGTTGGTACAAGTGACTCTACAATCCGTCTGCTACTCGCTTCACTCTCTCTATTGCTGCTGATACTAAAAACGACAATACATATGCTGACGCTGTTGCTAGGAACACTCACTTGAAAGCCAATAACAATCGAACAGTTGCTGCTAAACCAGCTCGCCCCCCTGTCGCTGCCAATGCTGCTCAATCTGTCGCCGTTGATGATTCTGGTAACCTGAACTCTTCTACTTCAGTTGCTGCTAATAGAAATTTGAAGGTAAAAGTGAGTACTAGGAACAAGAAATCCCCAGCCACTTCAACTGTTGTTGGTGTTAATTCCAATTGTGATCTTGATGTCGTCATACCCAAGAAATGGATTCACTTATCTGCATTTAAGAACTCAGTTACTGAGGAAGACATTATATGTTTTGTTGTTAAACATGCTAATGTTGATAGAGAGCATCTTCTGTGTTATAAATTAATTAAGGAAGATACCGATAATAATAACCTTAAGAGGATAAACTTTAAGTTAGGTGTGTCCCCATCTTTTTTTAATGCCGTTTTATCCTCTTCAGTGTGGCCTTCTGGCATTAAGTTGCGTCCCTTTAAGTTTTTTCCAAAGCTGCAGATTAGTAGATGCGCCTGTTAATCACGATTCTATTCATGCGTTTTCTTCACCTTCCTCAACTGGCTATTGTCTTAAGGTGTACTACCAAAATTTATCGGGCATTAGGTGTAAATCAAATATTATTCGCAATTTTTCTTCACATTTGGATTTCGATACTATCGTTATTGTTGAGACTTGGCTGAATTCTAGTTATTTTGATAGCGAATATTTTGACTCTAATCTCTATTATGTCTTCCGCAAGGACAGAGATCACGAAAAAACTGGCGGTCTAAGAGGACGTGGAGTTCTCTTAGCAGTTCATCGCAAATATCGTCCTCGCTTAATTATGCTTGATAATGAAGATTCTATTCAGGACCAACTATGTATCTGTACCAATGATGCTCTGTTCATTGCAGTCTCATACATCCCTTCTAATAGTCCTCTAGAGTTGTATAAGTTGCACGCAAATAATATTTCCTCGCTGGTATTAGATAAGGTGAAAGATAATAATATTTGTGTTCTGGGTGACTTTAATTTAAGCAATATCGTCTGGTCTGGTTGTTCCTATAGTCCTGCTCTTATTCCTTCAAATTTTACATCTACTCAGGAGTTATTTCTCATTGATAGCTTGCTTAGTCTCAATCTGATTCAAATCAACTCATATTCAAATAGTCTCGATCGATTTCTTGACTTAGTCTTTCTCAGTGATGATTTAAATTTAGGTTTCTTGATGGATTCTCTTCAATTACTCCAGCCACCATCCATCACTCCCCGCTAGCGTTTGAGGTGGATACTTATCTTTTCGCTCCTGTAAAACCTATTGTAGGCTTGGTTTTAATTTTGCATTTTGTGATTTTGAACGACTCAACAATCAGCTCTTGGAAATTAAATGGGATGATTCACTTTCGGGACTAGATACAGCTAATAGTTTCTCCATTTTTAAGAAATCAATTCAGGAATTTTGTCATTATAATATCCCGCTCAAACACATACAAGCATATAAGTTGCCGTGGTACACTAAGGACCTTAAACGTCCTAAATATCTCAGAAATAAATACTATGGAAAATTCTCTTCAACTAAATCTCATGTTTCCTTTGTTCAATATCAGCACTACACAAAACTGTTTAATGAATTGGATAACTCTCTCTATAAAAGGTTTATTAATAATACGGAGTCTACAATCAAGACAAACCCTAAGTTCATTTGGAACTTTGTAAAATCTAGAAGAGGGTGTTCGACCATTCCCTCTGCTTTACGCTGGGGAGATAAGTCGGCGTGCACTCCGGTCGAAATCTCCAACTTGTTCGCTGAATTTTCCAAATCAAACTATGTTCAAGATGATCCTGGTACTAGTTCCACTTTTTCAGCTAATGACTTCCCATCCATAAATTTTGGCTCACTGTGTCTATTGCCATGGCTATTTGTGATATTAAGTCTTCTTCCAAATTGCTTATCTTCAATAAGTCTCTCTCCACCGGGAATTTTATTTCTGACTGGAAATTGACATGCATTACCCCTATTCTTAAAGGTGGTAGAAAGGACGTGGTCTCCAATTACAGGCCTATTTCTAAACTGTTTACAATTAATGTCAATCAGCATGGTTTGTCTCTGGGCGCTCCACTGTGTCAAATTTAGCAGTTTTTAGCGATTATTGTATGTCTGCATTCTCCGCTGGATTTCAGGTAGATTGTGTCTACACAGATTTCTCTAAAGCCTTTGATAAAGTTTCACACAATATTCTAATTAAAAAATTATCATCTCTAGGGTTTCACTTGGTCTTCTTGTAGTGGATTAAATCATATCTACAAAACAGACGATGTGTTGTCCGTGTCGATGGAGTGTCATCTGATTCATTCATTGCGTCTTCGGGAGTCCCACAAGGAAGCGTCTTGGGTCCACTTCTCTTTGTGCTGTTTATCAATGACATTTCCTGTTGCTTCTCTTTCGCTAACTAACAATATTATACTCCCACACCACCACATCATCATTCCACACCACATCTTCATTCCACACAGCATCTTCATTACACACCACATCATCATTACATTCCACATCACACGTACCAGAGAATATGAAGTAATATAGAATGCGCATCTCGTACAACGTACATACGTTGTATGGCGGGTCATACTGGTACAACCCGCTAGTTTGCTGTTAAGTTCACAGAAAATTTGTTCATTTCGCTGTTAACTTTACAGAAAATTCAACGCACAGAAGCCATAACTGTAGCTGAATGACTCCTCGTTTCTTTGCTTCGTTTCTCACAATTTTGGCATTGAAATAAAATAAAAATGAAAATGAAAAAAGCTTAGAGCGATGCCGCGAACTCGAGCACAGCATTGATTTTGTAGATAGAAAAACAAACGACAATATTTGTGATATGTTGCCCCTATATGTGTGTGTGACTTTGGCTTTAGCAAAAAATTCAAATTTTCTTGCTATTTCATATTTTTAAATCACTTAAATACTGAATGTAGAGTTTTCACATTTTTACACGTTAAACAAAAAAAAAATCATAAAACTGATGGATATGAGAGAATATAAATAAACGTACATATGTATGTGATATTATGATATGCTGTAAAATTAAATTTATACATAAATATGTACTAATAGTTATAATCATAATTTTTTAGTCATTGCGACAAAAACGGAAAAAAACATATAGTTTATTATAAATTTTATATAAATTAATTAATGATTTCAATTTTAAATAAAAAATAAAATATTAACATCTATTGACCAGCAATAATTTTTAATTTTCTTTGTTTCGAACTTCCTTTTTGCACAGCGCAAATGAAGTGTTTTCTTAAAAGTATTAATAATATAAAATCTAAAATTTCTAGTTTATGGTTACAGCACTCCCCACTGAACCATTCGGGAGTAGAATTTTTGCATGATTCTAACATGAAAGCCTTTGCCTAATTTCTCAGGGTCTAATTTAAAAATTTGTTGAAAAATTATGACATGTTTTACACTAGCACTCATATGAGCTTCCGATGGAGCAACGAGATTATCGAAATCTGTAAGTGATTGATAGTTTTTGTGAAAAATGAACAGTTCGCTAGGAGCAGTTAAAACTTCATCTTTTTTCCTTAATTCCTCGCAACATTTTTCACATTTTTACCTTGGAATGATTTTGTATGCCACATATCCTACAAAATATCTAATTGATACCAGCTCTAAACTAATATCTGGCTGGTTACAAAACGAGTCTTCCAAAAAGTAATTCTCATGCAATTGGTCGTTAAAATCGAATTCATATAGCAGGCTGCTATCTTCTTCTGCATTTACAAGCAACTTCGGTTCATTGTACGCTGGTAATTACCTGATCCATTGAATCCTGCGTCTCTTCACAGTTGCTAAATGAACTATTTTTTATAATTTTGAAAGCCAATAACATGGCTAAAATATTATTCAGCTCAGCTACAGAGGGGTTGGTATTGCTACCGCCTTTTTGTCTTAATATAGCAAATATATATTCTAATTTGTCTTGGTTTAAATATTTTGTCATAATGAAAATTTGTCTGAATTATCTTTTAATACTTCTTCGACGATTAGAAAAGCAGATTTTAATGATAATTTCATTTCATCTAAAAAATTTACTCTTTTTTTCGTCGACAAATAACTCCCTCTAAGTAGCATAAGAATAATTGAATAAATTTATGTGGTTCTTTGTTGAGTTGAATAGCAGACCGAATTATCTGAGTATAATGATCCACTTTTCATGCAGTTAAAAATTTTGTCAATTTTTGAAATAAATTCAGCCGTTGATAAGGCTACCGCTTGTGGACTTTGCTTGAAACCCGATGTATCGCAAATAGTTTTAATAGCAGCTTTTGCTAAACACTTGCGTTGGAAATTTAACTCGCATTTTTTCAAATGAGTTTGGAAATATGTGTTGTCTAGTCAACTTTGGGCACATCTTGGTATTGCAGTTTTCCTCTTGTTCCCACAACTCTTGTAAGACTTTAAAACTTACAATGCCATCGGGCGTTTTTAGGTCACACTTCAGCAATCCATTCTGTAAGGACTTAATCAAATGTGGGAAATGAAACATGCAGTAAATGTTTTTCCCTTCAAAATTAAAATAAGGCTTTTCTGTACTAACC
The DNA here is from genome assembly GCA_027475135.1 of Bactrocera correcta. Taxonomy (NCBI): domain Eukaryota; kingdom Metazoa; phylum Arthropoda; class Insecta; order Diptera; family Tephritidae; genus Bactrocera; species Bactrocera correcta. Next base: position 17,617,460 of record CM050322.1, on the reverse strand, counting down.
CCAAAATTAGAAAAGCATTTTCGATGCCATAGCTACTTATCATTCTCAGAATTTCCTTAATAATTCCACATAAAATATTTGAGGTTAATCCGTTCTCAGAAACAAAATAATTTAAAATTGAACTCCAATTGGAGAACATTGATTTCAGCATAAAAACGCATACCTGCTTACCAATTTTATTTGTTTTCTCGAAGCCTTTACATTCAAATCCGTCAATCAAATCCAGTTTGGAATTATATCTTAATTCCTTTCGAATCATCAAAAGTACCAAGTGATTTTCATGTTTTTCTTTTAATTCTAAACACATACTCTTGATGGAATCGAAGGCGACATTTTTGATACTAGGTTGAAGGAATTTTATTGGAGCCCACCGATTTAAAGTGCTTATGTGTGGCAGATTTAAATTTAATTTATTCCTTAGAAAGGAATAAGTTGACTGTGAAATATAAAATATATTTTGTGCCAAATATTTCACATCATCAGAATATTCCTTTGGCCTCGTTCTTACCAACAGCTTGCAAAATGTTTTGGACTCAGAACATATATTTTTTAAAGAGTCAATTGAGTTTTGCAACATCCTTAAATTTGCCTTTCTAGATTTCAAAACAGGTAGTTCCTTGTTCTCAGCTTTGCTTTGATTTTTCTAAATTTCTTTAATAAATTGCTGTATTTTTGCTATAATAATTAGATATTCTTGTATTTTTTCACAGCTATTGCACATAACATCATCCTAGTGGGGTCGCTTCGAGGGAATATCTGGTTCCACAAGGTCTGCAACAGAAAATAAATGGTCTTCATCCAAATTTAATATTGGAATTGCATCATTTTTTTTAATTTTTTCCCGATAAACGTGCTGCTGAAGTGATTATGCCATAATCTTTATTTTCAACATTGCATTTTTCCCGCCAAATTTGACCGAAAATAAGATCGGCAGCGGGAAAATTAAATAATTTTAAATTGGGCCAGTATCTTTTTGATTTTTGGCAACTGCGCACACAACATTTAATTCCCGACCTTGCACTATTTTTATTTGTCCTTGTAGTATTTTGAATTGCGGTCATACCGTTGCAATTTCAATGTAAATACAAAAGCAATTAAAAATTTGGAGTATGTATACAAATAAGTTTATTTGAAACCAGCCACGTAAAAATATTTGTAAAAATTTTAAATTGGGATCAACCACGTCAAAAGATAGATACATATGTATACAAACAAAAATCAAAATTTGTTTCAAACGCAAGTAAGAATCATTCATTCACGTAGAAGATCAATCGCATATTAACATATGCACACATGCTCTAACCAGAGCATATTCAAAAACAAAAGTCAAATTAATGCTAAAATTCTTTTGAAATATACACTGCAAAGTGTCATTGCTTCTGCATTTTTGTTTTTACTCGTAAATACAAAAACAGACTTGATCGCAAATACAAACCATTGCTTCTTTCAAAAAGCCAACAACAAAAAACATGACATATTACGAATAGGCAGCAAGAATTTGCGAATAGGCGCGACGTTCCAAACGTTCAACTTCATGCATATTTTCGCAATGTAAAGAATATGAAATTTAACATAATTCCGTTGTTCAAGTTCTGCTAATCAAATTCCCCCTGTTGCTTACCGCCCACACCCGAAACTGAAGTTCTATCATTTCCCATGATGCGCATTCTATATTACTAATTAACATCACTGAGGAAAAGGAACAAAAGGGACCGACGGACAAGGCATCAGTCTTTTCGCATTATCGCTACAAACTTGCAAGCATCGCTTAAGTTCCTCCACTCTTCTAAAACGCCTACCCATTTGTCGTTGCGCATTCTTCATTTTTCCGTACAAGGTAAGTGTCGCGAAAACTTTAAAGCGCCTATACACTATCAGAATAATACACACAGAATGCAGCGGCAGCTCATTCCCACGACGGCAGCGGTTTGATGGCAGCAGCGACTTGATGGCAGCCAACTTTATGAATATGTGACGGTTATTTTGTGAAACGAAAAATTAGTTGGTGAAATTTTAGTTTGAATGAAAAAACGAAAACTCCTATGTTAAATGTATGGGAACCTAAAAAAAATGGCGACCCTTAGAGTTAAGCTACAGCGCCTGGCTTGAGGGAGGAATTTTTGTTTGTCAATCACTAACATTTGAGGAGGTAAGAGTTGAAAAAAAATTAAAAAAATTTTTTGAAGCATCCTAATATATATATTAGGTTGTCAAAAAAGTCTTGTGGTATTTTTATTGAATCAATTCGTGTGGCACCCATACATCGAGCTTCTTAGTGACTCCAAGCTTCTTCAAAAGGTTTATAACGGTTTGATGACTACTATGCCGGTCTCTTTCGACCAATTCAGCGATTTTATCGCAATTTTCGACGACAGGCCTTCCGGACTTTGAATCCATCGTTGTGCGGTGGAAATGGAAACTGTATCGGGTCCATAAACTGCACACATTTTATTGGCAGCTTCAGATGCCTTTTTGTCTTTATCGTAGTAGTACTGTATTTGCTCCATGTTTACGGCGCTATAACTCTCGAGTGGCTTAAAAGAAACGACAACCAATCAAACACGTATTAGCGCGTGAAATGAGCTTTCCAAAAAGGTATAGCATGATCCGATGCGACGAATAAATGTAGAACTACGCGCTTTCAGCGCCAACTAGCGAAAATAACGCACGTTTTTTTTGACAACCTAATATATATATATATGTATGTCCGCCAGCCCAGCAGAGTTTAGAAATTTTGTCACTTCGCCTTTCGTTCTTTTATTTTCTTCCAATATTGTATCCTTCCCTTTTCCATTTTGTTTTGCTGTTATAAGCTTAGGTAAGTATATGGGTAAGTATTAGCACTCCACTTCACTGTACATGCGTATATATGTATTGCTTTAAATTTTGTGTATATATGTATATTTAAATTATTCTTTTTCACTTTTATATTTGCATGTATATTTGACCAGTGTATTTTACAAAGTATTCACATATGTATGCAAGTACTAATCATTGTTCACTTTTTATTTTCGGGATCACTTAACTTTTTTGGTTTATGTTTTATCTTTATTTTTCCTGTATTTAGGTATCACTATCACTGCACTGCACAACTTGGTCACTTCCACTATATCTATGAAATATGTATGTACTAAAGGGTGATTTTTTAAGAGCTTGATAACTTTTTTTAAAAAAAAAACGCATAAAATTTGCAAAATCTCATCGGTTCTTTATTTGAAACGTTAGATTGGTTCATGACATTTACTTTTTGAAGATAATTTCATTTAAATGTTGACCGCGGCTGCGTCTTAGGTGGTCCATTCGGAAAGTCCAATTTTGGGCAACTTTTTCGAGCATTTCGGCCGGAATAGCCCGAATTTCTTCGGAAATGTTGTCTTCCAAAGCTGGAATAGTTGCTGGCTTATTTCTGTAGACTTTAGACTTGACGTAGCCCCACAAAAAATAGTCTAAAGGCGTTAAATCGCATGATCTTGGTGGCCAACTTACGGGTCCATTTCTTGAGATGAATTGTTGTCCGAAGTTTTCCCTCAAAATGGCAATAGAATCGCGAGCTGTGTGGCATGTAGCGCCATCTTGTTGAAACCACATGTCAACCAAGTTCAGTTCTTCCATTTTTGGCAACAAAAAGTTTGTTAGCATCGAACGATAGCGATCGCCATTCACCGTAACGTTGCGTCCAACAGCATCTTTGAAAAAATACGGTCCAATGATTCCACCAGCGTACAAACCACACCAAACAGTGCATTTTTCGGGATGCATGGGCAGTTCTTGAACGGCTTCTGGTTGCTCTTCACCCCAAATGCGGCAATTTTGCTTATTTACGTAGCCATTCAACCAGATCACTTGGTCGATTATGTAGACCATAAATCGGACGTAAAGCGCGAAACACATTTCGAACCGAACACTGATTTTGGTAATAAAATTCAATGATTTGCAAGCGTTGCTCGTTAGTAAGTCTATTCATGATGAAATGTCAAAGCATACTGAGCATCTTTCTCTTTGACACCATGTCTGAAATCCCACGTAATCTGTCAAATACTAATGCATGAAAATCCTAACCTCAAAAAAATCACCCGTTATATATGTAAATGATTTTTTTATATTATATTTTACCGTTTTTTTTTTTTTTTTTTAAAGGTTTATGTTCTTTAAATTGGTTTTTCCACTTCACTTCACGAAGACCGAACACGCGAAAATACAATGGGAATGCGCGAATAAAAATCAAGAACCCTAATTGCCTGTCACGAAAGGTTTGCGATGAAAATGAAAACACGTCCGATCGATTCCACGGTTCAATTACAACAGAGTATTTTATTCCATTTTATGGAATTGCTTAGCCTAAATCTTAAAACTAACTGCTGAATCTAGTTGTAATGTAAGTATATATCTGTCACAAAAAAAGGGTAAGCAATTATCTTAAACATTGTACTAGCTTACGTTAAGATCAGTATTAAGGTAAGTAATAGATTAATAGTATGAATGCATTATTAAGGTAAGTGTTGGAGGATGGAGTCATGTGTAGAAGTTCAAGCCAGTGAGGAAAGTTCTCTGATCTCCGTTCACTTGGGAGTGGCCAGAAATGATTCTTCCACATATGGGTCACGCAGCTCACGACTTCCGGTCTTTGACCAAGTATCCTCTGGGTAGCCTAAGAACATCCGTTTGAAGGCGAGCTAAAGTGAGAAGGCGAAACATCCCTGCATAGGGTTGCGCGCTGGGTTTGGGACCCGCCACGTAAAAATCCAGCCCCAATGAAAAACCAACAACAGCCTCGGATGAGAGACCCCGTTTTTGATGACGACTATTGCAAAGAAATAAGGACTACGAATTGAGGGCATGCAGCTGAAATGTCCGGTCCCTTAATTGGGAAGGTTCCGCTGCCCAGCTGGTTGATGTCCTCGTGAAAACAATGGCTGACATCACCGCCGTCCAAAAAATGCGATGGACGGGACAAGGACAGAGACGAGTAGATCCTTGTGACATTTACTACAGTGGCCATATAAAGAAGCGCAAGTTTGGTGTGGGATTCATGGTGGGAGAGAAGCTCCGTCGCCGAGTACTTTCAGTCACTCCGGTGAATGAACGTCTAGCCACAATCCGCATCAAAGCGAGGTTCTTCAACATATCGCTGATTTGCGCCCACGCCCTGACGAAAGAGAAAGACGATGTGACCAAAGATGACTTTTGTGAGTGCTTGGAGCGCACTTATGAGAGCTGTCACCGCCACGAAAGGTCTCTTTGGCACTACGGTCGGTAAATTCAGCCTCCAAGAGGAAATATCCCCAGTTGGGTTGAGGCTGTTCGACTCCACCGGGGCCCGAAATATGGTTATCTGAAGTACTAGATTCCAGCATAAGAAGATTCATCAAGCTACCTGGCGGTCTCCGGATCGAAAAATTACCAACCAGATCGATCATGTTGTGATAGACGGAAGACACGTCTCCAGTGTTTTAGATGTGCGTGCGCTCCGAGGTCTTAACATCGACTTGGACCACTATCTCGTTGCAGCCAAGATTCGCACCCGCCTCTGTGCAGCAAAAAACGCACGCCAACAAACACAAGAAAGGTTCGACGTCAAAAATCTGCAATCACAACAGACAGCCGAACGAGTTTCTACTCGGCTTGCACTCCTGCTCTCTGAGAGCACTCGTCAACAACTCGGTATAAAGGAACTGTGGGATGGCATTTCAAACTCCTTACGTACAGCTGCAACCGAAACCATTGGTTTTCGGAAAGTGCAAAAAAACAGCTGGTACAACGAGGAGTGCCGTGACGCAGCGGATCCTACCTCGCAACGTTACGATTGACCACAACACGTGCGGGATGAGATAAATAGAGAGTTGAAGAGGAAAGCGAGTCGCATTTGAAGACAGAAAAAGAAAGAGGCCGAAATGCGTTAGTATGAAGAGCTTGATAATCTGGTCGACAGGGGTAATGCTCGAAAATTCTACGAAAATATGTGGCAGCTAACTGAGGGTTTCACGACCGGCGCACACTGTTGTAGAATCCCCAAAGGTCATCTAGTGATCGATGCCAAGGACATACTTAAATTATGGAGGAAACACCTCTCCAGCCTGCTGAATAGCAGTGAACGCACAATGCCAGGAGAAGGCGAACCTGATTCCTCAATCGATGACAATGGAGCAGACGTTCCATTGCCAGACCATGAAAAAGTTCGAATAGCAAATACCCGTCTGAAGATCAACAAAGCAGCGGGAGCCCATGGATTATCGGTCGAGCTATTCAGACACGGCGGTGTACATATGTATGTACATAAGTACAAAACAATTTCATTTAACAATAATGTAATATGCGCACGCTGCTCTATATGTACATTAGGGTGATTCAAAAAAAAAATTCTTTTTTTTTCGTTTGGCACTCGGAGAAATAGGTTTTTAGACACCTCTAAGAAAGCCTCTCCAAGCATGAGTTCTTAATTGTAACGGGAAGGTCCTCCTACATACTATTTTTTCTTATAATCAGATAGAAAAATTTATATCTCGCTTCCAGCTACTTGAAAAAATATTTAGTTCCTTAGATTTTGTAGGAAATTTGATGCTCTACAAAAGAGGTCTCCACGATTTGTTCGTAAACCCAACCGTTTAAAAGATATTAACGGTTGAAGTTTGATTATTTTTGGGAAAAATTTTTATTTCTTTTGAATTTTATAGCTCAATGAAAAAAAATCTATGTCGATATGTATGCAAGCTCACACATAAACATACATATTTGGGCTGGTTTGTAGTCGAAGCTGTCACAGCGTCAAGGGAAGCGGTGACAATCGGCGGCCTTTCGTTTATTTTTTGTCGGCACAGCTTGGATATTCTACAAACAATACAATGTTGTGACGCTTTGTCGTCGCGTCAGTCCTTTTTGACAGGACATGAAGTTCGGCCATTGGTTGTCCGTGTCAACGGAGATTTTCTATGAAACAATGGGTGTATATATTTAAATATATTATATATTAAAAATCAACGAATATATAATATTTAATATTGTAAGTGGTTTAAATTTTAATGATGAATAAAACGAATGTCGACAAACGGCCGGTGCGTGTATTTTGCGTCGGTAATCTCATTGAATGTGTTGAATCTGCTCAGGGGCCATCCTTTATGTTGAGCGGGTTGATGTACAAGTGTGGTGAGTTGTGTTTTGTATGAATGCGATATCATTGACTATGGTCGTTTTCAATTTGTTCCCAGATGCGGTGGATTGGTGATCATGTGGTGTATGCAGTATTTTGTTAGGGCGCGCCCTTTATCTCGGGTAGAGTGGGTGGATGCTTAACTCATTTAAACAATATGTACGTATATAAATATATAACTTATCAAACCTTTATTAATTAAATGTTGAAATATGAACTTATTATTCATTTATCGAAAGTAATCATTAAATAGGTCATATTGCACATATTTACACATAGACGTATGTGCTTTGATATCAAATATATGAAGAATATAAATATATATGTATATGATATTCATAGCCGTTTGCGCATTGTAAATATGCGAATCTATAAGCGTGCGTTGAAATTAGCATCACTTTTCTCATTTAACACTGAAAATGCTTAATTCTGCCATTTTCTACCCCTTCATGTTAAATTTTGGTGAAATCCACTAATAATACTTTTGGGGTGAAATCCACTAATAGAAAGGAGTACCCCTTCGAAAAATGAGATACAAAGACAACAACAGACAAATTATAAGCGTGTTTCACTACGAAAATAGCAGAATTGAGCATTTTCCGTGTTAAATGAGAAACATAATGTAACTTAATAAAAAGAAATGTATAGCCTACAGATTAAGTTTATTTTTTTAAAACCAAAAGGGGGACTGTGCTTTATAATTTATGATCATATAAAAAATATTTGTTAATAGAACACATAAGTGTGTATTTCAAAATGCCATTTTGATGTATTCCATAAAACTTTTGCAAGTATTACTACCTAAATATACATTTTATATGGGTTTGACAGGTCATATATGTATTTATATAAAAACATATATGTATATTTGCTTTGGTTATTAAAAGTTTCGATATTATGTTAAAAGTCCAAGCGGTCGCACATTGTGCTCATTATAATTATGTGTGCATGTAAACAAATATGACAGACCATAGAGATAATGTTTGTAAATTTGTCAAGATGCAACATATGTACATATGTATGTAAATATGTACACTCAATGCTTCATGCGAAATCTCCCTTGAAACGGACAACAAATGACGAAGCTCGCGTTTTTTGCTTTCATGTAAACGAGTCAATCTGCCGACCAGCATTGTGTTGTTGGTAGAAAATCCGAGCTGTGTCGAAAAAATAAGTGAACGATCGCCGATTGTCACCGCTCCCTTGAAGATATATGAGCGTGCATACATATCGATGCAGATTTTTGCGAGCTACGAAAAAATATTTTAGAGATGACAAATATTATAAATCGACAACTGCTATGCTGTCACTTTTGTCATTACGTGTTTTTCTGCGTTTTGCGAGTTTGCATCAGAAAGTTGTTCAATTTATGATTTTTAGCTCTTGCCATCGTCGTGAAAAGACGCTTGTAGGCAAAGGCATGCTTGGGGAGATGTAATAGAGGTTGTTTTTATGAATGAAGCGAGTTTGCCTATTGAAAGCGCGCTTGCGTTTATGAATGAAAATGTTGTTGTGTGTTTTTCTACAAATTTCGGCATCGACTATTTGGATGCCATGTCTATTGGCTTGTGACGCTGCTAATGCTACTTGAAACGATTGTTGATTTAGTAAAACAATATTTGTAATTTTGCGGATGACATTTCTAAATATGAACGCAAGAATGTATGTGTGTAGATTATTTATGTGGGAATGTCATACGCACATATTTACATGTGAACGCATATAAGTATGCCATTTCGAACAATTGTTGTTTTTGTGAAGCAATGTTTGTTGTTTTTGCGGGTGACATATCTACATGTGAACGCATAGAAGTATGTATGTTGTGTATGCGTTATTTGTGTGCCAATGTCATACGCACATATTTATATGTGTACACATGAGCAGCGCGCACATATTATTATTGATAAGTGATAATATGATTTGAATTCGCGAAAGCGAACATGAACACATATGGTCATCATACATGTGAACATAAGTTTTGAATGATAAAATGTACGATTAATGTACATTTATCACTATTGTAATATATTTAATTTTTTTGATAATATTATGATAGTTTCTTATATACATACATATGTAATGAAGTATACACATAAGTATGAATGTATCAAATAAAAAAAAAAATTAAAAAATTGGCTTTATTTTCATATTAACTGCGAATATTGCTTTGAAAAAGTAATTTAATTCAAATTTATTCAATTGCACATGTATTCATTAATATGCCCACCATGCTGACCATATTATACGGTGTGAGGCAGACGTGTTTTCTTTGCGTTCTTAAAACATTGTGTATACTTCCAGTTTTTGTTGTGAAAAATAGTGGTTGCTCCAGTAAAACACCCCAGATAGTGGACCACATGTGTGAATACCAAAATCTAAAGGAAAAGATAAGTAGACATTGATTTTTAAATAACATAATGTTCCCCTCCTCGTGTTTTCGTTTTCCTTTTGGTTTGCGAATTGCCAACCACCGAAAACGCAATAACCAGCTGTTCTTTCTTTCGGTTTTGGCATTGCCAACCATCTTTTTTGTTCTTAATTTTTTTTTTTTTGACAGAACATATAAGTTAAAGTTTCTTAGTTATAAAATAACTAAAAAAATATTTTTTTCGCGTCGCTGCATTGGGGCAGCGTTACCGCGTAGCTTTATTGAGTTAAAAACACTAACTAAAACTTAGCTTAACTGAATTACAATATTTATACCTAACGCTAAGCTTAATAATTATTTGTGGCGTGATTCGTTTCCACGAATCTTATTCTGCACAACAGGTAGTGCAGGCGCTGACCATGCACTTGCTGGTGCATTTCGGTTACACGTGGCGGAAGTTGTAAGACGATACTCATTAGTAGCAAATATTGTGTTAACTCTTCCCCTCTTAGTTCGATCGTCCGCGATCGGTGTTATTGTTGGGCTGCGATGTTGTAATTTGCAGGAACGGGCCTTTCTGCACGTTTGCAATAAATTCTGCTTCTGAGCTAGGCGAAATGTACATTTTTTGTTTTTCTTTGATAATAAAAAATAAAATTGCAGTAGTGACTACTATAATTAAAACAATTGAAATATCAGAACTTAAGCTAATTATTGAGGATACACTGTTCTCATTCTTTAGTAATTTAAAATTATTTTCATGCTGAAGCTGTTTTATGTACAATGCTTCCATCTTTATTTCTTTATTAATTTCGTTTGTATCATTTATTTTTGTTATTACATTTGGTAATACAAATGTTTCAAATATCCTCAAGTTTACATTGAAATATGTTCTATTAGAAATCTTTATCTCACAATTTTCGAACCTTAATAAAAATGTGCCTTTTTGGCTTAACTTTTGTTTATTACAATTTTGGGTTATATTTGAATTAAAATTCTTAAATACAAGGGTGCCTGGTAGCACTTCTATTACATCAGGTTTATTGAAATTTTCAAGCTTACAGCTCGCTTCTTTAAACATTAATATATTGCCTATACATGTGTCTTCAATTCTTATAATATTCTTTTCTAAATTATCCTTAATTTCTAATTGGTACATTTTATTGTTCTCGTCTACAAGGATTTCTAAATGGCTTAGTATTACTGATTTATTATTAATGTTTGGGATGGGTTCAAACTTTATTTTGGATAATGTATTCTGGGAATATTGAGGTATGAGGAGGGATAGGATGATTGTATTTTCCTGGAATAGTACGGCTGTTTTAATGTGGCTGTAACTTTCAAAATTGCTAATATGATTCAGTTCAGTAGGGGTTAGAATGTCCGTTGGCAAGATACCTAATTTAGTTGAAAAAATGATTTGTCCGATGTCATCTACGTGATTGCGTAAAAGCGATATGTCGTTGTTAATTTGGTAAGTATGCATGATGAATTGAATTTCGTCCTCTATTGTCTTTATTTTATTTTGTGCTAATTCAGTAAATTCGTTTATCTAACTACTAATAACAGTTTGTTGTTTGTTTATGTGGTCTGTAATGTTCGTTATCTGTCCAGAAAGAAAGTCGCTAATTTGCATTAAATTGTTAACATTATTCGTGGTAATTTCTTCGTTATTATAAATTTGTGTGAGAGCGTCCCTAATTTCTTTTTCATCGTCACTGTCCATGGAGCCTGCTATGAATTTTAGTCCTTTTCCTACGATATTGAGTAAGCCTCGTTTGACTTTAAAGTGCGGGTGCAAACCGTCTAACTTAGCTTCTAATAAAACAAAATTTTTATGGATTGAGTCAAGAAATTGTCTGTCCTCAAAAGTGATTGCTTTTAGAGTGTTAATGTTGCCTGAAATAAGCGAAAGCGTTTCTTCGTATTTCGTTAAATTGATGAAATGTAAAATTTTGTCGTAATGGTTGATTGTCCTTACTTCTCCTGTCTTAATGGGTAGGTACCCGTTGTTGTTGGTAAGATCCTGTATGTCGATTTGTTGTGTGGTCACGGTCAATGTCATCGTTAGTTGAATCAGAAAGGTATAGTAGCGGGTCATTATGACTAACTGCAAAAAATAATTTTAACATTGTTTAATATTTTTTTTGTGAACGATTTTACCTGACTTAGTTTTAATTGTGGAATTGTAGTTCTGCTCTACAATTTCCTTTCTGTATTTAGAAGATAACTTTGTTCCTATTCTCTTGTCTATTTTTACGAAAATCTCGTCTCCTCTGACGTATTGTTTTAACGGGGTTCGATCTTTATTATGGTACAAAAGGTCGATATTCTGTTTAGTCAATAATTTCCTAGCAGTTTCCTCTCTATCCTTATCTAGTAATTTGGGGTCGCTACAAACTCTTCTTCCAAAGAAAGCTTCTACGGGTTTCTTTGCGGTAGTGGAATGAATTGAATAATTGTATTCTTTTACCGATTTCTCCAGTAATTCGTTAAAAGAATTATGCGTTTTCTCGCTTTGCAAGCAACGCATGATCTCCTGTAAAGTTGAATGAAATCGTTCAACCTGTCCATTTGAGGAGCTGGTGTAAGGGGCCGTTCGAAATATTTGTATGCCGAACTCATTTTCTACCATAAAATTTATTGACTCAGATTTAAATGATCTTTCATTGTCAAATACTACCGTTTCCGGTATGAGGGAAAGTAGTATATCTCTCAGAGGTTGCCTGATATCCTCGGCAGCTTTAGATTGTATGGGTTTCGCGACAGCAAATTTTGAAAATTTATCTACGGCTGTCAAAATCAACTGTTTTCCTATTATGAGGATATCTAAGTGAACTATTTGACCAGGAAACCGTGGAATTGGAGTGGCCTGTATTTGCGGCTTTGGCGGATGCCGTTCGTATTTATTAACTTTGCATGTTTCGCATTTTTTTTATAATTTTTTTAATTTTATTCGCCATTGCAGGAAAATAATATTTTTCTAGGATCTGCATTCTATTTTCCCTGCAATTCCTATGTGCTCTATTATGGGTGCTAACTACTATTTCTTCTTGCTCTTGTTCATTCGTTATGTCCTTTACCATTATTTGGGTAAACCTAACTTTATATTTGTTAAAGTGTAAGGGATATAATAACTGAATTTTTCCCATAATATGCTCATCCGTTTTTATGCAATTTATGACGGACGGATTGAGGTATCTTTTTAAAATATCTATCAAATTTTCATCAGTATATTCGGGTTCGGTGATTAGATGGCGATGATACGTTGGAAATATAATTTTGAATTGGTAACTCGAGATTACGTCTTTATTTAAGAATATTTGATTTTTGAATGCGTTAATAGGTGCTTCAACGCTATATATTAAATTGTGGGATGAACTTTCATCCGAATGAGTCGCTGTAGAGAGCGAATTCAATGGTGTATCATGAGGTATTCTAGACAAGGCGTCAGCTACGACGTTACTCTTGCCAGGCCTGTAGTATAACTCATAGTTATATTCTTCAAGGATCGCCTTCCACCGCTTCATTTTACTATTGCTATTCTTGTTGCTTAGCGCATAGGTTAAAGGTTGGTGGTCGGTCGTGATTTTTACCTTGCGTGAACCGTATAGGTAATTTCTAAAGGAGTTTAATGCCCATATTATTGCAAGCATCTCCTATTCGTTTGTTGCGTAGTGCTCTTCGGCTCTACTCAACGTTCGTGATATAAAAGCTATCGGCTTATCGTTTTGCGATAAAACTGCGCCTATGGCGAAGTTTGAGGCATCAGTAGCCAGTTCAAATTCCTTTTCGAAATCTGGGAAAGCAAGGATAATGTCCTTGGACGTTAGGGAATTTTTAATTTTGATAAAAGACTCGATTGCATTTTTATCGAGGTCAATCTTAATGTTGGCCGATTTGTTTTTAGACGTTCGACCTTCTTCCTCTCTTAAAAGTGATGTCAAGGGTTTGGCGATTTTTGCGTAATCTCTAACAAATCGCCTGTAATATCCTGACATACCTAGAAAGCTACGGAGTTCTTTTAAATTTTTGGGCTGTGGAAAATTGGAAATTGCCTCCACTTTTGCTGGATTGGTTTTTATGCCATTTGGTGTAATGATGTAACCTAAAAATTCCGTTTCCCTTTTAAAAAAGTTGCATTTATCCAACTGCACCTTCATGTTGGCTTCATCTAGGGTCCTAAAAATTGTTTCAATGTGTCCGAGATGTTCCTCCTCGGTTTTACTAAAGATGATTATATCATCAATATAGACATAACAACATTTCCCGATATATTCTCGCAATATATCGTCTAATGTGCGCTGGAATATTGATGGGGCATTTTTCAGGCCAAAAGGTAAACGCGTGAATTCGTATTTTCCATTGTTTATGGAAAATGCGGTTTTTTCAATGTCAGATTTTTTTAGTGGAATCTGGTGAAAACCACTTTTTAGATCAAGTACAGAGAAAAAATTGCTGTTGCTCAGCTGGGAGATAACTTCTGTTATCTCGGGGATAGGGTACCTATCCGCAGTCGTGACTGCATTGAGCTTCCTGTAGTCGATGACCATGCGGTACTGTTTGTTTCCCGCTGAATCCGCCTTTTTGGGTACAATCCAAACTGGGGAGTTGTACGGCGACCTTGACGGCCTTATTATACCATCATTTAGGAGTTTTTTTACTTGGTTTTCTACCTCGCCTTTTAGAGCTGCGGGGTATGGGTAGAATTTCGTGTAAACTGGTGAATCACTTGTTGTCCTAATTTGGGCAACAACTTTGGTTGTATATGTAAGTTTCTCATCGGGTTCTGAGAAAAGATTTCTGTAGGAGTTGACAAGGTGATTCATTTTTGTTTTCGTTTGAGGAGCCAACGTTTCCTCTTTTATATTTACTGCATTGACCGCTTTAGAAGGCAGCTGCTTTAATCTTATTGCCTTACCATTTCTTATTTTCATGTAGTTTTTGTTTGTGTAAATTACGACCTCTAACTCCTTTAGAGTGTCGTTACCTAGTATGCCATCAAAAGTTACTAAAGAAGGCATGAGGTAGAATTTTATCTCCTCATTCATATCAAACAACTTTACTTTTGTATGCTCGCATATTTTTATGGAACCTACAACGGATTTTGCATAGAAGGGCACCTCGTTTGGTATACGCTTCCTTGCAAGTTCGGGTTTTACATAATTCTTGCTTGAACCCGTATCTATTAAAAATTTAAGGATTTTTCCGCTCTCCGCTTTCACTTCAAAATAGGGTAGCGAAGAGCCCATCATGCTAAAAAATTAATGCTCGTTTGTTCAACGATATTCTCATCTTCCGCCTGTTCTGTGGCTAGATGAAAAGTTCTTTGATATTTATTTGGTTGATGATGAGCAGTCGGCTGAGGTCTTTTGCCATAAGCCTGGTTTTGGGTGGGTCTATTCATATAATTTATCCTACGGGAGTGGATGCTTGGGTCTACATCCATCGGTTCTGGCCGCTGTTGGGGTTTGGGTGCTCTAGGGGGGTAATTGCCGTTATGCTGCCCTATTTGACCAGGAAATTGTGGCCGTGGTTGCCAAATAGGTTGGTTTGGCTTGGGAAAATGAGCCAGTTGGGGATAAAATTGTTGTGTTTGCTGCTGCACAAAGTTCCTCCTTGGTGGCAGCTGAGGGGGTTGTCCTTTCCTTGCGTTAGTCGCATGATTTGTGCGAAAAGTTTGGTTCTCTAGTTTCATACACAGATGAAGAGCCTGTGGCAAGTCCGCCGGTTCCCGTATTCCTAAGAGTCTGGGTAAGTCCCCATTTAATCCTCTTATAAATGTATCCAATGCTTTGTCCCTGTATGCCTGTGTCAGGAGGCACAAGGATTCATTAGTCATTTCGAGGCATCCTAACTTGTTTAAAATCAGCGAAAGGTGTGTATACACGTGCTGGTAGAATTCAGGGACAGGTCTGTTCCCTTGTATCAATGTCGTCATTTGGTACTCGAGAGTGGACAAGTCTCTCTTGTCCCCATAATGCATCGTTAGACATTTTGATATGGCCTGCCAATCAAGCGGCGTGTTGTAAGATTCTAAGGCGTTGCCGACTATTTTATTTCTTATCACACTTAATATGCCAAAATACTTTGGTTGTCCTTTCAATGGCTCGTATATGGCCAAAATTCGATCAACACCTTTCTTCCAGGAGTTGTATTCTCCTGGCTGTCCCGAAAAATCCTTAAGGGATTTAACTATGTCAGGAATTTTATCTAATTCCCCTAAATTGTTCCTATGTCTATCCTCGATTTGTTGGTCTACTACTTGCGACGGAGGGGGGTTAAGTACTGACTGTACTACCTGTGGTCCTTGTTGTCTAAGTATGTCTGTGGCAATTGTCGATATTAGCCTAGTTAAATCATCTACAGATAACTGAGCAGATTGTGGGGGGGCGACAGAAGGTTGGGATGAGGAAGGAATTGGTGGACGAACTAGGTTATTGGGATTTGCCATTTTTACAAAATACTATGTATATAATTATAAATATATTTAGAAATAATAAAAAATATGGCACCGACTCACTGCTTGTAGCGCTGGTTTTGTACTTGTATTTTCTTCCTTCGTTACGGATTCTGTAGTTAAAACTGTTGTAACTTCTGTTGATGGAGTTGATAGTGTGATTATAATGCTCAATAGGATTTGGTAGCAGGACTACTTCGATATAGAATTTCACGCTGCTCACAGAACTTGTTTTATAGTTCACTTTTAGATTTTTCTCTTCTATTAACTTGTTTCACAGTTTTTTTCTTTCGCACATTCAATGCTCAATAGGATTTGGTAGCAGCACTATTTTGATGTAGAATTTCACGCTGCTCACAGAACTTGCTTTATAGTTCACTTCTTATTGAAAGCCAAATATTTTTACTATCCTTTGTTCGTTTAAGGATAGATTTTTCTCACAGTTTTTTTTTGCACATTCACTTCTTATTTTATCCTTGATCGTTTAGGGATATTGTTTATATAGATTTTTCTTCTTTATTGTCCAACACTTTATTACAGTATTTTTTGTTATTATTCTAGTTTAAAAATTTATTTATATCCGCGATCTTAGGCCGACACGTAATGTCTCCTTTTTGCCTAAGCTACTAAGGAACCGATCGATCGACACTTTTTGTTTTTAGCAAAGTAGCTTTACGCCTAACTTTTTAGCTAAGTTGTCCTTGCACTTTACGTGACTTTTTAGTACAAGCAGCTTTACGCTTGCTTGCAATTCGCTCGGGCGCCAGTTAAAGTTTCTTAGTTATAAAATAACTAAAAAAATATTTTTTTCGCGTCGCTGCATTGGGGCAGCGTTACCGCGTAGCTTTATTGAGTTAAAAACACTAACTAAAACTTAGCTTAACTGAATTACAATATTTATACCTAACGCTAAGCTTAATAATTATTTGTGGCGTGATTCGTTTCCACGAATCTTATTCTGCACAATTAGTGCACAGGTAGTGCAGGCGCTGACCATGCACTTGCTGGTGCATTTCGGTTACACGTGGCGGAAGTTGTAAGACGATACTCATTAGTAGCAAATATTGTGTTAACTTATACAACAAAGGGTGTTCCCAAACCATTCTTTCGCAGAGGATATGGCTTCTGTAAAAAGTATTGGGCTAACACCGGAGAATCCTTTCCGAAGGAACTCCAAAATAATGCGAACGCCGCCCAATGGTAAAAAAGCGAGGAGATACTGCTGGCCAAGAAAGCAAAGGGGGCAAACCTGAGGAGACTGAGAAAGATGAAACGGATGGCATCTTTTGCAACCTGAGCAAAAAAATCAAAGATTTAGAAATGATGATGGCCGGCCAAAGGCATATAAACCAAGCTATGCGCGATTTAGTAAGCAGTATAGTGACATTACATGCCAAAATGGAAAAACTGGGAAATCAAGCGAGAAGAGTTATGATAGGGAAACCATCGCAAGTACCCACCATTGGAAGAGATGATAATACCCCTAAAAGAATGCGAGAAGCACCAGGGTATTTACCAAAAAGCAAAAAAACGTAAACGAAAAGCCGCAATTGTCATACAGTGGAGCAGTAAAATGAACCCAAGAGGATAATACGACTAGATGGGTAGACGTTGTAAAAAAGAAGAAACCTTTGGAAAGGAAAATCAAAACAAAACCAGATGCCATAATCATAACAAAGAAGGATGGTGCGTCGTATGCAGATATTCTGCGAAAAATTAAAAGTAACAGCGGGCTTGAAGTACTGGGTTCAAATGTGACCCATATTCGTAAAACGTTAAAAGGAGATCTACTTACTGAACTTAAAAATCGAGCAGAGACGAAAGCCGAATCTTTCCAAAGCGCCCTGGAGGGGGTGGTTGGCGAAATGGCTAAGATTCAGCCCAAGACCCACAACGTCACGATTACATGCAAGGACCTCGATGAAATTACAACTCCCGAAGAAATCTGCGCAGCACTAAAAAGAGAATGCGGAATCGAAAATCTGGAAATATCGAGTGCGAAAAGTCTTTGAAAAACGCGTAGTGGCACGCAAATAGCGCTTATATGCATGCGTGCTCAAGGTGCCAAGGCAGCACTTAAAATAGGGAAAATAAAAATTGGGTGGTCGATCTGTCGCCTTCGAGAATTTTCGCCGGTCCCGAGATGCTATAAGTGTTTCCACTTGGGTCACATGGCGCGAAATTGCTGCAGCTCGACAGACAGATCTTCCCATTGTACACGCTGTGGAACCGCCCAAAGTATATCGAGTATGATGAAGTCTCTAAATAAATGAGGATACTACAGTTAAACCTTAACCACTGTGCAGCGGCTCAAGATTTGCTAGAACAGACAGTCATAGAAGAGAACATTGATGTCGCCATACTAAGTGAACAATACTCCCAGCGTCCGGAAAGCACATGGATTGCAGACAAATCTGGTAAGGCAGCAATATGGTCCTGCAAAGGTCAACCTTTTAAGACCTGCTCCAGAAAAGCTCATAACTGCTTCATATGGACGAATATAAATGGGATATATTTCGTAAGCTGCTATGCTCGTCCCAGCGCAGCAATCACCGAATTCGAGGAGTTTCTTTTAAAACTTTCATTAGAAACCAGAGGCAAAACACTGATTATAATAGCGGGTGATTTTAATGCTTGGTCAACTACATGGGGCAGCAGATGTACAAACCACCGAGGGCAGCTAATTCAAGAATACCTGAGTCAAACGCACCTATCAATATTGAACACCGAAACACAAAATACGTACCAAAAAGGAAATAAAGGATCCATAATTGACATTATGTTTGCAAACGATTCGCTGAGCAGGCACATTAAGTGGGCAGTGTCCGACATATACACAAACAGTGATCACATGGCAATTATAGCGCAAATTTCGTACTCCCGAAACACGACCGGATTTCATATGCCAAGCGACGAAACGAAGCTGCAGAGTCACCCCCGTTAGTCACGGAAGACGAACTATTGGCAATAGCAAGGAAAATCAAAAACACCAAAGCGCCTGGATTGGATGGCATACCAAACAGAGCTCTGAAGGAAGCCATAAGCTTAAAACCCCGAGTTTTCGCTAAAATGTACAACGCTTGTTTAAAGGAAGAGGTATTCCCCGACTCTTGGAAAGTACAACGTTTGGTTCTGCTCCCAAAACCAAAGAAACCACCTGAAGAACCTTCATCGTACCGGACTCTGTGTATGCTCGACACACTGGGTAAAGTGTACGAAAGTATAATACGAAATCGCTTGGAGTTAGCAATCCAGAAAGCCGGCGGATTATCAGAGAGACAATACGGCTTAACAAAGAAGAGATCCACTATTGACGCACTACGAGAAGTCGTTGATACTGGAAATGTGCAGTAAGTGGCAAAAGATGGAAAGGTGGCACAAAAAAGTACTGCGCGCTGATTACCCTGGATGTCAAGAACGCGTTCAACTCAGCAAAATGGGCACACATAATCGAAGCCCTGAATGAAATACACGTTCCTGAATACCTCATAAATATTATATTGAGCTATTTTAAAAACAGAAGGCTACTTTTTGATGCAGACGAAGGTACCAAGAGCTACTTTATCTCGAGTGGAGTACCCCAAGGGTCAGTGTTAGGCCCACTATTATGGAACCTCATGAATGACGGGGTGCTAAAAAGACAGCAACCAACAGACGTGAAACTAATAGCGTATGCGGACGATCTCATGGTGGTAGCAGTGGCCAAACAATTAACCGACCTAAGAAACAAATGCAATGAGTGCTTAAATGGTCTACGCCATTGGTTCTCATCAGCGAGTCTGGAACTGGCGGAGCAAAAAACTGAAGTTTTGCTCATAAGCACCAGAAAGGTAGAAGAACAAATACAGGTTTCCATAGGGGAGTGCGAGATTACTTCGCAGCCGCAACTGAATTATCTGGGAGTAATATTAGATTCTAAATTAAAATTTAAAGAACACCTGGAGCAACAAAATTTACAATGCACTATCGAGAATGATGACCAATACAGGCTGTGTGCGTTCCAGCCGGCGATTCCTGATAGCGAAAGCAATGAGCTCGGTAATACTTTATGCAGCACCAGTATGGATACAGGCAATGGATATAAAAACATATGCTGAACAAATAATTGCAGTGCATAGGCTTTCTGCAATTCGAGTAATAAGTGCTTTCCGGACTACATTTACTGACGCTGCTGAAGTATTAGCCAGCATGCCGCCCATTGACATCCAGGGAGATGAACTCGAGCGTTTATATCATCTATCAGCGCCTAAAACAGTATCGGCAAGGACAGAGGAGAGGAATAAAAGCATTAAAATGTGTCAGGAGCGGTGGAATTCCTCATCCAAAGGGCGTTCGACCCACCGACTGATACCGGACATCCACTCGTGGATAGACAGACGACATGGGGACCTAGACTTTTATCTGACCCAAATACTTAGTGGACATGGGTGCTTTAGAAGTTACCTTTTCAGATTCCACAATGACATTAGTCCGAACTGTCCGACATGTACAGAGCATATAGAAGACTCTGAGCATGTATTATTTAATTGCCCTCGATTTTCAAATACAAGGGAAAAACTAAAAACCACACTCGGTGGTAGTTTTACGGTCGATAATTTGACGACAATCATGTGTCAGTCGGCTGATAATTGGAAAGCGGTCAGAGAAGCGTCAGCATCCATAATGACAAAATTGAGACTTTTTGAACAAGTTAGGCGTCCGTCAGTCCGCACAATAGAGGAGACTTAAATGTCCTGTCCCTCCCACGAAGTAATACTTAATCGGTGGTTCCGTGGGAGAGTCCTGAGTTGGGAGTTGGTTAGGTTTAGCGGATTAAAGTTCCGCACTCCGGCTTTCGATGCTTCCCCCTACTATAAAAAAAAAAACAAACAAATTAATATGCACAAAAAGAATTCATACGAGTACACATGTTTGCATATAAACGTATAAAAATATAAGCAAAAGAGCGAACATACGTCTGTTAGACAATATATAGTTTTGAGCATAATTTTATTTCACGCTCAGCTCTGTTCGAAAATGTTAAAATTTCTCCTGCCGAGCTGGTAGTGGTGAAACTCCTCCATCTCGACCGAGTTAGCAAAAAATATTTTCACGGTCTCCGCACCGAGAACCTTCTCTATAATAAACGTTCTCTGTCTGTATTACGCGTTCTCTGCCCAACAGAAATTTTAGTAACAAATACTTCTGTTATGTATAACACATATGTAAGTAGCCAATACAATTACACATTTTTTCTTCATGAAATAAAACCAAAGGACACATTAGGATTATTTTTTTAAACCTATATGCGTTGAAAAAAAAGATTTGCCGAAAATACTTGAAATTAGATATATAAAATATGTTGCTTGTTCTTATTAAATGAGCGCGAATAAGAAAACATAATTGTCATTAGTGCGAAAAGAAAATTCCAAAAAGGAAAATCTTTTCTTTCGGATATTATTACTATTTTTAAATAATATATTTCTTTTCAGAGTTCATCACTATTTTTAGTTAATTAATATTTCACTTTCTTTTAGATATTACTAATTCTCTTTAAAAATTCTTTTTTTTTTTAGAAAATAACCACATTTTTATTAGATGTATTTTTTATGTATATTAAATATTTAGGTAAAACTATAATTTCGTTAATACTAATTATTAGTAACTATACAATTACAATTTATTCTGTTAAAATTTATATTAATAAAGAAGAAATAAAAAATTTAAATTTTAAGTGCTTGCTTAGAATTTTAAAAATACTTTATATTAAGCAATAAAAAATGCAACCTTGCATCAGCTGTCCATATTCGCTAATAAAAGTATTAGTTACCTTTAGCCAACTGTAAACAGATTTGATAATCAATTCAAGTCATTCTCTTATCCAAACATAACAAACAAAGTACGCACATAAGATATGACTAATAACAAGACAACGGTGAGGATTTTTGCTCGTTTGGCTGTAGAGAGTTATGGTGAGTTGATGTGCGACATGTATTGGTGTGTTGTGGGTGTAGGTGCTCGTGTGTATTACGAGCGGCAGTTGGCGGTGCTGTTGCGGTGATTGTACGAGGCGCCACTGTTGGGACAACCCCAGGACGGGGCACACTGATGGCCGATCGCATGTTGGCGTTGGAGTTGAAAAAAAAGTGGAGTTTAGTTGCAACTCACTTGTATATATTATGAAATTGTGCGATTTGTAACCAAGTTTACTAATCTACAAATTATTTTGTAGTATATTTATGATTTATCATATGTGCGATTGATTTCGGTTTTATATATTAACGGATGTTTCAATTTCTGCGTATCGGTATTACTGTACAGATTGTTCATTACGCGCATTTTCGCTATTATCTGCGGTTGGTAAGAAGCACAGTTTAACGAGCGGTCTGGTCAGCGTTCCGTTTTAAGTACGGAGATCAACTACTCGGATACGACCGTCGGAGCCGTGATGTAGCTTCTCTATACGCCCAAGCTGCCATTCTGAAGGGGGAAGACAATCGTCATGTATTAGGACAAAATCTCCAAGCTTTGGCGCCTTTTCGGAAATTTTCCAGCGGTACCTTTTGTGAAGGTCCTTTATATACTCCTCCTTCCATCGGCGGCTGAAATCACGATGGAGAATTTTAATTCGTTCCCATCGATTAAATAGGGATAACGACTCCACGCCGGGCTCAGATATGGCCAGGATGGGTGCTCCTTTGAAAAAGTGTCCTGGTGTAAGAGCTGTTAGATCTGAGGGATCTTGCGAGAGTGTCGTCAAGGGCTGTGAATTGAGAACGGCTTATATACGGATTAATAATGTTGTAAATTCTTCAAAGTTAAATGTGTAGTTTCCAGCAACTTTTTTAAAGTGGGATTTAAAGCTTTTTACCGCTGATTTCCATAAACCACCCATGTAAGGAGCGCTTGGAGGGATGAACTGCCAGTTAATGCCTTGGGGAGCGCGAGCTCCTATAAATGTCTTGCCATTATCGCTCATGAGTTTTGATGGAAAATCCCCTCGTCCGACGAAGCGACAAATACCGCGAGAAAAGCCTCTTTTGTCAGATTAGTATATTGTGGGAGACCTTAGAAAGGAAGCCTTTATTTGAAATGGCCCAGCAAAATCAACACCTGTGATAGTGAAGGGCAGAGAAAAGTTGCAGCGTTCCTGTTGAAGTGCTGCCATAATCTGTGTTCGCATCTTTTGCTTATGCATAGTACAGATCTTGCACGAATAAATGCATTTCCTTATTTTTGGCTTGAGTCTTGGGTTATAAAACTCTTGGCGGACTATTTGCTGCATGAGACGGTGTTCTGCGTGTAATAATAGTACGTGAACATAATTGAGATACAATGTGGCAAGTTGCGATCTTTCTGGTATAACAATAGTATAATGTTCGTTATAAGTTAGGCTTGAATTGACAAGCCAATCATTTGCAAGAAGTAGACCCTTCGCATCTATGAATGGATTTAGTACTAGGATGAGCTCTTTTTATCAATCGGCTTCGATTCTCTTGGTACTGATATCTCTCGACTGAAGTAACGCTTGAGTAGATGCGATAAGAGCGACTTTTGCTTTTTGTAAGTCTGGGTGCGTCACTGTATCGCCTTGGGAGTATACTGTACATATTTCCTTATTTTTAAGTTTGAGTCCCTCTATGAATTCGAGCATGTAAGCGATTTCCCTTAGGGCCCGGGGTAAGATGAAAATCTCTCAAGGATGTCAGTATCATCCAATGTTGTGTGAAAGGAGTCGATCTTTCGACTTTCTGGGGCAATAATGTTGCGCATGGGCAATTGTGGCCAAGAATCGGAGATTCTGTTAACCATGGGGGGCCATTCCACCAGAGGGTGGTGGTGGCAGATGCAGAGGCTTGAACCCTCTTGTACCTAGATCAGCAGGATTGTCAGCACTGGCTACGTGTCGCCAAGTGGCTGATCCCCCTAGGTCAAGAATTTGAGACGTTCGATTGGAAATATACGTCTTCCATGCATGTGGTGGTTTTTCCAACCAAGCTAACACAATCTTGGAATCGGACCAGAGATAAAATTTATATTTTGCCATATTCAGATGCGTTTGCACTATGGATGCTTAGTTCTAGTCTTGGTACACTTATTGTTTTTAGAGAAGCCACTTTTGGTTTTGCAACTAGTAAGTGGCTTGTGGTCGCCTTGTCGCTTTGTGTGCAAACATACTATCAGTGGGTTGCCAAATTATTAGGGACAGTCGCATTTTTCCCCCAATTTGTTCCTTTGGGCGCAGTTGAGTGCGGTTTTAAGAGGAACAACTTTACAGGAAAGTACTTTTTGCGTTCACCACATCTTGATAACTCCAGTTTTAAGTAGATTTTGAGAGTTAATGTATTTGCTTACTGTCTACAAATATTTTATTAACGGTAGACTCGCAGGGTGCTGAACACGTATTTTAGTGAAAGTTGAAATTAGTTATTTAAAAAAAGTGTTTATCATTTTTGTGCAACAAACGCAGATCAAATGTAAGTATCATAGTTGTATTATTAAAGATAATGAATTTTGACCGATTTTCATTATAATATTTTGCTCCAGTAAGGGTCGAGGGTGTGATTTGTCACCAAGGAAAAAATCAGAGATTAAAACTCTTCTTCAGCACACAAATTTGTATTTGCAATCAATTTTTACTTGCAATCAAAAAAGGCCAGGGGACATCCTTGAAAAGACAGGAACTCCGCGATCCTAAAGAAGGATAAATTAATTATTATTATTAAAATAAAACGGGAAGTAGTAAGAAAGAAGATTACATGTTTACACCTCGATAAAACAGCACGAAAGTAGCCTTTGACGACAACAAAAATATACTCCAACTAGAAGCAAAAGCTATTAAGATGACTGAAGCAGCAGCACTCAAAGCACACATTGATGTCCTTACGACTCAACTCAATTCGTTAAAAACCGACTTCGATGCATTAAGGACACAGTCACAGTTTTCGATGACCACGGAACCAACTATGCCTGCTCTAAAACCACAAATCGCACAAGCAAGCCAAATAAGCACAGAAATTTTTAAATGCCTACCAACATTTGACGGAGCAGAGGGCGAATATAACCCTTGGCGCACCCAGGTGTGGACACAGATGGAGAATATAAAAGAATTTATATACAGCCCTAATTATTACAATTGCGTATGCATAATCAGAGCAAAACTAATAGGAGCTGCTTCTAAAGTTCTATCAGTTAATGGAACTCAACTTAATTTCTATGCAATAATCAACCGCTTGGATTATACCGATTCGGATAAACGACCACTACATGTCCTGAAAGAAATAATAATGAAGAAAGAAAGTAAAACTCTCACTGTATTCCATGACGACGAAATACATCAAGCCTTAACATTGATTCAACAAAAAATAGAAACAATGGAAGATAATATGCGAGCTGGAAGATTATCAGACGTGAGTGATGACGCCATAAGCACATTTATTATGGGACTCCGGAGCAACTACACCAGAGGTATACTTTATTCAAATAAACCAAAGAGCCTTGCACCATCTACCATAATAATCAGGATCTACACTTCGAGAGCACTGTTCCCCGTCGATATGATTCGAGACATGAAGATCATACCACCTTTTATCACCAAAGGAATAATCATCAACTGAGACCAGCATATCGCGTTAATCCTCAACGGCAACCAACGTATGAAAAGAGAAGGAAACATAATTCTGGGAGCTACGTCCAGCGAAATGGCCAACAACAATCAAAACCTATACCAATGGAATGGACTTTTCACACCAATACGTGAAGCAAACGCATCAAAACTCACCAAGAAATCCGCCTCACCAACAAAATCCATTTAAAAGGGAGAGAAACGTATCATCCCAAAACTTTAACCACAATAAAGTACAGCGTATCAACCAAACCGAACAAGCTGACATAGAATCTGTGAATATCCCCAACTACGAGGAAAATTTTGAATCTGGCAGTACTTTTTAGGCGAATAAGTGGGTTGCCATGCATCCAGACGAAATGCGGACTAACAGCACACCCGTCACTTTACTAGTGGACACTGGATCCACAAATAACTACATTAGTAAGAACTGTAACATAGGTAAGTCAGTATCAATAAAACTATTTAGAACAAAAACTCTACATGGCTATTCGGTTATACATTCAAAAAAGTGATCACAATGTACGGGCATCACTTAGTATTCTTTGAAATAAGCGAAATTAAAGAATTCGACATAATCTTAGGTGAACAAGGTCTCAGATTAATTATGGGAGAGATTAACCTCTTTGATTATAGTTTAAAGTACCAGAAGAAAGTAGCAGGAAAAAGGGAACCTTTCATTAATTATACTGTAGATAATGCCAAGTATGAGGAGGAAATTAAGGAAATAATGAAAGCAAATGAAAATATTAGTGACACCCTACCCTTCACAACTACTATCCAAGCTACAATTAGGAAGCAAACAGAAGATCCTATTTGGACAAAACAATACCCTTACCCCGTGGCAGACCATGACTTCGTCAATAAAGAAATATATAGGCTTTTAGAAAATGGAATAATTCAGCCGAGCAAAAGTCCATACAATTCCGATATTTGGACTGTTCCAAAGAAAGGATTAGACGGAAATGATAGATTTAAACGAAGAATGGTGGCCGACTACCAAAAACTTAACGCGCATACTACAAACGACCGCTACCCCATACCTGATATTAATATGACAGTTCAAATTTTAGGTGAAGCTAAAGTTTTCTCGACCAACGATTCTGATTCTAAATCGGATCAAATTCTAATAAAAGAATCCGATCGCGAAAAAACCCAATTGCAGTGAATGGCGCAAAGTATGTCTTTCAACGATGCATAGACGACATTTTACGACAATATATCAGTAAATTTGCTTACGTTTATATAGACGATGTTTTAATATTTTATTCTACGCCTGGAGAACACATAGAACATATTCGAACTATAGTCAATGCACTGCATGAAGCTGATATGAAACATTTTTTTTCAGGACTCTGTTGAGTACCTTGGCCACATAATTAAACATAACAGAGTAACAATTGATCCAAGAAAGATTCAAGCTATAAAAGAGTGTCCAAAGCCAAAAACCTTACAAGAACTCAGATCATTTTTAGGTTTGGCTAGCTACTATTGGAAATTTGTAAAAAACTTCGCACAAATCACTAAACCACTAACTATACACCTACGAGGTGACTCAGGAATGATTTCAAAAAATCAAAGTGCGCGAGTAGAAGTAAAGCTCGATGAAGCGGCAATTACTGCCACAGAAAAAATAAAAGATGCTCTGTAAGAACAGGTAGAACTGTATCAGCCGGACTTTACCAAACCATTTGAACTAACTACCGATGCCAGTAACCAAGCAATTGGAGCAGTTTTCTCCCAATTTCGCCAACCTATTGCTTTTATTTCTCGAACGTTAACCGACACTGAAAAAAATTACAGCACAAATGAAAAAGAACTTCTTGCAATCGTGTGGGCGGCATCATTAATTTAACCATTTATACTGACCACCAATCACTCATTCATTCTATTTCGGAAAAAAAACCCGAATACCAAATTAAAAAGTTGGAAGAATTTTATTGAGGAATTTAGCCCCAAATTTGTCTACAAACCTGGTCACCAAAATGTAGTAGCTGACGCACCCTCCCGTCAACAAATCAACAATACAACACATTGTTCTTAACATTCAGCACAGAGCTCTCCAACTGACCAAATAAAGAGGGTGAAACAACCTTTAAACTCATTCAAAAATCAAATAATACCTATTCTAGATCCCACAAAAGAGGCAATTGACTCCCAAACCACTTTTCCAGGTAGGACGCGTCACACATTTTATTACAAAAATAAGCAAGATTTTTTAACAAAACTACAACAAGTAGCTAAACCCAATGTAACTAACGCATTAAGAGCTACTACAACAAGTAACTAAACCCAATGTAACTAACGCATTAAGAATAGATGAAGAGTTAATATTCCACTTTAAGGATGATATTATTTCCCACTTTCCCAATTGTACCTTTGTGATAGCACCAAACTTACTAATTGACATTACTAACCAAAACGAACAATTAGAATTAGCAGAAAAAACACACAGACGTGCTCACCGAAATTATAAAAACAATGTGCAAGAAATATTGCTTAACTACTTTTAGCCTTACATCAGAGAAATGTGCAAGAAAGAATCGATAGACTGTCAAATTTGTTTGACAAACAAATACGAACGACAACCAAACAGACAACCTATTGGAAAAACACCAATACCAACAAAAACTGGAGAATATATACAGATGGACATATTTCACATGAATAGTTGTGTGTACTATATAAGCTCTACCGACAAATATTCGAAGCATTGCTATCTCCGAAAAATTCATACTAAAGCAAACTGTTACGAACATATTGAAGAAATACTTACACAAGTGTATCCAAATGCAAAACATCTAATGACCGATAACGAAAATGTATTTATCAGCAACATGGCAAAGGCCGTTTATACTCGACTACATATACAACATACTCTTCTTCTTCTTTACTGGCGTAGGCACCGCTTACGCGATTATAGCCGAGTCAATAACAGCGCGCCACTCGTTTCTTCTCTTCGCTACGTGGCGCCAATTGGATATTCCAAGCGAAGCCAGGTCCTTTTCCATTTGGTCCTACCAACGGAGTGGAGGTCTTCCTCTTCCTCTGCTTCCTGCGGCGGGTACTGCGTCGAATACTTTCAGAGCTGGAGTGTTTTCATCCATCCGGACAACATGACCTAGCCAGCGTAGCCGCTGTCTTTTAATTCGCTGAACTATGTCAATGTCGTCGTATATCTCGTACAGCTCATCGTTCCATCGAATGCGATATTCGCCGTGGCCAACGCGCAAAGGACCATAAATCTTTCGCAGAACCTTTCTCTCGAAAACTCTTAAGTTCGACTCATCGGTTGTTGTCATCGTCCAGGCCTCTGCACCGTATAGCAGGACGGGAATTATGAGCGACTTATAGAGTTTGGTTTTTGTTCGTCGAGAGAGGACTTTACCTTTCAATTGCCTACTCAGTCCGAAGTAGCAACTGTTGGCAAGAGTAATCCTGCGTTGGATTTCCAGGCTGACATTGTTGGTGGTGTTTAAGCTGGTTCCAAGATAGACGAAATTATCTACAACTTCAAAGTTATGACTGTCAACAGTGACGTGGGACCAAGTCGCGAGTGCGACGACTGTTTGTTTGATGACAGGAGATATTTCGTCTTGCCCTCGTTCACTGCCAGACCCACTTGTGTTGCTTCCTTGTTAAGTCTGGAGAAAGCAGAACTAACGGCGCGGGTGTTGAGGCCGATTATATCAATATCATCGGCATACGCTAGTAGCTGTACACTCTTATAAAAGATTGTACCTGCTCGATTCAGTTCTGCAGCTCGAATAATTTTCTCCAGAAGAAGATTGAAAAAGTCGCACGATAGGGAGTCGCCTTGTCTGAAACCTCGTTTGGTATCGAACGGCTCGGAGAGGCCCTTCCCGATCCTGACGGAGCTTTGAGTGTTGCTCAGCGTCCGTTTACACAGCCGTATTAGTTTTGCGGGGATACCAAATTCAGACATCGCGGCATAGAGGCAGCTCCTTTTCGTGCTGTCGAAAGCAGCTTTGAAATCGACGAAGAGGTGGTGTGTGTCGATTCTCCTTTTACGGGTCTTTTCCAAGATTTGGCGCATCGTGAATATCTGGTCGGTTGTTGATTTGCCAGGTCTAAAGCCACACTGATAAGGTCCAATCAGTTTGTTGACGGTGGGCTTTAATCTTTCACACAATACGCTCGACAGAACCTTATATGCGATGTTAAGGAGGCTAATCCCACGGTAGTTGGCGCAGATTGTGGGGTCTCCTTTTTTATGTATTGGGCATAGCACACTTAAATTCCAATCGTTGGGCATGCTTTCGTCCGACCATATTTTACAAAGAAGCTGATGCATGCTCCTTACCAGTTCTTCGCCGCCGTGTTTGAATAGCTCGGCCGGCAATCCGTCGGCCCCTGCCGCTTTGTTGTTCTTCAGGCGGGCAATTGCTATTCGAACCTCTTCATGGTCGGGCAATGGAACGTCTGCTCCATCGTCATCGATTGGGGAATCGGGTTCGCCTTCTCCTGGCGTTGTACGTTCACTGCCATTCAGCAGGCTGGAGAAGTGTTCCCTCCATAATTTAAGTATGATTTGGGCATCGGTGACTAGATCACCTTTGGGGGTTCTACAAGAGTATGCTCCGGTCTTGAAACCTTCTGTAAGTCGCCGCATCTTTTCGTAGAATTTTCGAGCATTACCCCTGTCGGCCAGCTTATCAAGCTCTTCGTACTCACGCATTTCGGCCTCTTTCTTTTTTTGTCTACAAATGCGTCTTGCTTCCCTCTTCAACTCTCGGTATCTATCCCATCCCGCACGTGTTGTGGTCGATCGTAACGGTGCGAGGTAGGCTGCCTGTTTTCTCTCCGCTGCGACACGGCACTCCTCGTCGTACCAGCTGTTCTTTTGCACTTTCCGAAAACCAATGGTTTCGGTTGCAGCTGTACGTAAGGAGTTTGAGATGCCATCCCACAGTTCCCTTATACCGAGTTGTTGACGAGTGCTCTCAGAGAGCAGGAGTGCAAGCCGAGTAGAAAATCGTTCGGCTGTCTGTTGTGATTGCAGCTTCTCGACGTCGAACCTTCCTTGTGTTTGTTGGTGTGCGTTTTTTGCTGCACAGAGGCGGGTGCGAAGTTAGGATCTCGATGTTAGGACCTCGGAGCGCACGCACATCTAAAACACTGGAGACGTTTCTTCCGTCTATCACAACATGATCGATCTGGTTGGTGGTTTTTCGATCCGGAGACTGCCAGGTAGCTTGATGAATCTTCTGAATCTGCAATCTAGTACTACAGATAACCATATTTCGGGCCCCGGCGAAGTCGATCAGCCTCAACCCATTTGGGGATGTTTCCTCGTGGAGGCTGAATTTACCGACCGTAGTGCCAAAGATACCTTCTTTTCCCACCCTGGCGTTAAAGTCGCCAAGCACGATTTTGACATCGTGGCGGGGGCATCTCTCATAAGTGCGCTCCAAGCACTCATAAAAGGCATCTTTGGTCACATCGTCCTTCTCTTCCGTCGGGGCGTGGGCGCAAATCAGCGATATGTTGAAGAACCTCGCTTTGATGCGAATTGTGGCTAGACGTTCATTCTCCGGAGTGAATGATAGTACTCGGCGACGGAGTCTCTCTCCCACCACGAATCCAACACCAAACTTGCGCTCCTTTATATGGCCACTGTAGTAAATGCCATAAGGACCTACTTGTCTCTGTCCTTGTCCCGTCCATCGCATTTCTTGGACGGCGGTGATGCCAGCCTTTATCTTTACGAGGACATCTACCAGCTGGGCTGCGGCACCTTCCCAATTAAGGGACCGGACATTCCAGGTGCATGCCCTCAAATCATAGTCCTTATTTCGTTTGCCATGGTTGTCATCAAACGGGGGGCTCTCATCCGAGGCTGTTTATGCTTTTTCATGGGGGGTGTTTTTTTACGTGGCGGGTCCCAAACCCAGCGCACAACCCTATGCAGGGGTGTTTCGCCTTTTCACTTTAGCTCGCCTTCAAACGGATGTTCTTAGGCTACCCAGAGGATACTTGGTCAAAGACCGGAAGTCGTGAGCTGCTTGAGTCATATGTAAAAGAATCGTTTCTGGCCACTCCCAAGTGAATGGCGATCGGAGAACTTTCCTCACTTGCGTGAACTTCTACACATGACTCCATCCTCCCACAACATACTGCCACACCATTAAATCACTCGACAACTAACGCTCAAGTAGAACGGTTGCACAGTACGTTGATTGAAATCAGTACGAGTTTAGCTAGTGAAAATAATACGACTCCAGGTGAAGAACTTTTTAACGCCATCCGACAATATAATTCTACAATTCACACGTCTACAGGACTCAAACCTGAATTAGTTTTGTTTAATCGCGAAAAGTATCCCGAGATTAAAGAAATCCTTCAGAACAATCAGGAGAAACTATTGCTATACCCCAACAATGGACGAAGAAACATCACGTATAAACCAGGAGATATCATATATTCCAAAACAGATCGTAAGAATAAAATTGCTAAACGATATAATCAACACAAAGTTAAGGAAGATCGCGGGGACACGATCCTTACAACGAGAGGGAAAATTATTCATAAAGACAACATCCGCAAACAAACCACACAATGCGATCCGAGACGGTATTAATTAATCTATTTTTATTACTTGTGGTATCCCATTGTGATCTAATCACTGATCTTAAATTCAAGAAGTATGTTTTAACAGAGACCGATCCAGTCTACCTATTTGAATATACGTCTTATCTGTACCACGTAGCAAACTTGTCAATTATCCTAGGTCCATACAAGAATATCATGAAATCCAAATACGTTGTAGGAAAAAAAGAAGAAATAATTTTTATTAATAAAATAGAGGCACTCAAGACACAGCTTATACCTTCTAATCGTAGACTCAAATGGCCTAGACTTTTCAGGTTCTATTCTCAAGTTTGTCACCGGTACTCCTGACCATGACGACCTTATAGACATCAAGATAGGACTCAATCAGTTGATAGAAAACAATAATCAACAACGGAAGAGTAACAGTCAATTTGAAAAAATACTAGAAACACTGGATCCAAAGTCAATTACTAAAGAATTAATAATTACAGAAGTTTACAAGGAATTAGAAACAATTACGAATACCATTAATATTGCTAAAACAGGAAACTTTTATTCTGCTACTCTAAAACTCAAAGACATTCAAGAAATTGCCTCCATAGAAGATTTTAACATACCCATAATTAATATTTTAGAGTATTCTGATATTCATGTATGCATGTACAAAGATGCTATAATTACAATATACAAATATCCCGTAATAAATAACCGCTCTAAATTATATAACTTAATACCTTTAACATACAAACACGGTAAAGTCCGATTGGACTCTCAAGTTGGAAAAAGTGAAGCGAATTTCAAAAGAACTTCCAAATGTAAAAATTATCTGGGATTAAATATTTGTAAACAGGAGTCTCCCGACAACTGTATCATACCATTGCTTGAAAATAATAAAGCAAAATGTAATGTTATTCAAGAAAATAATAGACCACTTATTGTGTTAGATCACGGAAATATAATTATTGATGGAGAACATCTGTGGAACGGACAACGTGTTAACGGTCCAAACCTGTTTCAATTTAATCACAGTACTAATTTAAATAGTAAGGTATATTTCAATCACAATCATGAAATTAAAGATGTGATTCATGCCCACCAAGATGAACAATTAGAAGTTCTGAAAATATTAACCTCCAATTCAGATTATACATTTTCAAATATTCAAAAAATGTATAAATACATGATTCCTATTGAAGAACAACCAGAAAACTTCATATTGTACCTAATACTTATTGTAATACCTTTAGCTTTATTAATCTATGCTGCTGTAAAATTATGCGAATGCTATCGAGTACATTTAGAAGATAAAAAGGAACGATTATTCCGCCAAACATACGAGATCGAACTTCGTCGACTCCAAGCCCAGATGACTGGAAATGAGGACATTTCATCTTAACACAGGGGAAAGTTAAGGAACGTTTCAATTCTCAAAAAAACCAAAACATCTCTTGTTTATGTCGAACCACGCATAAACAAATAGTGATAAGCAATTCCAATATATGGTGTGAAATAGAAATGGTATCACACATAACAAGCGTTATCTCCTACACGCTGTCCTCTCGGGACTGTTTGTAACGACAAACAATCGACTCACTAAGGGGTATTTGACACAAAAAACCGGTCATAAGTGGTTTTACTAAATTTCGCCAAATGGTATTTACGCCGCATGTTTTACTATTTACAATAACCGCTCCAACCTGCGCACCCCTCCCCCGCCCGCTTTTTACCTCTCTCTCGCCACGGATCCAGTCGGAACCCAATCATTGAGTGTAATGCGTGTCTCTGTTCTCGGCGTTCTCGATTATTTACATAATTTCCCTTGGTTGATACGGCTGCGCGTGGAGATTTACTTAGAAATTTTTTATTGAATATGGAAGTAAAAGGTATGTACTTATGATTAAGACGTATAACAGTCAATTTATTCTTAAATTTAAGCATTTAAACTGATGTTGTTAGTTGCCTTTGCAAGAATGTAGTATTTTTTACAAAAAAAGTATAACATTATTGTTTTTGATTATTTGTCGGGATTTGTCGCGCCAGAATTCTGGTACGGAAATTTAATTTGGACCTTCTTCTATCCGAAACCGAAGTAAAATTGTCCCCCAACCCACCCCATTTTTATAGGTATTTTTTTAAAGTGCACGGTGTAATAGGATGTTGTTCAGATTTCTGAACAGTTCTTAACGGCTACAATTGTAAAGAAGATATTTTTGTTAAGAAACAATTGTAATAGTTCAAATATTTATGTTCATTATCGCCAGCTTATACAAATCTAGTCTTAAACGTAGGTATCTATTTACAAATACCCATTTCTATCAACAATGTAATAAATGTTCATTTCGGGTATATTGATTAGAGACCTTAGTATTTAATGTATGCAATGTAAAGGATTGTTTGCCCTTGAGACCGCAAATGATCCTAAACGAAAAATAGTTAAAAAACAATTGTGTTTGCCGTTGAGAACACTTATGCTTAAGATATGTGTACCTACTTCGGTAG